>CM035425.1:115511120-115556120 GCA_020310875.1 Ceratopteris richardii | reverse complement strand
AGTTCCCAGAGTTTGTGACCAGGGCCAAAGCACTAATGGCTAAGCTACCAGATCCACCGCAGGACTTCTTTGTCAAGAAGTGGTTAGCCAAACCCCTACCTGTGGTCACCCAATGCAAAATAAAAGAGTTAGTGTTACCTACCGCCTCTGTTGAGGAGTTCATCAATACGGCCACACGCTTGGAGCAGATAAGGCACCAGTATGGTGCAACTTCTTCCCAACTAACATATGGTACAGAACTGGAGGACCTAGTGATCCAGCTAAGAAGGGAGCTGGAGGGCTTGAAAAGGAATAAGCCTTACACAGAGGAGGAGATTGCTGTGGCTCAGTTGAGAAGGGAGATTGAAGCACTCAAGCTCCAAAAGGAAGAGGAGGCCCAAGCAGAAGAATTAGCTCAGCTGAGACAGGAATTGCAAGAACTCAAAGGAGGCGGTATCAAGAGTGGACTCTGGTGCTCCATGTGCAGCAAGCAAGGGCACATAGTAAGCGAATGTCCTCTCCTAAACGTGACTTGTCAATTATGCAGGAAAGTTGGCCATGAGGCCCACGAATGCCAATCTAGGGGAATGCCTGCAACGACATACTGGACACAGGGAGGACCTCTGCCACCCACAAATGTAATGGCAGTCGTAGCAAACCAAGGTAACAACTATAATCCTAGACCAAGGAATAATTTTGCAAACGGGCCTAGAATGCCCATCATTTGTTTCAGATGTGGAGAATGCGGGCACTACCAATCTAGGTGCACTCTTCCAGAAAATGCCCCTCCTTGCAGGAACTGTCCAGAGGCCAGGGATCACTATACAAACTGTTGTCCTAAGAATCAAGCCTCTACATCCGGACCCCATATCCAAATGATTTCTGTACACAAGGAAGAAACATTACCTCAGGTCAATGAGCCCTCACCGTCTACTAGGGTGGTACAATTAGAAGAGCTTGAACCTTTTACAGTGCAGACAAGAAGCAAGGGGAAGGCTCAAGTGGACGTAAGTCAAGAATCAATGATTAGGGGATTCAACAAAGACAAAGTTGCAGCTGAAGACAAAGCAACCACAGGCACAGACCCAAAACAAAAGGAAAACTTCATAGGCACCAGTGATGTCATTGGGCATGCTTTCATCAGGGCTCAGGAAGAGTTGGATAAGTCAAGTGGAGCCCATTCCTTTAAAGAGTCGGAAGCTTCAAAACTACTCAAGTCTATGAAGAAGGAGGTTAGTATTTTTGATCTAATAAAGATGGATGGAAAATTCAGGTCAGAGTTATTGCAGATAATTGATGAGGCTTCTACTACAAGTTTAGTGGCAAAGACCGCTGTTTTACAGAAAGGGATAATTATAGGGGAAGCATCCCTTACAGATTATAAAAGTCCTCGACTGACAGTATCTATTAAAGGTCATGAATTTCAGGGAGTTATTGTGGATGGTGGTTCTGGCATCAACTTGATGCCTGAACATATAATGGAAAAGATTGGACTCCACCCTTCAAGGCCTGCGAATTTCACCGTTACTCTGGCAGATCAGAGCAAAGTAAGGCCTGTCGGAGTGATTCCAAAAGTCCCACTTGAAATATAAGGTAATGTGTTCATACTGGATTTTGTTGTTTTAAGATTGCCCCAGGTTGAAGGAGGATTTCCCCTCTTAATTGGGAGACCATGGTTGAGACACGCAAGTGTCATCCATGATTGGGGCAAGGACACTATGTGGGTACAAAAGAAAGGGCAAGAGCTGATGCAGCTTGCAACAGAACGAAGGATTACGACCACCACATACTAGAGAGATGACTCTCCTCCCAACCAAATGCCTCTATATATAGCTCTCTCTAGGGGACTACCTTCTTGGGCAGGTGAATGCTAATCATCCAAGTGTCAGCCATGTAACTACATGTGCGCCAAGTGTCCAGTGGATGCTTCTAGAAGGTTCTAGAGCTCTTTGGGCAAAATACTCTTCCCATGTACCTCATGGGGATTGAACCCAAGACCTCGTCCTTCACACCCTTGAGTCTTAACCACTAAGCTAAGTGGTTCACTTGTTCACAAGAGCACAAGACCTCCTAGTAAGTCTAAACTCGAGATCTTTGGTCATATATACGGATGACCAAACGGTGTCCGATTTCAGATCTGTTTGAACCGGCCAGACCCTTGGATCATAGACTTACTTTATTACATTCTTCCCCCCTTGGAAAATATTTTCGTCCTCGAAAATAGAGCTATATACATACTGTAGGCAACCCCCGAGCCTCATGTTCTAAAACTGGAAGAACATGGTCATGTTCTAGAACTGGAAGAACATGTCTCATCTCTGTGGTGGCATCCGTGCCCAAATGATTCAAAACACTATCCAGGTTTGCACTTTGATAAACTAGTCAAAGTACAAAATAGTGAATGAATAATAAAGGTGGATCTAAACAGATATCCCTGGCTAATTCACAGTTTCTGGATGTGCGATCTAGGCACAAACATGTGAACTAGGTGGATTCAAATTACTAGTCCATTTCTAGGCATAACTGGTGCATGGGCTTAGTAATGAAGGTGGGATTCTTATCCCTCGCAAGACTTTGAGAATTCTTGATTCACTTGAATTTGTTTTGGAAAACTTGAAGTTTGGTTGTCCCATACATCTAACTTTAGATGTCTGTTCAATGGTTTACTTTTATCTAACAGTTACTTGATTTTTTCACCCGACTAGAGGACTACTCTGTCCCAATGAGTTGAAAAAATCCTATGTAAACTGTAGGAGAAAGTTTACCATTCCGGTGGAATCAACCATACTAACTTCACCAATTCAAATTCAAAATGAAAATTGTCCAACTTAGGACACTTTTCTCAAAGACTTTTAACTGAAAGTTCTTGGGAATTGTCAATCTAATGAGCAATTCCTAACTTCTTTATTCTAGAGTATACTGGACTCTAGGAAATTATTTATGCTATAACTTGAAGCAAAATCAAATGAATAAGTCTACTTAGACTTATCATCTTTTGAAGATTGAAAAGGTTCTTGTACATAACATCTATCTAGGATGTTCAAGTTAGTTATCTAATTCTAACCGGCTATCCCTGGTCTTTTGCAAAAGGAATCAGATACCATATCTGAGTCAATTCCAAAAGATTTGGAAAGCGGAAAGAGATAACTAAGACTTTGTACAACCAATTCAAACTTCGCACATACATAAACTTGCTATGAGTCAAAGTCTAGTTGACTCAGGACTTTAACTTATCAACGATCTATTTCAATAAGATATTGAAGCATTGACTTTATCTTTAAGAGAAATAAGCTAGTTTCTCAAAAAGATACAAAGAAAATCAAAAACATCATCCAACCACAAGATACTAGTGTGGTAACCAACATCAGTGTGTCGACCCACTGAGGTTCTGTCGATGAGTTTCGTATTCAAATAATGCTTCACTTGAGACTAAGTTCAGGTCACATTCAGTCTTTTTGACTCCTAATCGTGAATGCAATTCTTGTGCATTTCTTTGAGTCGAAAGAGTGAATTTATCAAGTTACACTAGGAACTTGATGCTTGACTTAGTCAATTAAATCTTTAGTTGAAAAGATCAACTCAAAATCAAAGTCCAACTTCTTTCAGAAATTTATCAAATATTTCTGATCAATAACACTTAAGCTTGAAGTGTTCTTAGAAGATCTTGGAAGTTACTTACTTCATATCTTCAGTTTCCTTGATCTTGAAGTTACCTAGAAGTATCGTAAGATACTACTTTCATCCTTTACGAATTAAACTTTTCTTGAAGTCTTAATTCCCTTGAGGATGAAACCTAACTTCAAAATCCAAACTAGGACTAAAAGATAATCATCATCCCACGGTCCGATGTCCCATTCCATCTTTCCTACATCAATCTGAGTATAAAATCTGGTGTCCCATACCACCCTATTTTATATTCACATTAATGTGTGGGTGATTCTTATCCTAAAGTCTAAACATCTCTTGATAGAGTACCTTATTTCTTCAATTCTTTTACAAGAATTGGAAGTTTCAGGCATTACCTCTAACTAGATTTTCCTAGGTTTTGATTCCTTCGCATGATCACCTCAGAATCATGTGCTTTGCCTTGGAAACTTGAAAACCTCTTAACAGAATATCAATTCTTCTTTACTGGGGTTTTCAAATGAAAACCAATCAAAATTCCAAGTACTTGAATTTTCTTGAATTCAAGTTCAATTGGTTTACCCTTGACCAATTTTGTAGCGACAAGAGCTTTTGACTTCTTGTCTTTTAGATTCCTTTCTTTACTGTTGCTTTAGGTACCTACCCCGGGGACTTTATTTAGGAATCTCTTTACTGCTTAAGTCTTAAGCATCCGCTCATGCTTTCTGGACTTGTACCAAAATCCCTTTAAGGATAGGTAAACACTTATGTTTTACCTTCCACAGACTTAATTACCATTTTCACGGTTGCAGACTACATTCTTGGAATTTCTTTACTCTGTTCAGACTTGGAACAACTTACTCTTTTTCACAGTTTTCCATCGAATAAATGGAATTTGAGTGAATAATTTCCAAAAGGAATTTTATTGCCAATACTTGGACAATCTACAAAGTAGTTCTAATCGCACATTACTTGGACAATCATGGCCAAGATTGATCAAGTCTGGTTGATCTTGCGATAAAAATAAAGACTTAGTCTTTATCTTTAAGATCTCTTAAACTATCTTTAAGCTGCTTTGCTTACCTGCATGATTTTAGAGATCTTTCCCTCAACTTAAGTCCAAGCATTTTCTAATGCTTTTCAGATTCCAAAGCTAAGAATCTTTGATATACCTTTAGGTTATATCACAAATAGGACTTGAAATACCACTTCTAGTGGTTTGGGATGTCTAGGGAACTACTTATTGATTAAAGAGTATGAAGAATTTCATTCTCAATACTTGAAAGAATGCCATTTCTTTAAAGACTTGAGATTCCTTCTAGGGAATCAAATAACTTGAGCAAATGATTCATTTTGGAATCTTTTGCAAAAAGAACATTTAAAAGAAATTCTTTCAAATGATATCCAAAAAATTTACTGATTCAATTGTATTTATTTCCTGAGTATCAAACTAGAGACGAAATATCACATTTGCCAGTATGAAAGTTTAAGTTGAACTTTCATTTATGTGATATCGACTTCTATTCTTGAGTTTGATACAAAACTCATTATTATTGGTCAATCTTCAGATGTTACTAGAGTCCTTTAAACATATTTCACTAATCAAATTTATGTTTAAAGTCCAAGCATCTATTGATTGATCCAATAGTAATGCAACTATGAACACTTTGAACTTTATAACTTGTTTAGGCAAAGTTCATGGATTGAAAATCCATTTCTTGGAACTTTCTATTCCTAAATGAAAAGTTCACACTTGCTTCAAGTCTTTAGGAACTTATATTATTTCCTAAAGACTGCTTAGCTAGTTGCATCATTTACCAGAGATGCAACTATAGAACTTAACATCCTTTTATTGATATCAAGGATCAATTGATGTTGAGGTTTAATCTTTTGATTTCCATCACCCCTTGGGATGAAATCAAATGAAAATTTATAAAAGCTTGATACCTTTATATCTTGGCAAAACATTTATATCCTAAAGAGATTTTGCCTTCATCATTCCTTGGACCTATCATATAATATGAATTTATATGTATTTTGGGAAGAGTTCATGAATCAATTAAGATCCTCTACTTGGAACATCTTCCTTCCCAAAGCTAAATTCATCTTGAACATAGTAGGAGAATGATCTCACATGAAATAGAAGGCTTGACTATTTCATATCTCTATTCCAAAAAGTCACTTACGAGGTTTCATCATGAGATATAAATCTTGAAACCACAAGAAACTTCTTTAAAACTTTCGAAATCTTCTAAATAGAAGAGTGCTCATGGAACTTTGGAAATATAGTTGATGCTCTCATCCAACCTTGGGATGCTTGAGAAGTTATATAAAATATATAACTAATCAACTAAAGCTTTATCCGCATGACTTTCTAAGTACATCCAGGACTTAGAGTCATCATACATCACAAAAGAGTTGCAAGTAATTAAAATTTCTTGGTCATCAAGGAAATTTATTACTTAACTTTCTCTTAGTGCTTACTCATACCTAGCAAGACATCTAACATACTTAATTCTCATTAAGTATTTATGTTTGATAGTAGAGTATCGACTTGGGAAGAAATTGACTAATTACTTGAGTTGCAAACTAGAACTAGTATGTCTTTGCAACTAACTAGTCCTTGGTCTTCCCTAATGTCAAACTGCGAGCTTTGCAAAGTAAGCTAAATACTAAGAGAGTACATTTTCATATCTACTTGCAAACAGCATTCCATTCTTCCATGCAAATGCATGTATCTACATGCAAAAGCATATGTTTACATGCGTATGCTTGCATGTTCTTTGCATGCTCAAAAAATAATACAATAATCATGCATGAACTTGATGCACGATTTTTTCCTTGTACTAAGAATGTATATCATGCAATCCTGATGCATGTATATCCTTTCCTTTGTCTAAATGCACTATGATATAAAAATACCCTTAAGGTGCAATAGAAAACTTACTCAATGGAAAGGAAATCTGTATTTAAACTACCAAAATACATTCTTTGATGCACAAGGATCTTTTTGAAATCAAGTCTTTCCTTAATGCAAACTAATGCTTGGAATGAGAAATGGATTAATTCATTATTCTAATCTAGACTTAATCAATTGAAATCTTGGCTATTTCAATGTGCATCTAGGATTAAGTGTAGAATAATGAAAACAAAATAAATCAAGCATTAAGGCCAAGCAAAAACTGGAAAATACTTAGCTCCATATAGAGCTACGTCCTTCCCTTGATCCTTTGGAAGAGCTATTCTCTCAAGACTTTGGTCCGAATTCAAAGTAGGTTTGACTTTGATCACCAAAGGCCTCCGGATCTTTACTCCACAGCTCCACTTCCATCAAACTTTAATTGTCCTTGCTAGTTTCTTTGGCTTAAAGAAGATTGCTCCCAAGACTCAATAGATTTGGAGTTTCGGGCAACAGTTGCTTGAATCTTCTTATAATCTGTATCCTTGATACTCCCGAACTTTGGCGCTGGATCAAGATTCAAGTTATATTCTATAGATTCTGGTCGAATAGGAACTTGATCGCCTTGGCTACTTCATACATCTCCCAAGCTTGCCGCCTGGGTTCGAATCCCGTGGGCCAGCAGCAGAGAAGAGGCGTTCTTCTTGTGAGAGGTCGCAGGTTCGAATCCGCTTCGTGCTGACGGCAGAGATGAGTTCCTTTTGAATCATGTATCAATCCTTCTTCAGCCAGAAACTGATAGCAGTATAAGCTGCCATCGAATATTTTGTCCGCGAGCGTCTACAGCTTCATGGATAGGCCGAAGCTCTGCGATTGAGAGGTTCTGAGTTCAAGTCCGCTGCGGTTGATGGCAGAGCCGTTGTCTTCTCTTTTGATCCTTGATGTAGTCTTCGTCTGCGCCAAAAAGAGAGTACTATTACCAGCAGCTAAAATACCCCGCGAACGTCTGTTCGCCTTGTGGATAGGTGAATCATCTTCGAACCGAGCGACGAAAGTTCGATTCCTTCTGCCAACAGCAGAAGATACTCGTTTTGCTACTCAAAGCCATCGACTGCCAGGATAACTTCGGGGTGCTATTAAAGACAGCCGCGTGTAGAGATTCGAAAGAGAGCAAGACCTCGGCGAGCAAAAATGATGAGCAAGAAGCTAATGGAGAGAGAGATGATGAAGCCCACTCCAAGGTCACCATGAGAGCTTGGCTCTGATACCAATGCAACAGAACGAAGGATTACGACCACCACATACTAGAGAGATGACTCTCCTCCCAACCAAATGCCTCTATATATAGCTCTCTCTAGGGGACTACCTTCTTGGGCAGGTGAATGCTAATCATCCAAGTGTCAGCCATGTAACTACATGTGCGCCAAGTGTCCAGTGGATGCTTCTAGAAGGTTCTAGAGCTCTTTGGGCAAAATACTCTTCCCATGTACCTCATGGGGATTGAACCCAAGACCTCGTCCTTCACACCCTTGAGTCTTAACCACTAAGCTAAGTGGTTCACTTGTTCACAAGAGCACAAGACCTCCTAGTAAGTCTAAACTCGAGATCTTTGGTCATATATACGGATGACCAAACGGTGTCCGATTTCAGATCTGTTTGAACCGGCCAGACCCTTGGATCATAGACTTACTTTATTACACAGCTTCACTTGGAAGAAGGCCCGGATAATCAAGGAAACACTAGCATGATGCAAAAGGTTGGCATTTGCATGGAACCAGAACCAGAAGATCAACCCCACATAGATTTCGAGGAAGAAGAGGATATTCTAAAGTGGCTGCATGTAGGCAACTCTTCTTCTTGTTTTGGAATTTTTCTCAATAATTCTTGCACAACTGAAGATTATGATGAAGATGACAAAAAAGTCCAGGTTGATGGATTGGGAGAGCCTATCACAGACCATAGAAGGGGCAGGAAGACACCCCTCAACTACAACTCGGAGGAGGATATCAAATCTACAAATAAGGCAGATGCCAAGGCTAAAGGCAAGGTAACGGAATCTAGTGAAGAATACTCTTTTCCTATTCAAGAAATACCTGCAGGATGGATGCAGGAAAAAGAGGAACACATTGAAATTCAGGAGACACCTGCTTATGAAGTAATGCACAAAAGACTAGTGGAAGAAGACAAGGAAGGAACTGAGCACAAAGGAAGTATGGTAGAAAGAGATCCTGTCAAAGAAATACATTTAGATACTCAAAACAATAACCGACCAGTTTTGGTGGCCACCTGGTTGTGGAACCACCCAGGGCTTCTGGAAAAGGTCAGAACATTCTTGAACCACTACACAGATGTTTTTGCATGGCATTATAAGGATCTAGAAGGAGTACCACCCAGTTATGGAGAACATAGAATTCCTTTGATAGAAGGAGCAAAGCCGATGAGAGGGAAAAGTTATAGGTTGAATCCCAAGTATGCTGAAGCTGTCTATTCAGAAATTCGGAAAATGGAAGATGCAGGAATTATCATTCCTGTAGAACATTCGGAGTGGCTATCTCCCATGGTGATCGTGCCAAAGAAAAACACTAACAAGATTAGAATCTGTGTGGATTTTAGGGCATTGAACAAGGTCACGATTCCGGACGGATTTCCAATGCCATTTGCTGAGCAGGTCATAGAAGAAGTAGCTGGTCATTCCATTTATAGCTTCATGGATGGATTCAGTGGATACAATCAGATATCCATTCACCCTGGGGATCGGGAGAAGACAACATTCATTACTCCTTGGGGAACTTATGTATATCTGAAGATGCCATTTGGATTAAGAAATGCTCTAGCTACCTTCAACCGAACAGTTAATCTCATTTTTGGACCATTGCTACTAGAGTCGTTAAGAATCTTCATGGATGACTTTTCATCTTTTTCAGGTACTCTCAAAGAAACTCCATTGGACTGTTCAAAGAAGCATCTGCTTCAATTAAAACAAGTCTTTGAGAGGTGTAGAGAAACGAAGCTGAAATTGAATCCAAACAAATGCCACTTTTTGGTGACCGAAGGTACTTTGTTAGGGCATGTGGTATCTTCCAAAGGTATGGCACCTGATCCAGACAAAATCATAGCTATATTAAAATTACCCAGGCCTAAATCTTCAAAGGAGATTCAAAGTTTTCTAGGCCATATAGGATACCACCGCAGATTTATTAAAATGTATGCAGATATAGCCAGACCTTTGGCTAGACTCACAGGCAAGGAGGTTCCTTTTAAATGGGAAGAAGAGGAGGAAAGAGCATATCAAACACTACGGTCAAGGTTAGTGTCTGCTCCCATTTTGATCACACCTGAGTGGTAAAAAATATTTCATTTACACGTGGATGCCAGTGCATATGCAGTAGGGGCAGTTCTAACACAACCTAGTGAAGAATTCAAGATGGACAGACCAATTCAATATGCCAGCAGAATTTTGACTAAGGCTGAAAGGAACTACAACACCACAGAAAGAGAAGCCTTAGCCATGGTTTTTGCTGTCCAAAAATTTCGGCATTACTTGTTGGGAGTGAAATTTGTTATTATAACTGATCACCAACCTCTCAAGTACTTACTCAACAAACCACAAGCCACTGGTAGAATATGGAGGTGGTTATTGTTATTCCAGGAGTTTGATTTCTCGGTAATTCACAAACTAGGTAGAGAGAATGTTATGGCGGATCACGTGTCCAGAATAAGTATGACGGATCAAGCCCGTGGAATCAATGATGATTTTCCCGATGCTCATC
Source organism: Ceratopteris richardii (assembly GCA_020310875.1). Taxonomy (NCBI): domain Eukaryota; kingdom Viridiplantae; phylum Streptophyta; class Polypodiopsida; order Polypodiales; family Pteridaceae; genus Ceratopteris; species Ceratopteris richardii. Next base: position 115,545,848 of record CM035425.1, on the reverse strand, counting down.
TGTTCGCTGTACAAGCTCAAGGTTGGTATGATGATATTAAGCAGTTCATTAAGACTGGGCTGTATCCAGAAAAGGCTAGTACTGTACAAAGGAAGAGAATGCTAATCAAGAGTAGACCATATACCTTCATTGAAGATAAATTATATAGACAGGGCAAGGATGACATGTTTAGGAAATGCTTGGAAGAAGAAGAAGTGAGGGAAGTACTTCACTCTGCACATGAAGGAACAGGTGGTGGGCACCTTCAAGGACATATCATGAGCCAGAGGATACTGGATGCTGGTCTATGGTGGCCTACACTATTTACGGATGCATATGAATGGAGAAAAACATGTGATGTTTGCCAGCGGTGTGGCCCTAAGCCCACCAAGCAGAGGCATAATCCTTTGATTGTTTCCACTTCTTGGCAACCATTTGAGAAGTGGGGATTAGACTTTGTCGGGCCTATCTACCCTGTGGCGGTTCCTAAAAGAGAGAAGTATTTATTGATAGCCACCGACTATGCGACAAAATGGGCTGAAGCTATTGCATCCACTGACTGCACTGCACAAACTGTGGCTGATTTCCTATATAGTAACATCATTTGCAGGTTTGGATGTCCACTTGAAATTTGTACCGACCAGGGTACTCATTTTGTCAATAAGGTACTGCAGGAATTTGCAGGTTTGGATGTCCACTTGAAATTTGTACCGACCAGGGTACTCATTTTGTCAATAAGGTACTACACGACTTCTTGTGCATACTACCCACGAGCTAATGGTCAGGCCGAATCAACCAATAAAGTATTGATTTCAATGTTACGAAAGGAATGTATGTTACAGCCCACTTCTTGGGGACAGACTTATCTTGGTACATTATGGGCATACCGATTAGCCTATAAAGAAACAGGATATTCTCCTTTTCAACTCGTTTATGGTCTTGTTCCTATTGAACCATTTGAGTTCATCAAGGGCTCAATCAGAACGGAAAGGGTTGAGAAAAACGGTATAGAAGTTCCAGCTCGACTGACTGCGTTGCACAAGCTAGAGGAATCAAGGACTTTAGCCTCCAGACAATTAGAGAATATTCAGATACAGAGGAAGGAGATTCATGACAAAACTTTATGGCATAATAAATTGAAGCCTGGTGATTTAGCTCTCTTACACAGACCACAGATTTCTACTCAGGCCAAAGGGAAATGGATCCCTCACTAGGAAGGCCCTTTTCGCATTACGAAGATGTTGCACTGGGGTGCTGTGCAATTAGAAACACTCAATGGCGACACCCTGCCATTAGTAAATATTTCCAGACTCAAAGCTTATCATAAAATGTCATAACAATCGCATTTTCATTTTCCTAGTTGTTTTGGCTTTCTTTTAATAAAGAGCAATTAATTAGGATAACTATAAATGCTAACGTTTTTTTTAGGCGACAATTTTTCTTTTTTTTACTCTTTAATCAATAAACACTCAAAGCAATAAATAAGCGCTAACGCAAATTTTGGGCGCCCATTTTTTTTATGGCTCTAAGTTCGTTAATAAATCTTTAAAAGATGACCTTTCCTTTATTTATTTCTTTAATGGATGAGTTTGAAGTTGGCATCACCTCTCTTTTAAACACTCTTTTATGCTGAACCATCCCTTTCTGTGAGGTGAACTCTCATTCCTCCTTGCTATATAATACGACCCCTCATTCATTCTTGCTGCCCTCAGTCTCATCAACACCCAACCCCTACAACACCCAACCTCTCCATATCCTCATCGATATCCATAGCTGTTCCATAATTGCATTTTCCGGGTTGATCTCCATCGTCTTCTTCGACGACATGTAGCTTGACATGCTGGTTGATCTCCATCGTCTTCTTCGACGACATGTAGCTGGACATGCTGCTATCTCTCAGAGCTATGAGACCTTCATAATCCTCTCCATGCCACCCCGCTGCCACCCTGCTCCACCATCACTTGCCCCGCCAACTCCTCCTCCTGCACTCCCCCTCCCTCAACCCGCCACCTAACACCCCGCTACCCCACCCCGCTGATCCCACCCAACCCGCCCCCTCCCCCTCCCCACCCCGCCACCTCCACCTCCCCCGCCCTGACGCCTCTTCCTTCCCCCCAATTAACCCCACCCTCAACCGCCCCGCCGATTTTCCAAACCCCGCCTCCGCCAACCCCACCTAGCCCACCACCCCCTCCGCCTGCGCTAACCCCGCAGCCCCGCCACCCTTCCCCTCCGACCCCCGCCACCCTTCCCCTCCGACCCTCGCACTCTCTCCCTCCGCCAACCCCACCTAGCCCACCACCCCCTCTGCCTGCGCTAACCCCGCAGCCCCGCCACCCTTCCCCTCCGACCCCCGCCACCCTTCCCCTCCGACCCCTGCACTCTCTCCCTCTCCATACTTACCCACCCCCGCAGCCCCGCCGCCCTACCCCTCCCAAACCCCGCCTACCTAACCTCACCATCTTCCCCCACCCCGCCGGCCCCCGCCAGCCTCCCTCCATCCGCCTCTGCTGACCCCGCCGGCCTCCCCCGCCCTTCCCCTCCGACCCCTGCCACCCTTCCCCTCCGACCCCCGCACTCTCTCCCTCCGCCAACCCCACCTAGCCCACCACCCCCTCCACCTGTGCTAACCCCGTAGCCCGCCACCCTTCCCCTCCGACCCCCGCACTCTCTCCCTCCGCCAACCCCACCTAGCCCACCACCCCCTCCACCTGCGCTAACCCCGCAGCCCCGCCACCCTTCCCCTCCGACCCCCGCCACCCTTCCCCTCCGACCCCCGCACTCTCTCCCTCTCCATACTTACCCACCCCCGCAGCCCCGCCGCCCTACCCCTCCCAAACCCCGCCTACCTAACCTCACCATCTTCCCCCACCCCGCCGGCCCCCGCCAGCCTCCCTCCATCCACCTCCGCTGACCCCGCCGGCCTCCCCCGCCCTTCCCCTCCGACCCCTGCCACCCTTCCCCTCCGACCCCTGCACTCTCTCCCTCCGCCAACCCCACCTAGCCCACCACCCCCTCTGCCTGCGCTAACCTCGCAGCCCCGCCACCCTTCCCTCCGACCCCCGCCACCCTTCCCCTCCGACCCCCGCACTCTCTCCCTCACCATACTTACCCACCCCCGCAGCCCCGCCGCCCTACCCCTCCCACACTCCGCGTACCTAACCTCACCATCTTCCCCCACCCTACCGGCCCCCGCCAACCTCCCTCCATTTGCCTCCGCTGACCCCGCCGGCCTCCCCCGCCCTTCCCCTCCGACCCCCGCCACCCTTCCCCTCCGACCCTCGCCACCCTTCCCCTCCGACCCCCGCACTCTCTCCCTCACCATACTTACCCACCCCCGCAGCCCCGCCGCCCTACCCCTCCCACACTCCGCCTACCTAACCTCACCATCTTCCCCCACCCCGCCGGCCCCCGCCAGCCTCCCTCCATCCGCCTCCGCTGACCCCGCCGGCCTCCCCCGCCCTTCCCCTCCGACCCCCGCCACCCTTCCCCTCTGACCCCCGCACTCTCTCCCTCCGCCAACCCCACCTAGCCCACCACCCCCTCAGCCTGCGCTAACCCCGCAGCCCCGCCACCCTTCCCCTCCGACCCCCGCACTCTCTCCCTCACCATACTTACCCACCAACCCCGCTGTACCCCGCCACCTCCCTCTCCCCCAACCCCGCCGGCCCCGCCAGCCTCCCTCCCTCCGCCTCCGCTGACCCCGCCAGGCCCCGCCCCGCTGCCCCACCCGCCGTTCCCCGCCAAGCCCCGCCCCGCCCCGCCAACCCCGCTGTACCCCGCCCCTACCCCTCCCCCACCCCGCCACCTCTTCCTTCCCCAACCCCGCTGCCCCCCCTCCTAATCCTCCTTGCCATCACCTCCGCTGCCACCCCCCGCCGAACCTGCGGTGCACCACCCCGACCTCCGCCACCCCCGCAAGCCCGCAGCGCCGCCCCCGCCGAATCCCTCCGCCTACCCGCCTCATCCTCCCCCCAATTAGCCCCACCCTCAACCACCCCGCAGCATCCCCCCGCCCTAACCGCCTCGTCCTACCCTCCACCCTTCCCCACCCCGCTTAGCCCGCCTCCGCCATCCCCGATTAGCCCCATCCACCAACCCCCCCCCAGTCCCCCCGCCAAGCTTCCCCGCCTCCCCCACCCCCGCCGAACCCGTGGTGCCCCACCCTCCACTCCCCCACCTCTCCCCGCCGAGACCCGCAGAACCCCGCAGAGCTTCCCCGCTGCAACCCCCGCCACCCCCGCGGTGCCCCACCCTCCACTTCCCCGCCTCTCCCCGCAGAGACCCTCAGGCCCGCCAACCCCGCTGCACCTCGCCATCCACCACCAACCCTTCCTCCGCACCCCTTGCCCTCGACCAACCCTTAAACACCCCTCTACCGCCTCCACCACCTTCCCTTACCCGCCCGACCAATCCCATCTCCTCCCGCACCCCGCCTTGACCACCCCTCCTCCAACAAACCAGCATGCAAAGCCGCTGACCATTTCTCCTTCCACTCTCTTACCATCTCCGCCCACCAACTCCGTCAGACCCCAAACTCATACCACATACAGGTTCTTCGCTTACAAGCCTCCCAAGATCCACCGACCGTGCCCACCATTGCCTTGGCTCAGTACATTCTCATCCATTCCTTCCTCCACCGATCACTATGGATGATCCAACCGCGTCGTAAGATATTTCGCAACTCACGCCTTCAGCGCTGCATACAACCAATCAAAATTACCCTTCTCCCGCGTCTACAACACCGCTCACCAGCCACACCTACCAGATCCCTACGTTACCCGTTCAAAGTGGCCCACCCCATGATGCATCACCTTCCGCACTTCCTCCTGCCATTCTCAATATTCCTACTTATTCCGTTCAATCTGATTCCACCGACATATATTCTCCACCTCCCCTCCCTCACCATTTTTCTCCTTCTCCCTCTGCCTCTCATACCTCACAACCGAATTCGCCTTCAGGCGATTATATGCGAATTTTTCTTCCGCCCGATTTAGATCTGCAGATTCGTATTCATTTGTCTCTCCCAACCATTGAACTCCGTCGTCTTTTTTCTGTGGAAAATCTTTAGCAGGCAGGTCTCTGGGGCTTAGCCAATGTTTTCTTGAATGATCCCTCAAATTATAGTGATGTCTACGAAGCTCTCCGTCTCTTTCCTAATTTTCGCACAAGCACTCTCTCCATTCCCGCTCTTGTCGCCAGTCTTGGCTCCTCCCCAATCCACTTCAATTATCCACCCTTCTTATATTCTGGATTGTCAGCCTCTGCCACCATTGACTTTTGTCGAGATCGCTTTGACAATAATGCCCGATTCTCCATTCGCATGACATCCATCCTCAATTCCTTCATTTTTTTCTTTTTGCTTTGTAACCCCACATCTTCACTACCATGGTCTGATATTCGCATTGCTGATCCCCTTTTTTGCTTCCTCAATAGCTGTCCATACCCTTACGCCGCCCTCATCTATGGTTCATTACAGTTGCGTTCTCGTCGCCTTCGTGAAGTTGTGACTCGGGGCTCTCGCGCATTCTCCATTTATTCTGCACCATTCGTAGCTTGGCTCTATCAATTACCTTCGCACTCTGGCCATCATTTCGCCTCGTAACCAAGGTCTACCTTCCATATCAAACCTTCCTCCCTCCCCTCCAATCTCCATTGACTCAGCTTCCGCCTCCACACCGCTCTCCGCTCCCCCTGCTATCACCTCCCTTCCTCCACCATCTTCTTCACCTGTCCTTTCCGCCTCTCTTGCTAATGCGCCCATTCCTACCCATGATCCTGTTATCGCACATGGCCCTTCTTCCACAACAGCTTTCCGGCCGCTAGTTCAAACGCATCTCAACCCCTGCAACCCCACATGTACACCACCTCGTCCTCCCCTGGCAGGTTGAAACCAGCAAAGTCAAGGTCACAGTTATGCATAGGCAAGAGTAAAGTGTCAAAATTCAAGGGTCAAAGTGCACGGGTAGTGCACCCTCAATTGTTCATAAAAAAAAAGGGGACTTTTAATTGTTCACAGAAAAGAGGTATTAAATGGGGAAAGTATTGCAGAAGTATTTTTTCTAATTCCCTTAAAGTCAAAGGGTGTTTCAAAGTAATTTGGAAGGTCCAGGTGAACCCCTCTTTGGTGCAAAAGTGACGAATTAAAAGGAAAAGGTAAAGGTATGTGAAGCGGCATATGGAAATACGGCCGCCCAATCAAATTTTTATTTTGGTCTAAAGTCACTACAATACAAAGTAGTGAGTCGTTGGCCGCCTCCTAAAAAGACAATCTTGGGGACATCAAAGGGAGGCCAAGAGTCTATTGCAGTTAGGAGCGTACGGGACCAACACACTTCAAAAGAGGAAGGCAAAGGCTATTCTAAGAAACACATTTGAGAGTAAGCACAGAGGAGTCTAAGTAGAAGCAAGAAAGAGAAGTGAAGAGTCACGAGTGTGCGACGACACAGGGAGGTGGAAGTGAAGAAGTGCAAAGAGAGTGGCTAAGGAAGAGTGCAGGGAGTGCGAAGCTAGACCCCAAGGATCACAAGGTCTCTTTGCTGTGTGCATGCCGACAGAAGGTATCCATTCCTCATCTTGCTGGAAGCTTGGTGCAAGGTGTGCACAAGGGTAAGCTTGAAGCAAGTGGAGGACTGGTGCAGAAGAGGCCGACGGCAAGAAGACTTTGGGATAATTGGTCTTTTGTAATTGAGCACTCTCTGTCGTTGCGCACAGAAGTATTGACTCAGATTGTGTTCAACATTGTAATTGTTTTACTATAATCAAAACTAAAGATTTCAGGGTGTGCTTCTGCAGAAGTTTCCAAAGTGATTTCCTCTTCTGTTCTTTTCTCTTTCTCCTACAAACTCTCAACCTCCTTCTCATCCAAGAATCCCCCAACACAAATACATATAGATATACATATACATATACATATACATATACATATACAAATACATATAGATATACATATACATATACAAATACATAAACGTATATGTATACGTAAACGTATACGTATACGTATACGTATACATAGACGTATACGTATACGTAGACGTATACGTATACGTATACGTAGACGTATACATAGACGTAGACGTATACGTAGACGTAGACGTAGACGTAGAGGTAGACGTAGACGTAGACGTAGACGTAGACGTAGACGTAGACGTAGACGTAGACGTAGACGTAGACGTAGACGTAGACGTAGACGTAGACGTAGACGTAGACGTAGACGTAGACGTATACGTATACGTATACGTATACGTATACATAGACGTAGACGTATACGTAGACGTATACGTATACGTAGACGTATACGTATACGTAGACGTATACGTATACGTAGACGTATACGTATACGTAGACGTATACGTATACGTAAACGTATACGTATACGTATACGTAAACGTAGACGTATACGTATATGTATACATACACATATGCATACACATGCATATGCATACACATATGCATAGAAATAGACATACACATAGACATAGACATACACATAGACATAGACATACACATAGACATAGACATAGACATACACATACACATACACATACACATACACATACACATACACATACACATACACATACACATACACATACACATACACATACACATACACATACACATACACATACACATACACATACACATACACATACACATACACATACACATACACATACACATACACATACACATACACATACACATACACATACACATACACATACACATACACATACACATACACATACACATACACATACACATACACATACACATACACATACACATACACATACACATACACATACACATACACATACACATACACATACACATACACATACACATACACATACACATACACATACACATACACATACACATACACATACACATACACATACACATACACATACACATACACATACACATACACATACACATACGCATAAGCATACACATATACACATACGCATACACATACGCATACACATACACATACACATACGCATACGCATACGCATACGCATACGCATACGCATACACATACGCATACGCATACGCATTTGCATACGCATACGCATACGCATACGCATACGCATACGCATACGCATACGCATACGCATACGCATACGCATACGCATACGCATACGCATACGCATACGCATACGCATACGCATACGCATACGCATACGCATACGCATACGCATACGCATACGCATACGCATACGCATACGCATACGCATACGCATACGCATACGCATACGCATACGCATACGCATACGCATACGCATACGCATACGCATACGCATACGCATACGCATACGCATACGCATACGCATACGCATACGCATACGCATACGCATACGCATACGCATACGCATACGCATACGCATACGCATACGCATACGCATACGCATACACGTACACATACGCAGACACACACACGTACACACACTCGTACACACACTCGTACACACACTCGTACACACACTCATACACATACACATACACACACATACACACACACAGACACACCCATACACACACGCATACACAGACACATACACATACACATACACATACACATACACATACACATACACATACACATACACATACACATACACATACACATACACATACACATACACATACACATACACATACACATACACATACACATACACATACACATACACATACACATACACATACACATACACATACACATACACATACACATACACATACACATACACATACACATACACATACACATACACATACACATACACATACACATACACATACACATACACATACACATACACATACACATACACATACACATACACATACACATACACATACACATACACATACACATACACATACACATACACATACACATACACATACACATACACATACACATACACATACACATACACATACACATACACATACACATACACATACACATACACATACACATACACATACACATACACATACACATACACATACACATACACATACACATACACATACACATACACATACACAATACACATACACATACAACATACACATACACATACACATACACATACACATACCCATACACATACACATACACATACGCATATGCATACACATACGCATACACATACACATACACATACGCATATGCGTACACATACACATACACATACGTATACCCATAGGCATACACATACCCATAGGCATACGCATACCCATAGGCATATGCATACCCATAGGCATACTCATACGCGTACGCATACACGTTCGCGTACGCATACGCATACACATACGCATGCCCATACGCATACGCATACGCATACACATATGCATGCCGCCCATATGCATATGCATACGCATACACATACGCATGCCTATACGCATACCCATATGCATACCCATACCCATACGCATACGTATATGCATACCCATACCCATACCCATATGCATACACATATGCATAGGCATACACATACCCATACACATGCATAGGCATACACATACCCATACCCATACACATACACATACTCATACTCATACGCATATGCATACACATACTCATACGCATACTCATACGCATACGCATACTCATACGCATACGCATACGCATACACATACGCATACGCATACGCATACGCATACGCATACGCATACGCATACGCATACGCATACGCATACGCATACGCATACGCATACGCATACGCATACGCATACGCATACGCATACGCATACGCATACGCATACGCATACGCATACGCATACGCATACGCATACGCATACGCATACGCATACACATACGCATACGCATATGCATACGCATACGCATACGCATACCCATACGCATACGCATACGCATACCCATACGCATACGCATACGCATACGCATACGCATACGCATACGCATACGCATACGCATACGCATACGCATACGCATACGCATACGCATACGCATATAGATACGCATACGCATATAGATACGCATACGCATACACATACTTTGTCATTTGGTTCAAGATTCAGTCCTTCTTTGGCATCTGCATAGAAGCTTGACATTTCATCAAATACCACATCTCTACTCACCTTTACATGTCGTGTGAGTGGGTTATAACATTTATATCCCTTTTGCTCAAGGGTGTATCCAATGAAGACACACTTTTCTACTTTTGGATCAAGCTTTGTCCTCAATTCATCTGGGACATGTACATATGCAATATAGCCAAAAACTTTAAGATGTGATAAGTTTGGTGTTTTACATGTAAACTTCTCTTCAGGTGTAACTTGATGTACAACAACAGTCGGAGTTCTGTTCATGATGTATACAACAGTATGCACAGCTAATTCTGCCCAATAAGAATGAGGCATATTCTTCTCAGCCATCAAGGCTCTTGCTATTTCTGCAATATGTATATTTTTGGGTTTAGTAATGCCATTCTATTGTGGTGTGTACCTCCATGAAAACTGACACCGAATTCCATAATTTTTTAGAAAACTGCTAAACTCATTTGACATGTATTCACCTCCTCCATCAGATCTTAATGTCTGAATGTACTTCCCTATCTGCTTTTCCACCATAGCTTTAAAATTCTGGAAGTGAGTGAACACCTCGCTCTTTTGTTTCATGAAATATACCCATACTTTGCGTGTATGGTCATCAATGAAAGTAACATAAAACCTGCAACCGCCCATAGATGTGGTCTTTGCTGGACCCCAAACATCTATATGTACTACTTCTAGTACATTTTCACTAACATGCTTGTCATGTGGAAATGATGCTCTTGATTGTTTACCAAATTGACATGCTGCACATACCTTTCGCATTTCTACAACTTTGAAATTTGGTAGTTCATGGACAATCTCCTTTGATTGCATCAATTTCAGCCTTTTCAAGTTTGCACGTCCAATTTGTTTGTGCCACATCTCTATATCTACAATAACTCCTGCACCGTTTGCAAACATGGCTGCATTCATTTCAGAAATCTTCACATTTAAGGTGAACATCCTATCCACTTTGTTTCCTTTGGCAACCAATTGTCCATCCTGCTTGTACTCTTCTACATATAATCCATCAGCATTGAACCTGACTTGTAATCCATGGTCAATCATTTGTCCAACAGAAACCAGATTCTTTGTTATATTTGGAACATGTAGCACATCAACAAGATGTTTTACCTTTCCATCCTCCATCGATAGTGCTATGTTTCCTATATGCTCAATAGGATGTGATGTGTCATCACCTATTTCAACATATCCAGGAACTGGCAATTTTTGCAAAGTACTAAACCATTTCGCATGACTGGTCATGTGATTTGAAGCACCTGAATGAACATACCAAACATTATCATTTGATTTTGAAACACCAGCAGACATTGTATTCATCATGTGATGTTGAACCATGAATAGCTTCTCAGAATCATCTACATTTATGGATGCATAGTTATTTTGCTGCCTTCTGTTATTTTGATTCTTCAACCTGCAATCACGTTCAAAGTGTCCAGGTTTAACACAATTCCAACATCCTTTACTGTCATTACTTGAATCATTTCTTTGGAAATTTTTGCGGCCTCTTTGGCTCCCCCAGCCTCAAAATTACCTGAATCATTTCTTTGGAAATTTTTGCGGCCTCTTTGGCTCCCCCAGCCTCAAAACTGTCCTCTTCCTCCTACATGATTCTGTTGTTGACTTTGGTCTTGGTTACTATTTCTTCTTCCACTTCCAAAATCTCTATCTCTACCTCTTCCTCTACCAAAGTAGAATACCTGCTCAGAACTAGATTTTCCTTGGGAGTTTGAATCCTCACCAAGATTCTTTTCTTCAATAATCAGCATAGATACCAGATCAGCAAAATTCCGAATATTTTCCCTGGTCTCTATAGAAGTTTTGAACTACTTATATGCAGCTCCTAAACCACGAAGACACACTTCCACCTTTTCATCATCATCTACATTCACGCCAATAGATGCAAGTGACTCACATATGCTTTTGATTTTCAAGGTGTAGTCACTTATCGACATGCTCTTCTTCTCCAATGTATGCAACTCATTCTTGAGTTGCAATTTCCGTGCCTTTGTATTGGTCTCATACAATGTGACCAAACTATTCGAAGCCTCTTTTGGAGTCTTGGCATCCTGTATGTGTCCAATCATGCTATCCTGTATGCTAACGGGTAGCCAGTACATTACCTTTTGTGCTCCTTGATTCCATTCCTCATATGATCTTACCTAATCTGCAGTCTGATTCCTTTCTGGTAACTGCAGAGCATTTTCATTCTCTCCTTCGATGTACTTCCAGTAGCCTTTTCCCATCAGGAAATTCATCATTCTGAATCTCCAAGCATGGAAGTTGTTCTTGTCCAGCTTATCGCTCATAAGCTTACTCATTCCATCTACATTTGCCATTTCTGCAGCAATTCACAACACTGCAAAGCACTACAAGCAGCACTTCTGCTTGAACACTTGCACTATGATGTGAGAGTTCGATATAAAAAAAGTACAGTTTTCGTGTATCAACAGTACACAGAATCACTTGAGACTCTGGATCTAGAATATATGAGTGATGCCGAACACAACGCAAGTTAGAATTTCTGAAACTGATCTGGTTTTTGTTCGGGCCCCACCTTGCACGCTTGAAACAAAGGTCGAGATGGCTCCGAAACTTCGATCTGACAAAAACGAGTGACCCTAAAGGGGTAACTTTCAAAAATATTTTTAGGTCTTCTACCTTCACGCCGATTTTCGTAGCAAATGGAGGTTGTTTGTGAATCGCATTTTCTCCACACCTTGCTGCGTACTCTTCATCGTTGCCTTCTCCACGAGCTCTCTATAGCCACACTGGCTTTGATACCATGTCATGAGGAAGGAGATAAGGAAGAGAGCTCACACACACACTCTCACTCTCAAGGAAAAGCACACACACACATTGAGGCAAGGAAGAATGATCTTCTTCTTCGTCTTCTATTACATAAAAAGGAATGTACAAGAATGGCCTAAAAACAAGAATACAACAAGTGCAATATATAAAGATTAGTACATAAGGAAAAACCCAATGTCCACGAATGAGTGAGCTGGCAAGGAACAAATTCGCCATCACTCTCGGCAGATAAATCTAATAAAGCTCAATGAAGTATCCCTGACATATACTGGCGTGACCACTATACATGTCGAAGAAACGAAAAACTGGTACGTGTCATCCTTGATCATCACATGTTGATCTTGATATCTCAACATTTGGCACTACTTCTAGATTGAACAAGTAAGCATCAAGAAGTTCGTCTGATACCCCTTGAGGGGACTCTTTTGAAGTTAGTCTGGAAAGGTGATCCACCCTAAGGTGATTCCTACCTTTCCTAACCACAACTTCAAAGTCATATTCCATTAGTAAGAGGAACCATCTTACTAATCTACCTGTATTGTAGGGTTTGTTTACTAGATAGAGTAATACTTGACGGTCTATAAAAAATTTAAACTTATTTGCAAGAAAATAATGTCTAAACTTCTTAACCGCATATACCATGCCAAAACCTTTTGTTTTAGTAGTAGTATAATTTTGTTCAACCGCATTCAATTTTCTACTAGCAGAGGCTATTGGGAGATCCATATTGCCTTCACCACTAGGTTGTGCTAGTACACATCCAATTGCATAATTGGATGCATCCACATGAAAATGGAATGGCTTGTTCCAATCTGGTGTAGTCAAGATTGGTACTGAACACAGTCGTTATTTGAGCTTTTTGAAGGAGTTCTCACATTTCTCTATCCATTCAAAGTTATTCAAGAGGCAGTACAGAGGCTTTGTGATTATAGCATACATGTGACTGAATCGTTGGTAATAACTACAATGCCCCATGAAAGCTTGTACTTCCTTGACATTCTTTGGTCTAGCTAGCTCTACAATAGCTCTAACTTTCTCCTCATCCATGGATATGCCATGCTTTGACACTATGTGTCCTAGAATCTTTCCTTGCTTGACCATGAAAACACACTTTTTTGGGTTCAAGCAGACCTGATATTCTTTTGCCTGAGTTTTGGTATATATGTTTGTCTTATGTTGGAATGAGCACAGAGATCATCAACATAGACTTCCAAGTTTTTCCTCAAGAACTCTTTGAACACATGGCACATCAGCCTCGAAAAGGTAGCCGACACATTGGTAAGCCCAAACGGCATTACCCGAGAAGCGAATATGCCCCACTCTGTAACAAAAGCAGTCTTATGTTTATCTTCCAGAGCAATGGGCACTTGATTGTAGCCAAAGAACCCATCAAGGAAACTGTACACTTCCTTGCCTACTACTCTTTCTAATATATGCTCAGTGATTGAAAGCGGGTAACTATCTCTGATAGTGGCTGCATTAACCTTCTTCAAGTTAATGCATACACGTAGCTTGCCATTCTTCTTGGGCACCACTACAATGGGGGATACCCATTTAGTGTGCTCGATTTCATAGATAAATCCTACTTCTACCAATCTATCTATCTCTTCCTTGATCTTGGCAGCATAATTGTTGTTATATGTGTATGGCTTCTGCTTAGAGGATTTGGCATCTGAGGTCATGGGAATCATATGTGAGCATATGTCAAGGTCTACACCTTTCAAGTCCTTGTAACTCCATGCAAAAACATCTCTATATTCTCGTAGCAAGGCTACCAACTCTTGCTCCTCTTCCTCTGTCAAATCATGTCCTATGTATGTGCATCTTTCTTCACCTTCCTCTATGGTCACAATGATTTTCTTAGTTTTCTCTTTGTTATCATAGGCCTCTCTTGCTTGTGCTTCATGTTTAGGCATCCTTATCATGAATTTTCTATCTTCTATCTCATACTTCTTAAACTTTTTTGGGACCTCAAACAAAGATTCTTCCTCCTCTACGACGGCTTCTCTCTTCTTTCTTTTGTTACCTTCACTCTTGGTGGTTACCTGTGTAGTTAACCTCACATCAGTTGTACGCTCTTCTCGGCCTTGAGGGTGAGCTTCTACTTCATACAAAAATTCTTCTTTTGATGCACAAAAGGGATCCATATGGATGGATTCTAAATCTGAATCACTTGATCAATCTCATCCATACTAGCCTCACAATCTTCAAGAACCGAATCACACATAATTGGTTCTATGGAAAAAATTGAAATGTCATAGCCATCTTCATCACAATGTGGTGTACATTGTTCTTCATTGATGGATACATCCAATGTTGCTATGATTTTTGCCCAACCATGAGGTTCAAATTCTTCGTCTGGCAAAACTACAGGTGCATAGTCTGGGTCTTGTATTGATCTATGAGTTTCCTTTGCACTTACCTCTCTAGCCTTTTCTCTTTTTTCCTCTTCTTTTGCCACTTTACACATCCACAAGTGAGTGTCTTCATGCATCCATGAGGGTCTTGATCCTATGGAATGCACCAACTCCATGTCGTCCGTGGTTCTATGGATGGGATTCCACTGTATATGGGGCACATCTCTATGAGAGTAATCCTTGAGATTGACTTTGGTTGTGACACCTAGTGTTGCACACACAAGGAATCGATTCCCCAATCCTGTAGTACTTGCAGTTGTCAGAAGAATGGTCTTCCCAAAACCATCTCATAGGCTTGGTTCTTGCTGAAGTCACATATGGAAAAGCTATGCTCAAACTCTACACCACAACTAGTGAGAGTTATCCCTTCTAACAATCCTAAGGGTCTTTCTATGTGACCAACAACCATCTTCAATTTCATTCTCGTTGTCTTGAGTGCCGGTTTGCCCCAATGCTTCCATAGGGAAGTCGTAGCAATTACAACTCCTGTACCTTATTCCAAAATCGCCTTGGTGGTGTAACCTTGATGAGTGATTGGAAGATAGATGTTTCCTTCTTCATCTTCACTCATGTCTCCTATCTTATGCAAGAGTATTTCATGAACTATTCTATAAGATCCTACCTGGGAACAAGGTTTCTCTACTTATGGCACTTGGTTGGCTATGTGTTTTCACAATTCTGGTTTAACTTTGAGCAGCTCTTCTAAAGTGGGATTGCACTGCACTTTAGTGTTCTTCACTACCTCCATATTCCTAGGTATGATTGAACCTTCATTTCTTACCATGATTGTGGGTGCTCTCATACAGGTGGACTTTGCTTCCCATGGGCTTGTGAAATGAGGCAATTCCTGCAAAGAATTAGACTCGAAGTCTAACTGCTCAGTTGATTAGGCATCCTCTTGTTCACCATAAATAGAGTGAATATCTTGTGGGAATTGATCATGTAGGTCATCCACAATTTCAATGGGAGGAGGATTCTCAGTTTCTTTTTCCCATTTCTCTTCTTGGATTTCTCTCTGGAATTTTGGAGAATACCGATTCATAGAAGAAGAGGTGTCTGGTTCAATGGAGTTAGGCACGAAAGCTTCCTTGGGAGGAATGCTCATTCTTTCACTTGCCTTGTCCTTACTCTAGGAGGTGGCTTTCTTTCTAGATTTTGCAATTAGCCTCTCCAATCTTTCTAATAGTCCATCAAAATGTAATTGAGTCTTAGTTAAACTAGAGCAATTGAAGAGACGACTGGCCTCAAACATGGTTTGAGCCAATTCTACCATCTTAACACAAAGCTTGGTCCATTCAATCTCTAGGTCAGCTCTAGGGTAACACTTCTATAACCTTCTTGTATTCTAGCTTGATATGCTTTAAGCATCATGTCTATGTCCCCGAGAGTGGGATCTGTTAAAAGTCAAGCTTCAAGCTACAAATTCATGGGGAATCTTTTATGGACATGTGGAGAAATCAAAGGAAGCCAAAAGCCACGAGATTCCATCAAGAAAAGTCACTCAACCACTCCCCAAGTCATCTCAACTAAGTCCTCCAAGCTAGGAGGCTGATTTGGAAAGGTAGTTCCTAGATTTTAGGGGCACACTTCTCAGTATAAAAGGAGCATGTATCCCGACTTCTTTTGGCCCATCTTCTTGGAGTTTTAGCTCATGTAAAGTGAGCACTAAGTGCTGGAGTTGTGATAAGCAAGCCCCTTGCTTGCTTGTTTGTTTTCTTTTAGTAGGCATATCTATGTGTGTGCGCAGGCAGTGTTGCAACTCTCTACCCTTGAGTTGTTAGCATTGGTTCTCCCTCATATTGTATCCATTTGATGTAATTATTGTCTCATTGGATAGCTATTAGAGTCTATTTTATGCTCACAAAGTCTCTGGATCATTCTCTGAGTAATCTGGGAGCAACATTCATTTTAGTGAAGTTGTGTGATTGATATCTCTCTTGGTGTGTAGGCTCTGTTGGAAATATTTTGCTCTCTGTTGTAAGGGCTGGTTCTCCTTCTCTATGTATCCATTTGCTATGATTTTGGTGTCATTGGGTAGCTATTAAAGTCCTCTAAAGTTGACCCAAGTTTGAGATTCATTCTCTGTATAATCTTTGAGAAAAGCTTGCTGGAGTGAAGTGAGGTATCTGCTTGACTGGCAGTTGTGAGCATTCAACTAACTCATGTTGTAGACATTGTTTCTCCTTGTGTAAGCATCCATTTGAAGTGAAATTTGTTTTGTTGGAAAGCTCTTGGTTTCTACTACAGGTCTACAAAAGTTCACTGGAGTTCTCTGCATAAGCTCTGAGTAAGATCATTTTTGGTGTGCAGAGGTGAAAGAAGGATACTTGTGGAGGTCATTCACGCTTCGTCGTTGCTTAGGGGTTGAGATACTTCCCCCATCAGTGGTATCAGAGCATTTGGGAACCTTGGAGGTATCACATACAAGAAAGAAGACCTCTTGGAGTTGGTGGTTCAAGATTTGCATCAACAAAAGCTTCTTGGAGGTAGCTCACATCAAGGGGGAGCTATTCTACTCAAAGTTTCAAGAGCATAAGGTGTCCATCTAAGGAAAGCTTTGGATTGAGGTAACCTCAGAGCCTCATTTTCATTTTACACACATTGGAGCATTAGCCAAGGGCTAGGTCAAGTATCAAAGACTAGATATCGGAGACTTCAACACTCAAATTGAAAAGCTAGACAAAGGGAACTATCAACCATGGAGATTTAGGGTCTCCAACTATCTTATGGGCAAGGGCCTTTGGGGGTTGATTAGTGGAAGTGAACCAAGACCTAGGTTGGATGAGAATCCAACCAATGACCAGAGAAGGGCCTTTAGGGAATGGAATGAAAGAGACAAGAGGGTTATCTTTATTCTTTCCCAACACATTAGCAGGACCTCACAGGGTTTTAATGCATTTTTGTAAGGCTTCTATAATGATTATGTAAAAGGACTCAAAATATGCCAATTTTTAGCCTAAATTTTCAAAAATTTGCCTATTGTGATAGATGATATCTGTCACGATAGATAATGTCTATTGTCTGTCATGGGGGCTATCTATCACGATAGACTGGTGTCTTTTGTGATAGACGGGGTCTATCATCTATCGTGAAGTTGGTCTATCATGATAGACGGGTGTCTGTCATGATATATGATTTTTGTCATCGATTGTGGGCCTGTCTATCACGATAGACTGGGGTCTATTGTCTATCGTCTGTCGTGGTCCTATCTGTCGCGATAGATGGGTGTTTATCGTGGAGTCTATTTGTCGTGATAGATGGGTGCCTATCATGATATATGGGTGTCTGTCGCGATAGATAGGTGTTTATCATAAATTTGGTCTATCATCTATCATGGATTTTGGTCTATCTCGATAGACAATGTGTCTGTCACGATAGATGCTGTCTATTGTGATAGACCTTGTTTGTCCTCTATCATGGTTTTGGTATGTCATGATAGACAAGGAAAACACAAATTTTTAGGAACTTCTTGATGATTTGGAGTGCTCTAATGGTGTGGTTTATCGTGCCATGCATGCAAACATAAAATACCAACTTTCTCTGTCTGTCGTGACAAATAGAGGTCGTCGTCTCAAGACCTGTGTAGAGGTCTACCATACCTATGCAAGTTTCTGGAGATGATGATATAGCTATACACTATAGCAAAAGCTCAAAAACACGCTCTCTCTCACAAGGGAAATGAGGTGAACGAGGTAGGGAAGGAAATATGACCAAAAAACTGAAATTTTTGTGAAGGTGGAGACGGAGGTGGGAGATGCTGAGGAGGATGATGGTGATGAAGAAAATAAGAAGACATGATGAAAAATAAAGAAAAGTAAAGATATTACCTATGACTCCAATGTCACAACTCTACGTATTACCATCACATGCTCGTCCTCGAAGCTCTCTCTCTAGCAATGGCATCAAATTTGGTGTCGCTCTAGCACAATGGCAAGTACCAATGTGAGGAGATCCACCTCATAATTGTCAATCCGTGGAGATGTGAGGACTAGTATGACGACTATGAGCAAGTGAAGGCACAAGTGCGTGAGTGAGAAGCACACAAGCATGCACACACATACACACACATGCACACAAGGCAAGAACAAAGAGAGGAACAATGGAGTTCTTTGTATTACTCAAAAGGTCTCTTACAATAGCTCAAAACTCTCACCAGTTGACCTCAAAAATGAGCTCTCTAGCTCTTTTTATAGTTTTCAAACTAGCTTTGGCCCTGTTCAAACCTAGTGTCCGACCTAGTTAAACATTAGGTTCTAGGGCTTATTTGAGGGCTCAAATGGAATCAAAAAATTATGAAAATTGATACACAAGTACTTCTATTACTTCTCAAGCTTGAGGACTCCTCGGCTTGAACAAAATGGAGTCTAATCTATCAAAAACAATATTTACAATGTTTGTGTAATGATGAAAATCACTTTGATTGAAAATAAATTATGAAAAAAATGATTGGGCCTATATGCCGGATTGTACTTGACTGCTCTCTCTTCTCATTGCTTGTAAGCCAACACCCTTGCTATCATAGTGGCTAGGTAGACTGGAGGTGCATGGTGGCATCAACTATGGTGATTTTGGCTTAGTTCCTAGAAGTAGCAATATGTTTGGTCTAGTTTTGTCCAAGTGTTCCTTTTGCACCTTCAAGTACTAAGTTAAATTCCAATTTATTCCAATGGCACCTGGCATTGTCCATTGCATCAACTAGTGCTAGCTTATGTCTTCATCTACAATGCACTTTTTGGAGTAGGAACTTGAGATTTCCATATTATTCTCCTGTGTGAATGAGGTAGTTGAATCTACCAGTCATGGCAATCACGGTACAACAAGGTGGGGTGACAAAGGAGGATCTCGAAATGCTATGGTGGTGTCAGAGAGAAGGGATGTGGCTATGGGATGATCACAGGTTGGATTAGGCCCTTGGATGTTGTCCTGTCCGATAAGCAACATCTACACACTTGGCATCTTCCTAGGGATAGTTGTAAAAGCCTCGCCTGTGTTTCAGGGGAGCAACAAAGCATGCAGACACAAGAGTAAGATAACATGGACAAAATTGGTCGAAGGGGTCAAAGTGGAGACTCATTAGGGCAAGAGAAACTTGTAAATAAAGGACATCATACTAACTACAACAGTAGTCATGGAAGATGAAGAAACATCAATCAACTCATACTCATCAATGGTACATACAATGTTTCCATCCATGGGCAATGTACAATGTGTGGGGTAATTCTGAAAACCAAAAAGTATTCCTAATACAGGCTAAGTAAATACAAAATAGGATATTTAGACAAGAAAAGATCCTTGATGGTAATAACTCCAAGTACACTCTAGGAATTTGCTTGGTCTTCTCTGCCATAGGTGGAAAAGAACTCTTTGCTTCACTTTAAAACTTTGGTTTCTGAGATAACATTAGGTAAAAAATAGTACTACATTCGAAAAAATAAAAAACACTTATAAAAATAAAAACTATGCCTTGATTTAATTATCTTCTACTTTGATTTTGTTTTTCTCTTTTTATTTTGATTGTACTTTTCTTCTTTTTATTCCTTTTTCTTTTTATATCTTTTTATTTACATATTTCTATTTTTCTAAAATTCTTTTTATTTACTTTCTTATACTTACTTTCTTTCCTTTTCACTCTTATTTGTCTCGCATCGAGTGGTATTCATCTGCCAAATCCAGTCCCTCATGCCCTTTTTAAAAAGAGTGTGTCCATTATAATTGCAGGCATCTTTATTTCTTGCTTTTTATCTTTCTCTACTACCCATCAGCTTCTATGAAAGCTTCCTTGATGACATCTTGGAATATAAATATTACATGTGTGTCATTTAGAAGGACTCTCATGCATGTTATAGGCTTTTTGCCAATTACTTCGATATCGTTTTTTAGTAAAGATAAATTTTATAAGACCATTCACAATCAGCATAAGCATCATCGTACTTCCCACTAACGATGAACAAAATAAACAAGCAAAGCAAAATTTACCACTATCACTCTCTCTCTCTCTCTCTCTCTCTCTATATATATATATATATATATATATATATATATATATATATATATATATATATATATATATATATATATATATATATATATATATATATATATATATATATATATATATATATATATATATATATATAACTTCTCTAGTAGTCAGAACTCATTTGCATTGTCATTGTTCTTTGAATGGTGCAAACATTCTAGTATAGATTTAAAGAGCAGAATCAAGATATGACAGATACCACAGGCACATAATAAGAAATTTCTTTGATCTTCATTTTCTACCTTTGCATATAAGACATGAGCTCTGGTTAGGGAGCCCTTCACACACTCCTGCATCCAGATAATGATGCAAAAGAAAAGAAGGTTTCCATAGGTTTTTATTTCAAACAGTAGTGGATAACTACATGTATCATTTAGCGCATGAAGTATCTTGATCCATCATATGGATTTTAGACCACATGCTGAGCGAATGATAACTCTGATGGGTACCTATATGCCCATCAACAGATACAACGAGTAGAAAATTGGTAGTCAGAAGTACAAAAAAACTCACAATGGATGAAGCACAAATCAAAAAGTGTTTAAAAATACAAAAATATCAAACTCTACACAATAGGGACAAATTGCACAAACTCACAAAGTGGAACACTAAATGTAGAAATTTACCAATACATTCACAAAAGCACAACAAGAGCACAAACACAAGTACCAAAAGGATGAAAGATACACAAGCAAAAGTAACAAAGCATGAAAGGTACTTAAGTGCTCCCAAAGTGTACAAAGGTCAAAAAGTATACATAAACAAATCAAAAGCATAAGATTGAAGTGCCAAACTAGAGTATGCAAGTATGAAACAAACACAAATAAATGACTCATGAACAAAGTGTTAAACAAATGTATGCAACTATCAAAACACAAATGTATGTGTACACAAATATTGGCAGAATACTTGATTTCTCGAGGATGGCCAATGTTTTCAAACATGAGGTAAAGAAAGAAGCAAAAAGAAAGTCCAAATTACGTTTTCAACCCTTCTCTAAGGAGAATAAGTATGAGTAGAGCTTAGAAAAAGCAAATAAACTAGTTGATTGGTTTGACCAGATCTATGCAAGTTTGACTAGAGCTCACCAGATATGCAGAATTGTCTGAAGTTCATTGTTGCTCTTTTAAATTGACTTTTATCATATAAAAATATGTAGCATTATCATATTAAAAAATATAGCAACTGAAAGAGAAAACTTCAGAGTTCAGGTAGTACATAGACAACAACAACAACATATAGTTCTCAAATATAGCATTCTGATTAATAGCACAGATCTCTATGCCATGTTGGCACATTTTTGACACTTGCAAATTGCCAACATTAAAAACCAAATCGCACGCATTAAGAAAATTTCTAAACACTTCATTGAAGTGAAATGACTCAATGGAAATCATCTCTTAAGTCCTGCAAACTTCTCTTGTCACGATGCATGCAGACAATTGTGCTTAGATTTATCAAAGTGTGTAAAAATGCTTAGATTATAAACTTCACACACAATGGTAGCTGAAACTAAAGACAATCATCAAAAGGTTTGCATCCATTAAAGAAATAAAACAGATGGGATCTCAAGAAGCAACATAGTTTGACAAAATTATAGTTTCATCAAACTAAAATGACCTCAAATATCGATGGATATAAGTAGTTTTCGAAAAATATGGCTTCACTACGTATGAGACGATCTGAAATATGCAAGAACATACATGCAAAATGGAATGCTACATAACAACTAGTTCCAACATCTTCAACAATGACTATGATGAAGATGGATCAGAATGCAAAAAGATACACCAACATCCATTACTTTCGATTAAATGCTCTGTACCTGACCTCTCTCTCTCTCTCTCTCTCTCTCTCAAAAGTATTTCCTGTCCTATGGGATTCAGGCAAGCTGCCCACTTGACATATCACATACTACCACATCCATGCATGCATACATACATACATACATACATACATACATACATAGATACATACATACATACATACATACACACACATACATACATACATACATAAACACACACACACACACATACATAAATACATACATACATCCATGATTCTTACATTGATTTCAATAACCTTCAGAAGGAAAACACGTACTCCATTTGATTTAAATTGTTATCAGATGATACGTATAACCACATGTGAATTGATGATTGTTCTTTGCAAGCTCTCATTTTTAATTGCATCACATGGAATACGCATTATGGATGTTACATAGAAAACAAATTTGAACAATTTAACCTGAATTCAATCGCATGAAATGTTTGTACTTTGTATTTTCTTGAATGTACTCCATCAGAATGATGACCTCTGCAGTCTGTACATGCACGTGTGTGTCCATTTTCAGTACACATCAATCAGGTTTTTGTGATATATTGAGAGTTAGAAAACTACATGTAAATGATTTCATAGGCTTATAACTTACTAGTATCTGTTCTTTAGGATCAATGGCTTAATAACCTCATGATAAATATACATTAAAAAGCTAAATAAAAACAGTACGAGAAAGGAAATTGATCAAATTAACATCATGAGAAAGGAAACAACCATGCAGAAGAGAGGAGATGATGAATGGAGCACAACATTGTTAATTTCAATGCTTCCTCTCATACCAAGGTGGTGATTCATTATTAGGAGAGTGTGGAGTGGATCCTTAAAACTCTTTCGTGTAAGAAAGGTGGCTGCCAAGAAGCAAAACGACCCCTTTCCACCCCTAGCGCGAAGTAACCCAAAACAAGCAAGCAAATCTATTTCATGTAAGGGCTCCGAGAACTCCATGATAGATGAAAAAGTTGCACATCTTAAATATCTTATGGAGAAGATTCTATAAATGAATAACATAAGCACAGAAGCAATCGCATAGAACATGATTGCAAGTTGTTATCTATTAACAGAAGACATCTCTCTCTCTCTCTGCACAAAGACCAGCAATTACCTCTCTCTCCAGCCAGTGATTAGAAGAAAATGAAAAGAATAAGAAAAAGAAATCTCCAAAGATCATAATAATTTTAGAGCTTGAAAAGAAGAATGATGCAAAGGAAATTTTACATGACATTTTACTAAAAAGTCAGGTAACAATGTCTTTGGAACATGTCTTCTTGACCACAAAGCTTGAATTCAAAGATAGTTTAATTAAATTGATTAAGAGAAAAAGATCACATTACCCAAAGATATAGAGACAACATAAGCACTTGAGGCCACTCAAGCACTGAATGAAGTTGTTGCTCTGAGGGACTCATCTGATAGTGAAGATGATGAAATCACACTATAGCCGAGTGAATAGGAGTTCTCTTGGATCGATTATACTTGATGATGAGAAAAGAGAATTGGAGAGTGATTATAATAGGAACTTCTGGGTAAGAGGAATGCCAAAAGTAAAAGTGAAACTGGGAAATGACAAAGATTCATATTTAGCATTGGCCTTGATTGACTTAGGTTTAGAGATAAACGTGATATCTAAGAAGTTATATGAAAATTTTAGATGACGAATAGACAAGAAACATGGCTAGTGGATGAGGACCACAGCTAGGACCTTGTGCTTTTGAAAATTGGGGGAGTTTAAGAGGAAATCCACTTTTCTGTCCAAGATAATTGTTCAAATGAGGCTATTCTTGGGCAACCATTTAAAGCCAAAATATGATTGCAAATGAAGGCTCTGGATGACCGATATGCTTATGCAAGAATAAGATTGAGATCTAGTTTGCATTCCTTGCAAGTCATGACACCTTGCACAAATCATGTGAGGAATAGGAAGAATATGAGGAAACATCCCATAAACGCTTATGAATGTGAGTGTGATGATTGTGCACCAGTGAGGGAATATGAGGCATATTTTGATCAAAATTTTGGCTAGGATCCATTATTAAGTGAGACAACAGTGGAAAATGATTTTATGTCTAAACAGAATTTGTGCATAGTTTTCAAAGTTATTTTGTATCATCTGCATTTAAGTTACACTATTTTCAAAAAGAAAACATTCCAAAAAAATCTAGAAAAACATTAGAAAAATTTAGGTTTAAAGTTTCGAGATGAAAAGATTGAGAATATAATTGAAAGTAGTTCGACTATTTTGGAAGAACTTCAAAGCACTTCAAAGAGAAGAAAGATCCAAAATCATCATGCTTAGTTCTATTCAAGAACATGATTTAATTGTTGAATTTTTGCAAGATCATGAAGTGAATTTAAAGACCAAGTACAAAACTATTGATAAGGGAATCAAACCCAAAGCTAATCCATTGATGAGACTATAAAATAAAGTAAGTTTGGAGAGAAAACATTTCTTATAGAAACAGAAAGAGAAAAATTTATAGAAGTTATCAAGAGACACGTGCCACACATTCCATGGAATATTTGACCTATACCAATCCAAAAACCTCATTTACTTGAGTTGATGAGGCTGTTAAAGGAGAAGATATCCATGTGAATATTGGAGCCATCCTCAACACCATATTTGACTAGATGGTTCACGGTGTCGAAGAAGAATGGGAAACTTTGTTTCATCCAAGATTTGCAACGTCTGAATAAAGTCACGATTAGAAATGTGGGAACAAGACCTATTGTAGATGAGTTTGCTGAAGCATTCATTAGGCGTTCTATCTACTCAATGGGTGACCTATATTTAGGGTATGACCAGTTTCAGTTAGCTATTGAGATCAAAGACAATACTACCATGAAGAATCCATGGGTCCTTGTATGCATGTGTACTTTGCCATAGGGAACGATGAATTCTATAGCTCATATGATGAATGCCATGAATATGGTCCTACATGAGTTTATACCTTTAGTGAATATGCCTTTTATTGATGATATTCCAATAAAGGGTTGTGAAGAAAGAGTGAAAGATGATATGTTAGATACTTCTAATTGTAGGAAATTTGTTAGCAACCATATCTCTGATTGTGACAAAATTTTTGAAAGATTCGAAGAGGTAGGGATAACATTTTCTTTAGAGAAATCTATTTTTGGAGTTGATGAAGTTCTCATTGTAGGACATCTATGTGGACATTATGGCCAAAAGCCATACCCGCAAAAAGTTGAGGTCATTAGCAGAATTTCTGAGGTGTGTCCTTATGTTAGTGAGGTAAGGAGATTCTTAGGAGCTTGTGTCTTCTATGTTATTTGGTCACTTCAATCATGTTTCCAACCCTTTATATGATCTACTAAGAGAGAAAAAGAATTTTCTTTGGACTGAAAAACAATCAAGAGCCATGCGTAAACTGAAGCAACTACTAATTGTAGCTCCAATTTTGAAGCATGTTGATTATTGAGGTCAGAAGTCTATTATTTTGATTGTTGTACTAGTCCTATTGGTATAGGCTTGGTCATAAGTCAAGATGATGATGAGGGCCAGAGATACTTAGTTCGCTTTGGGGCAAAGATACTACATGACTCTTAGAGAAAGTATCCACAAATTAAGATATAACTATGGGGATTATTGATTGCATTAAAATATAGTAAAGAATATTTCATTGGAGCTAATGTTGTAGTAGAGATTGATTGTCTACCTCTAATTGGTATGATTGCTAACTGCTCTTCTCTGGATATTGTGATGCTTAGGTGGATCTCATATGTAAAGTTTATTAATCCAGCTTTTGTCCACATAGCTAGATAGTTAAATATAGTTGTTGATATGCTTTCAAGAGCAAAGATTGATGACAATTTTGATGATGATGAGATAGAAAGAGATATAAATAGTATGAGATATGATCCACTAGTCTATGTTTATGAGTGATTCTGTGAGAATGTGTATAATGGAGAATGGAAAGACATAGGAAATTATATTAGTTCACTGAAACCTTCCCTTAATTAGTCCACAAATAAGTATAGATCCATGAGGAAAAAGTCTTACAACTTCTTCCTAAAGGATGGCTTTATTTGGCAACATGCTACAAGTAAGGTGAAGAATCCACAATGTGTACTGAGTAATAGGAGTTTTCAAAGAAAGATCATGAGATAAATGCATGAGACCTTATGGGTAGGTCACAAAAGATTTTAGGTGACGTATGGGAAGATTAGGGAAGCCTAATGGTGGCCAGTCATATCTATGAGTGTGCGAGACTTTTTGAGAGCTTGTGCCACATATCAAGTTCATTCCTCAGTTAGGCATATAGAACTATTACATCTGACTTTCCCTCCTTGTATTCATTACAAGTGGGTGGTTGACCTTGTAACCATGCCCAAAGGAATTGATAAAATGAGATAAATAGTACTTGCTAGAGAGAACTTGAATAACCATGTGGAAGGTCAAGCTCCTAAAAGAAAAACTACTTATAATGTATGTAGATTTCTTTTAGAAGAAGTGATCTCAGGATTCGAATACATAAAGAAAGTGGTTGCCAATTAGGGAAAATTAGATGCAAGAGAGGTGAAGGGAATTCTTTGAGTATCATGGGATTTGTTTGTCTCTCACTACTGTCTATAACTTGAGGCTAATGGAAAGATTGTGAGAGGTCATCCTTCTATCATGAAGGCAATATCTAAGGATTTCAATGGAGATATAAAGAAGTGGCCTAGATATCTTCCATTTGCATTGTGGGCAAATAGAATGACATATATTCGGCCTACAAGATTTATGCCTATTGAACTCATGTACTCTCAAAAACTAGTTTTCCCCATCCAAACTCAGATTGTGACATGGATGACACTCCCTTGGAATGATGAAATGACAAGAGAAGAATTATTATCACTCAAAATAAAACAATTAGAGCAAGGAAATGAGAAGCTAAAAGAAGCGATGCAAAAGATAAAGGATTCAAGGTTAAAGAATAAGATTTAATTTGAAAAAAGTCATTGATTTAGGCCATGTAAGATTGAGATTAATTACTAGGTTTTCGTGTATGACAATACGTTTGATACTCAGTATGATGCGAGAAAGAAATTGACTAAAAGATGGTTTCGATCGTATGTAGTGATGTCTATGTTTAATGATGGTTTGTATGACCTTCATGAATTCGATGGTACTCCTTTAAAGTCTTTAATTGCAAGAAAAAGAGTCAAGTTATTCAAGAAAATAAATGAAGACTATTATGAGATAAATCAAGAACTTCTTGAAGATGAAGATGAATATGATGTTGTTGACGGAAGCTGATTGGGTGAATGTATTCTATTTGATTTGTCAATTTTTTGTTATTATTCTATATATTTTTTATTTCATGCATATCATATCTTGCATTTCATGATGTTTAGAGCAAATAAAAGAGGATTTTAAATTGCAATAATAAGTGATAAGAAACACTAGTAGTGATGTATGCAGTTGACAAATTAAGATTAGATACTGTATAGCCATTATGGAGACCTAGATAGGACATTCTCACTTTAAGGTCTTAGTAGAATGAAGGCCTTTCTTTATATAGATAGGTTCTGTGACATTCTTAGAGCACTTAGGAAATGAAATCCTAACTCCATAAATCTTCACATGCCCCCACAAACATCCCTTCTCTCTCTCTCTCTCTCTCTCTCTCTCGCACACAACTATATACTATGTCTCCCGATAAGTACTTGTCTCTCACTCAATGTGTACTCATAATGCATACCCATACAATTGAAAATTCCTACTTAGACTGATAAAGTCACACATTCCTCTCTATCTCTCTCTCTACGACACACAACATGCAACCAAAAAAGTTCTCTTTGCTAAAACCTTTATTTATTTGAGGTCATGGAGAAGATTCATGAGGGAGAAGAGGTAGGGTTTCTCTCTCTCTCTCTCTCTCTTTGCATAAAATTGGTGTGGAGAGGAGAGGGTACAGAGATGAAGCACTCTCAGTCTCTCTCTCTCTGACTTAGAGAAAAAAGTACAAATGAAAGAAATAAAGGAGAAGGGAAAAAAGTATGTGACAAAGGAACATTGAAAAATCCATCAATCAACTAGCTTTATATCTATAAGGTTTCAAATCCAGTTTCTAATTTAGAAATGTTGCACGTGTCAACACACGTGGATGCCTCGTTCTTCTATTTCCAATTTTTGGATCTTCCAATCTTTCCATTCTATCTTTTCTAGATTTTAGGACCTTCTTTTTTATCTCTTGTAACTTTGAACGATCCATTCCTTCTTCTCTATTTTGAATTTTCTCCTTTTTAATTTTCCTTTTTCATTTTCTTATTTTTATTTTTCATTTATTTTTCTCTTCTTTTTAGTTATAGGATTAAGGTTCTACTTTATTTTACATGTATATACAAAGGATTAAGTCAAGGGTTAAGGTTGGGAAAAAAGGACTTCGTAAGGTTTCTAACATGAAGGGTTTAAAAACATCAAAATCTAGGGTTAACTTTGAGGTTAATTACCTAAGGTTGTGAAATTTGGGTTTTAGGGTTAGGAACTAGATTTCAAGGGTTAGCTTTACTGTTTCTGATGGGTTAAGGTTACCAACTATTTAGGGTTATGGAGGCATAAAGGAATCAAAGAGTAACGAGAGACTTGTTAGCATGGATTTCATCTTCAAGGTCTATTGCACAACGTTTCTCTATTTTTCATATACTTTGGTAACAAAGGATAGTTAAGCTTGCATTTTCATCCACACACAAGCTTGCCTTTTCATCCACACTCAAGCTTGCCTTTTCATCCAAACTTCCTTAAATAGTGCTATGAAGGATGTTAATGCTAACCATGAACATTAGGTTTTTATCACAACTCCAAAGGTAGAGGGTTCTCATGAAGATATGGCACTTATGCTTCATTCACATCTTCTATTTGGATATGTCACTTATGTTTCATTGACATATTATATTCACATAGCTTGCCGAGAGAGAGAGATAAATGTATATATATCTTGCAATTTGCTCTGTATATATATATATATATATATATATATATATATATATATATATATATATATATATATATATATATATATATATATATATGTATGTGTGTGTGTGTGTATGTGTGTGTGTTATATGTTTCTATATAATATATATATATATATATATATATATATATATATATATATATATATATGTATGTGTGTGTGTGTGTATGTGTGTGTGTTGTATGTTTCTATATAATATATATATATATATATATATATATATATATATATATATATATATATATATATATATATATATATATATATATATATATATATATATATATATTAACCCTCAAGGCATTAAAATCCATTTTAACATTCCAATATTCCATAAAGTATAACATATATACACACATATAAGCATGAATACAAACATTATATATACATGCAAGCATCACACATACATTCAAATTTCATACATACACATATACATACATATATACATGCAAGAATAAAAGTGCACACATGCAGGCATCTCACATGCAAGAATCACACATGCATGAAAATTTCAAACATACACATATACATACATATATACATGCCAGAATACAAGTGCACACATGCAAGAATACAAACATGCACACACATGCAAGCATCTCACATGCAAGAATCACACATGCATTCAAATTTCAAACATACACATATACATACATATATACATGCAAGAATACAAGAATACAAACATGCATACATGCAAGCATCTCACATGCAAGAATCACATGCATACATATGTACATACACACATACATATTACATGCATACATGCAAGAATAAAAGAATACAAACATACACACATGCAAGCATGGCACATGCATGAGTGCACACATACATAGATACATAAATAGGCACAAACATTGAACACTAGGAGCCTTTTTGAATCTCATCATTTCAGATATTAAATAAAAAGTAAAAAAATAAAAAAATAAAAAAAGGTAAATATTGAAGTCCTCGATAGGTTCGAAACTCGTCAGAACAATAAGAAATGTTAGTATAAATCATACTTTAGCATAATATTAAAAAAGAAATCAAATAAAAAAGATACCTTTTTGTAATCAATCAATTTGGAAAATATTAGAAGGCTCAACATCCTCAATGTGCATCCTCTCATCTAATATTACACATTCACTTCTTCGTTGGCATTGACTTTTCCATATGGCATATGCTTCTTCAAAAGGGATAGACCTAATAAGAAATACCTATAAATACACATGCTCTGATAGATTCGTCCATCAAAGTATGTGGGGGGAGATGGTACCCAATCTGGTGTAGTCTCATGTCTCTTTCTATTGTCTGAGTACTTTTTTGTGATTTTTTTTTTGTACTATCCTTTGTGTATGTGCGTCTGCAGGATCCGAAGTTCAACAATGTATGTGTGTACATTGAACAATCCTTTTAGAGGATTTGAACGCTTGCACATTGAACATATTGGAATTTGGGACCTATCTCTGATAAGAAATTTGGTAATCTAATGTTGTTTCGAGATAGATGTGTGTAGAAGTATGTATGCAAGTGTGTGTATGTGCACGTGTGTGCAAGAGCTAGGTATGCATATGATGCATATGCCAAAATAAATCGAGGCAGGTATTCATATGCATGTGTGGACAAGTCAAGTGACTTAAATCTATAGGTTTGTTGTCCAAGGCTCGAGCACAACATTGTGAATTCTAGTCCAAACATTCCAACTTTGGATACCAAAAAAGAGCTTTGCTCAATTAATGCAAATTATAATAACTAGGTTGCAAAGTTCTAAGAGGTAATAATTGATAGCTTGTTGATTTGTGAGGCAAATTATATGAGGTGTATATCTTTAGATTTGTGTGAACTCATTGCTCACTTTTTGTTTTGCTTTTCTATGGAGTGCTTTGCTTTCATACACTTCGATTTTTCAAATATTCTGAACATCTTCATAGATATTCATACCTATAGTCGAAGCAATGCCACTGTTCATCATGCATATATCTGGCACAATGTTTGTAATGTTGATGGAATAACTTTTGATTGGTTATTGGCTTTTTGCATGTGTGTGTATGAAAGTGCACATGTATGTGCATTGTGTATACATCCATGTGGTGTGGCTATTTGTGTGTGTGTTTGTGTTTGTGTGTGCATGTGCTACTATTGGAATATATGTGTATGTCTATATGCATGGATATAAATGTGTGGCTGCTATTGGAATGCACGTGTATGTTTGGTTGTTGTTATGTTTATGTGTGTGCATTTTGTGTATGTGTGTACGATATGTGTTTGTGTATGTGTTCTTAAGGATTTTTTGGGTGGGTGCGTGTATATACTATTGTGAATATACTGTTGTGTGCATGTATGTACTGTTGTGTGCATGTATATACTATTGTGTGTGTATAGTTGTGTGCATATAATAAATATATATAGTTGTTGTGAGCAGTGTACACACGCACACACACACACACACACACACACACACACACACACACACACATATATATATATATATATATATATATATATATATATATATATATATATATATATATATATATATATATATATATATATATATATATATATATATATATACATATATATATATATATATATATATATATATATATATATATATATATATATATATATATATATATATATATATATATATATATATATATATATAGTTGTGTGTGTATAGCTGTGTATAACAATATATGCACACAACTATAATGTTGTGTGTATATATTGTTGGACAGGCTGTTAAACTGATTTCAGAATCATAGATGAAAAATTAAAGAATTCATCAAATGAACAAGATCACTATTACTAATGACTGATGAAACTCCATGTTTGCATTTGTGTAATATTGTAGCTGTTGTGGTTCCCAAGAAGTCTAAAATTGTTTCCCAGAAGAAGGCACTGAAAAGAACCCAACTGATTGTGTGTGTGTGTGTAGCAAATATATATATACACTATTGCATGTATGTATTGTTGTATCTGTTGGACCATATGTATCTGTATCGGAAAGTGGACCATTAGTTGTTTAGTGATAAGCAAGTAGATAGAGGCTACGAGGACTAGTCTACTTATGTGGTAAATTTTCCTGTTTGTCATGTTTTCTCTTGCTATAAAGATGTCAAGGAAATGGTGGACTTGTTGGACTTTTACTTTGCTAGCTTACTACTAGAACAATTTCTTTTGTGACACTATCTTTGCCAAGTCTTACTAATGGGCTTCTCTACCTACTGACTTCACAGGTATCATTATCCTTTTTTATCTAATTATTGATGGAATATAACCCTTTTGAACCTTATGCTCCTTCCATGAGGAGAATCTCTACTAAGAACAAGTGTTGAATCCTTTTTGTTTTTGAATTCATGAACTTTCTATGTGTAGTGGTCTTTTTTTGGAGTTTGGGCTTAGTACACAGAATGGATTTGCACGGTCAAAATTGATCTTTGTTGTAAGGGATCTTAGCAGAGAGAAGTATATCGATCGATAAGGCAAAAAAGAAGTGCATTGGATACAGGAGGTGCCAAGGACATTCTATAGGTATCATATATTTTGTCTAAAAATGTGTGCAAAATGCAAATTATGTGGCTATTTAATGATTTTTTTGAATCCATCTTATCTATGTATATATGCAAGTCCAGTATCAACTGAGCGAGGCTCTAAACTCGAAAGGATGTTGGGAAGGAATAAAGTCTAGAAGAAAGTTTCTAGTAATAAAATGGCAAGAGTTGGAGTTTGAAGATTGTTTAGTGTTGGAGCTAGGATGATTGATTTTTTCCTTTTTGCTATTGCACAAAAACACCTTGCTACTAAGCTCCTATTTCTTTTTGTTATAGCTGGTCAGCTCTGGTTTCTATTTGTTTTATCCCAAATTTTTTCTAACTATTCCTCATCCGAATAATGCTTATAGAACTCCTTGGCGATCCACTCATTCTAGTTTTCATTTCTAGTTTTTTGATGCTTTTTGTATTGATCCAAGTTTTGTTGTTCATGAACTTCATTTGTTTCCAATTTCCATCAGCTACCAAACAAGCCTATATGCATGTGATTAATAGGAGTTCTTGAGTTCTAGAGCCCTAGACTTGATCCTGCTTACTAATCCTTGCTTGATTCTCCCATGCCCCTACCTCTCAAAGTAACTATATTGGTAACTTCCTTTTCTTTTACTGCTAGAAATGGGGGGGGGGGGGGGGTGTAGCAATGCCCCCCATTGAAAAAAAGCGGGTTTCATCTCTTATGTGATGCTTATTGCCCAAAGCATCGCATAAGTGACGATTGCTTTTTTTATTAAAAAAAGGAAGTAGCATCATATAAGCGATGGCTAGCATTGCTTAGGCAAAGCTCTTTTGATCGTCGTTAATTGACATTGCTATTAGCAATGTTTGCACACTACTTGCAATGCTAAAGCGTCGCATAAGCAACACTCTGGATTCATCAAAAAAAATTTTGATTTCTCCCAACACATTTGTGCCGGGAGTGAGATGAGAGAGAGAGAGAGAGAGGAAGATAGCATGCACACATCCACAAGCAGGATAGAGAGAGAGAGAGAGAAATGACAAGGTAAACACACATACACACA
>CM035425.1:115483620-115508620 GCA_020310875.1 Ceratopteris richardii | reverse complement strand
TGCATGTGCATGCATATATGTATGCATATGTGTATGTGTACGTATGTTTGTATGTGTTATGTATGTGTGTATATGTTATATATATGTATATATGTATGTATGTATACGTAGGTGTATATGTGTATGTATGTGTATGTATGTATGTATGTATGTGTAGATGTGTATATTTGATTTTGTTTCTAATTTTATTTTTGTTTATTGTGGTATGTAGACTTTCATATAGATATCTAGATTACTGAATCGTTTGACTATCTCCCATTTCATAGTCAATAAATTACGTGTCTTGCTAACTAAGACCTACATATTTTTTTACAAATATAAAGTATTAGTTAGCTATGGAAGTGTTAGGTGGTTTGGAAAATAGGAGCAAATGTATTTGGAAGATTTTGAAAGATGGATGAATAGTTTTAAAGGATGAGCAGACAAAAAGAGTCCATTCAATGCAAGTTCTTGTTCTTACCTTAGCTAAGGTAAGAACAAGAACCTGCATTGAATGGACGCTTTCTTTCCGCCCATCCTTTAAAATTATTCTTCCATCCTTCAAAATCTTCTAAATAAATTTGTTCCTCCCATTTCCCAAACAACCTAATACCTCCATAGCTAATTGATACTTAATATTTTTATGCAAAGTTCATAAAAGAGTTAGTAGCACAGGTATTAGGTCGGCCAGAATAAGAGAAGCAGATGTGTCAGGAAGATTCTAAAGGATGGATAGACAATTCTAAAGGCTAGATGGATAGAATATCTTCCTTTGATACAGATATGTATAATTTGACCTTACTTTCATAACATGTGTATGTATGTATATGTGTGTGTATGTTTATATGTGTGTATGCATTCATGTATATGTGTATGTCTATGTATGTATGTATTTGTATGTATATGTATATGCGTGTATATATATAAATAGATAGAAAACTAAAAATTATACCTTAATAGTGTCGAAACCGATACATTAATCCATCCAAAATGATTTTGAAGATTGAGAATAAGTAAGCTTGCACTTCGTCATGTCAAACGACTTCCTTCATATACATGCTTTAGACATTCCTCTCAAAGATATTTCTCATTTTTAGAAGTATCAATGCTCTCACTGTCATTATCATACCAATCCTCAATAAAATCTACCATGCTATTATCTTCATCATTGTCGCACAAATCTTCTACTTTATCTTCTTTTGAATATAGGTCTTTCAACCTTGCATACTCCATAAGATCACTTTTGCGTAGCCTCCTCATAGAAGCTTCTAATAAAGAAGGTCTTACTGGCAACTCTGAATGGTGTGGTGGAATATCATCAACATCATACATAGGAATCTACACACACGAATAAAAATCATTAGTATTCCATAAATGAATGAAAAGTAAACTTTAAACATAAAATTAAATATGTAAGTTATTTTGAAAAGAGATTGAAATTAGAGTTTTTCAATGCAACACAAGATAGGTGGATATAAAGTTTTCATTCTTTCTCTAGCTAAAAGGTTCTCTTGGAGCTCTACACCATCCATAATTCACTAATAATTCATCACCAACATGTAATGAAGTAATAGCATTGACAACTATGTATCTTGCTACATCTCTACTCATGTATGGTGATTCATGACTATTTTCATGCTCCTCAAATGTGCAATTAGTCGTTGAACTATTATGTAACCCTCGACTACTATTTATCAAACTTGCTATATTTCCATGCATGTAAGGTCTTCCATGAATATATAATCTTGCATTTTCTGCATGTGAAATCCCTCTACTATTAAGGGACGTAGACTCCCATATATACTTGGCCTCTCCTAATGGACCTGGCATGCCATTGAACCAATGAGAATTGGCATGGACTCTTTCTGTGATCCCTGTGGGTGGATCTGGTACCGGGATTTGCTAAAGGTGTTGCAGCTCCACAGGTCGTTCAGTTGGTGGCACATCCATAGGTAGACTATCCACATCGATTCCTGCAGTAAGTATTCCTACTTGTGAGCTCGGACCTGTCGCTTCTGCCATGTTACTTCTTGCCTTCTGATTATGTGAGAATATAGATTGTTAATATTGTAAAGGACAAGTTAGAATCGTTTTTGTCCCCATTACAACATTATCATGAGGTTCGGGAGAGATTAGTAGGTTAATAAGTGCTCGGTGCTGGTGTGTGTAGTTAGGAATTGGTTGGACCTAAGAACTAAGTGGAATGATGTAGTGTGAGAGTGATGTAGTTAGTAGGTGGGCATGGATTTACAACTGGGGTCCGAGGGTTTATTACAAGTTTTAGGTTTCCAAATACAATGGATGGCTTTGTGTCTTGGTTTTGTGGAGATTCAGGAGGGTTGCATGAGTAATTCTGCTAGGAGTTGTTGTGTCATTGGGACCCATTTACGAGTGAGTCTGTGCGTGCTTCTAGGTGGCAGTGTGTTCGAGTGTATCAGACAAGAGTGGGTGGCGGCTGCTTGAGCGAGTGAACCCTGTCGTGTATGATGTGAAGTGTGTGGGGTTAGTTGAGCCCGCAAGCAAGCCTTAGGCACCCAAATTTGTCTTAATTGTGGGTCAGCCTTCATCGACTTCTTGGGTACCCAAATGGATTTCACTTTCTCAACAGAGGTTTTAGGAGTCCTCTTATTAGCATCCAGTCGTTGATTACTAATAGGAAGTTGAGACCGTTGTTGCGACTTAGTTACGGTCGGCAGCTCGTTTTTCTGCACCCACATTTGTTTCATCGACTGAGTTGTTCTGCTTCGCGCGTTCTTTTGGTCTCTCGCCTGGAGAATCTTCAGTGATTGATCTGCCCTTAGTTGCTGCCTCCTTCTGGCCTTTGGAAAAGAAGGGAGTTCCATTGTGGTTCTGACTCCTTCTTTGATATCTTCGTTCTTCTGTATCACATGGCCTTGTACAAGAACAGCATGGTCAACTTCATGTGTACCCCTGGAGGGACCAGGAATCTGTGCCTTTCCTAGTTCCTTGAGTGCTCCATTATTTAACTCAATTGTAATTCTAGTTTGATTCACCCATACCTGAAGAAGTCCACTTCTTAGGTTTAAGTTGACTGCTTGGTCATAGATCCAGTCTTGACCCAAGACAAGGGGTTCAGTGAGGTCCTCATCTTGACATACTAGTACTTTAACTGTCATTGCCTCATCGTGAATATAGAGGGGAAGTTCCACCTCGCCCATGCAAGGGGTTTCCACGCCTCCCAATCCTATGAGATATGCTTCCACAGGATTGACAGTTAATTGCAACTCTTGACAGTAAGACAATTTAACAGCACTAGTGGCTGCACCTGAGTCAATCAAGGCTCATATAGTCCTTGCACTCTTTCCTTGTCCTATATCTAAGGTTATGAAAGGACGTCGATCAGTTATCCTATGTGAGCTAACACCTGAAGCTTCACACATAGCCACGTCATATCCTTGGTCTGCATATGCACCTTGCCTAAGGTGCTCTCTACCTTGTCTTCTTAATTTCATTCTCCGTATGCGCTCTAGGGCTTCTGCTTGAGCTTCTTCTCGAATTCGCTTTTCTTCCTCTTTGCGTTTCTTAGCAGTATTGAGTCGACTTAGCATGATCTCTGTGAGAGGTTCCTGATACAACTTGACTCTGCATCCGCTGATATAACTTGGGAGAACATCGCCTTCTAATGTGGCTAGTTGCACTGCTCCACTTGTTGAGATTCTATTAATGATCATGGGTCCATAGCCTCTCTTCTCTAGTTTTCTCGCATGTTGCTTCAATGTGTAGACTAAAACTAAGTCGCCTGCCTTCAAACCTTTATCCTTAACGTGGGCATCAAAGTATGCCTTCTGTCGTTTCTTAGCTGCATATATCCCTGCAGCTGCTCTTAGTCTTGTTTCTCCTAATCGTTCAAGGTCAAACAGTCTATAGGAGAGTTCATGACCTGTCCATTCGTGCTCTTGTGCCACTTTCAATGTAGGTATTAAGAATTCCAAAGGTAGCACGGCGTTTTGACCAAATACCATCTGAAAGGGGGTGGCTTGGAGTACCGTTTTGTAGGCGACTCGGTATGCCCAAACAGCATGGTGTAGTTGTTTGTCCCAATCAGAGCATTTATTGTTCACTAATTTCGTCAGTACATTGCATAAGATCTTGTTGCTGCTCTCAGCCTGGCCATTTGCTTGAGGGTGATAGGGGGCAGACTTCTTATGTACTACCAAGAATTCTTGGAGCAGATTTTCAATAACTTCATTCAAGAAGTGAGTGCCTCTATCACTTATTAGCTCTATAGGTAGCCCATATCTTGTGAATACATTCTCAAACAAGAATTTAGCAGTTGTCTGAGCGTCGTTCTTTGTCATAGCTTTTACCTCCACCCACTTGGTGAGATAATCCGTGGCCACAATGATATATTCAGCATGTGAACCCTTAGCTGGGGGATTAATAGGGCCTACAAAGTCTATTCCCCACTTAGAGAATGCACGTCCACCCATCATAGGTTTCAGTGGCATCTCATCTTTGCGTATAGGATACTGAGTTCGCTGACAGACATCACACCGCTTCACATAGGTATGTGCATCCATGTGAAGGGTCGGCCACCAGAAGCCCGCAAATAGTATTGCCTTGATCACCCGATCTGGTCCAAAGTGTCCTCCTGCTACACCTTGGTGAGCAGTTTCCAAGATCTTTAGATATTCACTCTCATGAACACAAAGTCTCAGGTAACCATCCTTACCACGCTTGTAGAGATTATCACCAATGAGTGAGTACTCCTGGGCTTCTTGTTCTAAACTCCTTTTCCTAGCCAGAGTCATGTCTAAAGGGAATGTTTTCGTCCTCAGGAAGGATACTAGTGGTTCACTCCAATCTGGCACTATGGACAGTTGATAAAGAGTGGCATGTTCCACCGGTGGTTTAGTGCGACAGATTGGGCATTCTTTGCACAACCTTTGGACATCCGCTTCCATAGTTGGCCAATGTACTCTTAGTCTCCTTAGTGTCTGTAAGGTTCGTTGCTTTGAGTAGTGTTGCTCTAATGCATCTACATGTGCTAAATGCAACCATTTAGTGTACTCGTCCTCCTCTACACAACAAGCCAAGATCCCTTGATATGTGTGCTTGTACATACTTCCAGCCATGATGTGATACTTTTGGGCTTTTACTACCTCTCTATCCTGTGTGGCTATTACTGGGTGGTTAGGCCCGTACGTCAATACTGGCACTAATGGCTTATGATGGAGAGTGTTAATCTCCAAAAGAATAACCTACTCTTGCGATTAGAGCACCTCTATACCAAGAGTAAGTCAAAACTTCACAATACAAAAATTCTACTGCACAGTTTCTTTAAATTAATCTTCACAGGTTACTTTTGTCTGAAACTGTCATTCTGAACAGTCGACTTTACACCTGTAACTTCTAAGACTTGGTTCTCCTTGAATAGAACCCGTTTAAGCAAATGCTTCTGGTTACGAGTAGCTTATCTTCTGACTTAAAGATTAAGCCCTCACTCATGCAAAACTTTAAAGTATGCACTGAGAAATGATCAAAACATTGATCACCGAAAATGCGCCTGTTTCAGTAAACTTTGAACACTCAACACATATGAATGTTCCTACTGACAATTCTCGGTTTCTGTTTTCAATTAAATTCTGAAACTTAAGCTATAGATTGATTAACTATAGACTTAGATATCCTCAAAAGGATTTCACAAATCATCTATCACAGATGAAAACACACAGAAATTTCGGCGCAGTATTTTTCGATTATTCAGAAAGTTACAGTTGAGTGATGAGAGGAAAACTCAACTAACTTTTCATATGTCTCATGACATCTAACTTCTATTCCTTTCTCTAATCCTACTTTCTCGTATATGCCTTTGATGCCTATACGCCTCTCAATTCTTCCTCGCCTATGCGCCTCGACATTTTTCAGGTATTTATAGATAAATTTGTACAAGCTTATAACACTGACTATACTACTGTACATATGTGTACAATTTTTCCGGTTTTCTTCCACGCTCCAAAATTTGTTCTTTTCTTCCTCCTTTCATCCTTCAACTCTTCATGAACTGAAAACTGTAAAAGTGATCATTTCCGGTAACATTCCGGTGACTTTACTGTGACATTCCGGTACTGTTCCGGTGCCCTTCCGGTGACCTTTTTAAAGAAATTTTTGCTGAAGTTCCTGCGGACTTAAAGACCTTCAATTGTTGATTGTCTTGCACCAACAGCTCCCCCTCAATCATCAATTGAGGTTTTCTCTGTCTTCTTTATTCCTGCCATATCTTTAAACCTTTGTAACTTAGGTCCATCCAAACTTTTTGTAAGCATATCAGCTATCTGATCTTTCGTTGAAGTATGGATTACTTCAATCTCTTTATCCATCACCTTCTCTCTTAGAAAGTGATACTGAATCTCAATGTGTTTAGTCCTGGCATGAAAAACAGGATTAGCAGCTAAATATAATGAACTCATGTTATCTCCAAATATAATTGGAGTCCTCTGTATAGTGTCAAAATTCTTCATTAAAGTCTTTAGCCAAATCACTTCCTTTGCGGCTTCAACCATGCCTTTGTACTCAGCTTCGGTAGAAGATAAAGCAACTGTATGTTGCTTCTTGGAACACCATGAGATTAGCTTATCTCCCACATAACACATGTATCCATAGGTTGACCTTCTGTCATCTGGATTACCTGCCCAATCTGCATCACTGTATATTTTGATATTTGTATCTGATGTAAAACCATAATACAAACCTTCTTTGAGTGTACCCTTAATGTACCTCAACACCCTTTGTCCTGCAATCCAATGTTCTTTCCTTGGACAGTGCATGAATTGAGACAATACTCCTACTGCATATGATAAATCAGGTCTGGTTAAAGTAGCATAGATAAGACTACCAACCAAACTCTGATATTGTCTCACATCCTTGAATTCTTCACCTCCAAACTTACTCAGTTTGTGATTCACCTCCATTGGAGTAGGTGCTATCCGGCAATCATTCATTTTAAACTTGATTAACAAGTTCTTCAAATATCTTTCTTGGGTCACGAATACTCCATGCTGAGTATATGTGATCTCCATACCCAAGAAGTAAGACAAGTCTCCCAAGTCACTTATCTTGAACTCCTTTTCCATTTGCTTCTTGAGTCTTTGTATACCTGACTCATCTGTTCCTGTAAGGATTATATCATCAACATATATGCACATGTATATGAAACCATTATCACTTGTTTTTATAAGCAGACTACTATCTGCTTCAGACACCTGAAAACCAAGTTCTTTCAAGAACTTTACAAGTCTATAATTCCACGCTCTTGGCGCTTGCTTCAAGCCATACAAAGCTCTCTTGAGCTTACACACATGTTCTGGATACCTTTTATCTCTGAACCCTTGAGGTTGCTCCATGAACACATCATCTGAAATATAACCATTCAAAAAAGCATTTTTCACATCTAACTGACATAACTTCCAACCTTTGCTCGCAGGAACAGCTATGAGCGTTCTGATAGTTGTCATCTTTGCCACTGGACTATAAGTCTCATCATAATCAACTCCATAAGTCTGAGCAAACCCTTTGACAACAAGTCTAGCTTTGTATCTAGACACACTTCCATCTGCAAATCTTTTGGTCTTGTAGACCCACTTACATCCAATAATCTTCTGACTATTTGGTTTAGGAACTAAATCCCATGTTTGATTTTCTACCAATGCATGATGTTCTTCCTGCATAGCTTTTTCCCATTTTTCCTTACCTTTTGCCTCTTCATATGTAGAAGGGTCTTCATCTGCTTTCACTATGTAAGCATAATCTTTCGTAGCCAAAAATGAAGTATCATAACTGTACCTTGTAGGTTGCCATCTATTTCTTGATGACCTTCTGAGTTCTCCAGTCCTTGAGGTTTCTGGTTCTTCACACTCAGGATCAAATCTTGGCCTTTCTTCAACTTCTTCCTGCACTTCATAATTTTCTTCTTCATCAATTATTTGAACCTTTGATTTACCTTTCTTCTGACTCACTTCTTCTTCATCACCTGTATTGACATTAACTGTTCCTGCATACCAAGAACTTTGCTCATCAAACGTAACATCTTTCGATACCAGAAAATGTTTTGTGGATGGATTCCACAACCTGTATCCCATCTGTCTGTCATCATAACCAATGAAAACATATTTTTCAGCTTTAGGTTCCAATTTGTGTCTTAATTGTGATGGCACATATGCATATGCCACACATCCAAATACTCTGCAATGATCCAGGGTAGGTCTTTTACCCCACCAAGCTTCATATGGTGTCATACCCTGCAGGGCTTTACATGGTAATCTATTAACCAAATAAGTAGCTGTATTTACAGCTTCAGCCCACAAATAATTAGGGCAATTTTTCTCATTCATCATGGACCTTGCAAACTCAACAAGAGTCCTATTCCTTCTTTCTGCTACACCATTTTGTTGAGGAGAGTACCTGCAAGTAACTTCCCTTTTTATACCTGCATTCCATAAGTAGTCACTGAATTCGTTGGAGAAATACTCTCCCCCTCCATCTGATCTTAGTCTCTTCAGTCTATGACCTGTAGTTCTTTCTGCATACGCATGATAATGTTTGAATGTATTGAAAACTTCTATCTTATCCTTGATCACATAGATAGTGATCCATCTAGTAGCATCATCAACATAAATCACATAATATCTTGATCCATTTATACTGAAATCCTTTGATGGTCCCCACACATCTGTGTGTACCAACTCAAGC
The DNA here is from genome assembly GCA_020310875.1 of Ceratopteris richardii. Classification (NCBI taxonomy): domain Eukaryota; kingdom Viridiplantae; phylum Streptophyta; class Polypodiopsida; order Polypodiales; family Pteridaceae; genus Ceratopteris; species Ceratopteris richardii. The sequence continues at coordinate 115,499,932 of CM035425.1, read as the reverse complement.
TTCTCTGAATGCATAAAACCATGCTTGGAATAAGAATTCTTATGAGCTTTACCAAATTGACATGCCTCACATTTGTATGTCATATGTTGACCTGCAACATTAGGCAATCCAAGCACTGAACCATTGTTAATCATATCTTTAATACCTCTTTCATTGAAATGTCCAAGCCTTTTGTGCCAAAGATCTAACTCAGAAATTTTCTGTCCTTCATATGTAAACATGGCCTGACCAATGTTACTTTGAATCTTCAGTGTAAACAGTCTTCCTTCTTTTTTTCCTGAAACAATCTGTTTATACCCCTGACTGGGATCTTCCACGTATACTCCTTCATTAGTGAATCTTACTTCATATCCTTTTTCAACAATTTGTCCTACACTTATCAAATTCTTAGGAATTGTAGGAACATACAGAACCTTACCCAATAAGGTACTGCCGTCTTTGGCTTTCACTGATCCAATCGACTTCACTTTATGCTTTGTGTTGTCACCTATTTGAACAACATGATTAGAAACTTTATTCTCCAAATCAGTCATCAATGATATGTTTCCACTCAGGTGATTACTACATCCTGAGTCAATGTAGAAGACTCTTTGATCTTCATTCTGCCTTTCACAAGTAGCATTCAATATCAATGTTGAATCCTCCTTCTGTTCTGAAGCGTAATTGTAGTAGGTATTGTTATATTGTTGACTTTGGAATCCTCTACCTGCATTTCTTCCAAAGTAACTCCTACCACCTCTGCCTCTGAAATTTCCTCTTTGATTTCTGCCACCTCTTCCTCTTGCATTGTAACTTTGACTATATCCATTATTACTTTGAGTATTGTGCCAACAATCATTAGCTAAATGATTTGTCTTACCACAAATCCAGCATGCTTTGCCTCCATCTTTGTTGTTTCTGCCTCTTCCTCTACCTTTGCCACCTCCTCTTCCTCTTAGGAAGTTGGCTTGGCTAGTTGTTCCTTCATCTTCATTTGCTTGTTGCTTTCCTTTGCTATTCTTCTTTTTATCTTTCGAGTACATTGCATGACCTGCACTCTTGTCACCATCTCCTTTAACATCATTCTCAAATGTTAGCATATGACCTAACAACTGATTTAAATCAGGAGTGAAATGGTCAAGTGATAATTCCGTAGACAAAATAAACGGCTTCCATTTGTCATCACCTCTTAAGCCTGTAAGAATTTGCCTTACCAATTTATCCTCTTCGATATCTTCATCAACAGCACCTAATACATCTGCAATGTCTTTCATTCTTGTCACATAGTCTGAAACGGACTGAGAAGCCTTCTTCTTGAAGGTTGTAAACTCTGCCCATAAGGATGCCTTTCTTGACTTAGTAGTATTCTGGAAATGCTCCTCCAATGCATTCCAAATGTCCGTTGCACTTTCAAGACCTCGAATATGAGGTAACAAGTAATCATTTACTGCCATATAGATAATGCTTCTAGCTTGAGCATCTTTCTTCATCCAGTTTTTCAAATCTGCTAACTCTTCCCTAGTCGGAACACTAGGATCTCTGAACTGTGGCTTTTCTTCTTCTCCTGTGATATAAGCTATCAAATCTTTGCTCATAAGATGAGCTTCCATCCTCATTGACCACGCAGGATAGTTTTCCCTATCCAATTTCTCTATCTGCAGAGAATCTCCCATCTTGTGTCTTCCTGTGTATTGAAAACTTCAATCTTTATGAATAATATATGTACCTTTGCTTCAACTTAGACTCCGTTTGTCTTCCTTGATATCGTATGATCTCTTCCTCAGGTTTCGCCTTCAAGCTTTCACCTTTTAGTTCTTCGGTTGTTGAATTCTTTGTAACCGCAGCAATCGGGAACCTCCTTTCTTTGATTTTGATGTCTCCTGCTCTGATACCACTGATGGAGAGTGTTAATCTCCAAAAGAATAACCTACTCTTGCGATTAGAGCACCTCTATACCAAGAGTAAGTCAAAACTTCACAATACAAAAATTCTGCTGCACGGTTTCTTTAAATTAATCTTCACAGGTTACTTTTGTCTGAAACTGTCATTCTGAACAGTCGACTTTACACCTGTAACTTCTAAGACTTGGTTCTCCTTGAATAGAACCCGTTTAAGCAAATGCTTCTGGTTACGAGTAGCTTATCTTCTGACTTAAAGATTAAGCCCTCACTCATGCAAAACTTTAAAGTATGCACTGAGAAATGATCAAAACATTGATCACCGAAAATGCGCCTGTTTCAGTAAACTTTGAACACTCAACACATATGAATGTTCCTACTGACAATTCTCGGTTTCTGTTTTCAATTAAATTCTGAAACTTAAGCTATAGATTGATTAACTATAGACTTAGATATCCTCAAAAGGATTTCACAAATCATCTATCACAGATGAAAACACACAGAAATTTCGGCGCAGTATTTTTCGATTATTCAGAAAGTTACAGTTGAGTGATGAGAGGAAAACTCAACTAACTTTTCATATGTCTCATGACATCTAACTTCTATTCCTTTCTCTAATCTCTACTTTCTCGTATATGCCTTTGATGCCTATACGCCTCTCAATTCTTCCTCGCCTATGCGCCTCGACATTTTTCAGGTATTTATAGATAAATTTGTACAAGCTTATAACACTGACTATACTACTGTACATATGTGTACAATTTTTCCGGTTTTCTTCCACGCTCCAAAATTTGTTCTTTTCTTCCTCCTTTCATCCTTCAACTCTTCATGAACTGAAAACTGTAAAAGTGATCATTTCCGGTAACATTCCGGTGACTTTACTGTGACATTCCGGTACTGTTCCGGTGCCCTTCCGGTGACCTTTTTAAAGAAATTTTTGCTGAAGTTCCTGCGGACTTAAAGACCTTCAATTGTTGATTGTCTTGCACCAACAGCTTAGCCCACTGCGGTACCACTTCCAAGTTAAACAAGTAAGCATCAGGAAGGTCATCTGACACTCCTTGTGGGGCTTCTCCAGATGTGAGCCTAGAGAGATGATCTGCTCTCAAATGAGTCCTCCCTTTCCTTACCACAACCTCAAAATCATATTCCATTAGCAGAAACCATCTTACTAATCTTCCTGTATTGCATGGCTTGTTTACGAGATATAACAATGCTTGGTGGTCAGTAAAAAATTTAAACTTATTTTCAAACAAATAATGTCTAAACTTTTTAACCGCATACACCATGCCTAAGCCTTCTCTCTCAGTAGTGGTGTAATTTCGTTCAGCTGCATTCAATTGTCTACTAGCGTAGGCAATTGGAAGATCCATATTACCTTCACCAGTAGGTTGTGCGAGTACACATCCAATAGCATAATTGGATGCATCCACGTGAACATGGAATGGCTTATTCCAATCTGGTGTGGTCAAGATTGGTGCTGAACATAATCTTCGTTTAAGCTCATTGAAGGAATTCTCACATTCCTCAGTCCACTCAAAGTTTGTCAGAAGTCCGTACATGGGCTTTGCAATGACAGCATACATGTGAATGAACCGGCGGTAGTAACCACAATGTCCCATGAAAGCTTGTACTTCCTTGACATTCCTTGGCCTAGGTAGCTATGCTATGGCTCTCACTTTCTCTTCGTCAGTAGATATGCCATTCTTTGACACTATGTGCCCTAGAATCTTGCCTTGCCTGACCATGAAAACACATTTTTCTGGGTTTAGGCAGACTTGATATTCTCTACATTTGTCAAAGATTTGTCTGAGTTCGGGAATATGGGTTTGCCTAATGTTGGAATGAGCACAAAGATCATCAACATAGACTTCTAAATTCTTCCTCAGGAACTCCTTAAATACATGGCACATCAGCCTTTGGAAGGTTGCGGGAGCATTGGTCAGCCCGAATGGCATTACCCTAAAATCGAATATCCCCCACTCTGTGGCAAAAGCCGTTTTATGCTGATCTTCTGGTGCAATGGCCACTTGATTGTAGCCAGAGAACCCATCTAGGAAGTTGTACACTTCCTTGCCTTCCACCCTTTCTAAAAGATGCTCAGTGATAGGAAGCGGGTAATTATCCCTGATCGTGGCTGCGTTAACCTTCTTCAAGTTAATGCATATTCGTAATTTGCCGTTCTTCTTGGGCACCACCACAATGGGGGATACCCATTCAGTGTGCTCAATTTCATAGATAAATCCAGCTTCAACCAAGCGGTCTATCTCTTCTTTGATCTTGGCAGCATAGTTGTCATTATATGTGTATGGCTTTTGTTTTGAGGGTCTGGCCTCTGTAGTCATGGGAATCGTATGTGAGCATATGTCCGGGTCCACACCTTTCAAATCCTTGTAACTCCAAGCAAATACATCTCTGTATTCTCTTAGCAAGGCTATCAGCTCATGCTCTTCTTCCTCAGTGAGGTCATGTCCTATGTAAGTGCACCTCTCTTCTCCTTCTTCTATGGCTACCACTATTTTCTTGGTGGTTTCTTTGTTATCATAGGCCTCTCCTGATTGTGCCTCTCGTTTAGGCATTCTTATCATGACTCTCCTGTCGTCTATCTCATACTTTTTAAAATTTTCCGGGACCTCAAACAAAGATTCTTCCTCTCCTGGTGAGACTTCTCTCTTCTTTCGTTTCTTTCCTCCTTCCTTCGGGGTCACATGTGTGGCTAATCTTACATCATTTGTAAGCTCTCCATGCCTCTGGGGTTGAAATTCTACTTCATGGAAGTATTCTTCATCTGATGCAAAAGGTGGGTCCATAATGATTGACTCTAGATCGGAGTCACTTGCATCCTCAAATGCATCAGGGCTAGGTTCGCATTCTTCTAGAACTGCCTCTCCCATGATTGGCTCTATGGAGAAGACTGAAATGTCATAGCCATCTTCATCACAGTGAGGTGTCCATTGTTCTTCATTGATGGCTACATCCATTGTTGCTAGGATTTCTGCCCAGCCGTGGGGTTCAAATTCTTCGTCAGGAAAGACTACAGGTGCATAGGCTGGGTCTTGAATGGGTCTATGTGTTTCTTTTGCATCTATCTCTCTGGCTTCTTCTCTCTTCTCTTCTTCTACTGCTACTTTGCACATCCATAAGTGGGTGTCTTCATGCATCCATGAGGATCCTGATCCTATGGAATGCACCGATTCCATGTCATCTTTGGCTCTATGGATGGGATTCCATTGGATAGGGGGAACATCTCTATGAGAGTAATCCTTGAGATTCACTTTGGTCGTAACACCTAAGTGTTGAAGGTACAAGGAGTTGGTTCCCCAATCTTGTACCACTTGCAACTGTCGCATAAAAGGTTGTCCCAAGATCATTTCATAGGCATGGTTCTTGCTAAAATCACATATAGCAAATGTATGCTCGAACTCGACACCACAGGTGGTGAGAGTTATTCCTTCTAGCAATCCTAAGGGCCTTTCAATATGCCCATCGGCCATCTGCAATTTCATTCTCGTTGGCCTGAGTGCTGGCTTGCCCCAACGCTTCCATAGGGAAGTGGTGGCAATTGCAACTCCTGCACCTGAGTCCAAAATTGCCTTGGTGGTGTACTCCTGGTAGGTAATGGGAAGATAGGTGTTCCCTTCTTCACCTTCACACATATCTCCTATCTTATCCAAGGGTATCTCTGGCACTATCCTATGTGATCCTACCTGGGAACGAGGTTTTGCTATCTTGGGCACTTGATTGGCTACATGTTTCCACACTTCTGGTCTAACCTTGAGCAGCTCTTCCAAAGTGAGATTGCACTGCACTTTGGTGTTCTTCACTACCTCTGTGTTCCTAGGTATGACTGAATCTTTGTTTCTTACCATGACTGTAGGTGCTCTTATACAGGTGGACTTTGCTTCCCATGGGCCTGTGAAATGGGGTAGTTCTTGTAAAGAATTAGACTCGAAGTCTAATCTTTCTTGAGATTGGGCACTCTCCTGCTCTCCATAAATGGAAGGAAGGTCTTGTGGGAATTGATCGTGTGTGTCATCCACCAGTTCAATGGGAGGAGGAACTTCACTCTCTTTAGCCCATTTCTCTTCTTGAATCTCTCGCAAGAATTCTGGTGTGTATTGATTCATAGAAGAAGAGGTGTCTGGCTCCGTAGAGTTAGGCACGTAGGCCTCAGGCACATAGGCTTTCTGGGTAGGAAGACCTGCTCTTTCACTAGCCTTGTCATGGTGTTGAGGGGCGGGTTCCTTTTGTGATTGTGCAATTAGATTCTCTATTCTTTCTAGGGAGGGAGGGTTGTCTGGTTCAGTGGAATTGGGCACATAAGCTTTCGATGGGGGATGGGTCATGTTTTTGCTTGCTTTATCTCTTTCTTGATTTTTTTCTTCCTTGGCAGATCTTGCAATTATGCCCTCTAACTTCTCTAGAAGTCCATCCAAGTGTAATTGCGTGTTGGCTGAGCCCGAGTAATTGTAAAGGCGACTGGCTTCAAACATAGTCTGAGCCAATGCGACCATTTTCGCGCAAAGCTTGGTTCTTTCTATCTCTAGGTCAGCTCTAGGGTAGCACTTGTCATGATCCGTGACATTTGGCCCTTCTTGGATTCTGGCCTGATATGCTTTAAGCATCATGTCTATGTCTTCAGGAGTGGGATCAGCTAATACTGATCCTGCTTGGGGTGGTGGGTGGGTTACGTGGGGTGTATTAGAGTGTGGAGGGATGGAGGGTGATGGGGATGGTAGCGGTGGGAATGTGTGAGAGTGCGGTTGAGATGTGATCTCTATGATTTTGGCCTTGGTTTCTCGTAGACTTTCCTCAAGTTCACTCATCTTCTTTGCCCATTGCCTTTTCATACGTTCACGGCTATCTCTCCAAGCTCTTGTTCTCTTCTTATTTTGGCTCTCAGTATCGCTAGCGTCTGGGCTCTTTTCCTTGCTTACCCCTTGGTTTTGCTGCACTGCTTGAGCTCTAGTGACTACCTGTACGGGTGCAATGGAAGTGACACTTCCTGTGGAATCTACCGCTAACCCAATAACATTAATAGGAGTGATTTTTGGTATATTATTAGGATTCTTGGGACAATCTCGTAAGAGATGTTCCTTTCCGCACTCCTGGCACAAGCCTTGGATCGTCACTGATTGGGGTTGTGTAGGTGCAGGCATGGGGCAATCACGTATGAGGTGATCACCCTGGCATCTGAAGCAAGGTCCTCTAGGAAAAGGGGGTCGTATCTGCCTAGGTTGAGGTCTAGAGTTGGGGTTTGTGTACATGACATTAGCATATTCAGGCTCCCAAATAGGTTCACTCGGTTCCTCACTGTAGTAAGACTCACCATGTTCAGGAGACTGCATGTAGTAAGCCTGGGGACTATCAACATGTGTAGAATCGAAGCTATGGTCAGTGGGATCACTTTCTGAGATTAATGGTGTTACTAGGACTATCGCTCTATTCAGGTTTTCTTCTGCAGCAGCATACTTGACCCGAATCACATTAGTAGGAGCAGGTGGTTGCTGTGCTAGCACTGGCTGGGGTCTCAGTTGGGCCTGATATTGCGGCTGGTAAGTTTGCTGTGGTCTGTTGTATTGTTGTGGTGGGTACTGATTCTGGTATCTACCCTGTTGTGGATATGGCTGAGGCTAATTTTGCCTAACAGTTTGTTTGTTATATGGGCAGTCTTGTGCAGTGTGGTTGGTGTACCTGCGCTCTATGGTGCAGTACTGGCTACTAGGATTCGCCTGGGGTTGGGCCATAATGGGACATACATTTTCCATATGGTCACCGCCACAAGTGTAACACCGCTTAACTGGGGCAAATCTTGGAATTTGTTTGCTAGAGACACCTAGTTTTTGAGCTACCTTCTCTGCAAGTTCCTCAATGGATGTGGATTGACCAGATGTGAGGCTACTAGAGCTATCAGAATCCTTATAGATTTTTGATAGTTCTAATTCCTCACCTAGATTGTCCTCAATGTCTATGCACATGCGCACGCACTCTTCTATCGTTCTGAGGTCCTTCAGATACACATATGACCTGAGCTTGGTGCTCAACAATCCATCTAAGAACAAGGCCACTTGTTTGGCTGGTGTGGGTAACTCCGGCATCGGGCATCTCTCCAGGTATTGCCTAAATCTTCTTCTAGCTAGTCTGACCGTCTCTTGAGGTGTTTGTTTGAAGCTATGAATTAGTGAGGAAGTGTTGTGCCTGATTCCACTCTTAGAGAACTCAATGATAAATGCCTCTAAGAGCTGGTCTATGTTTCTGAAATGCCTCTTATTCAGTGGTTGAAACCATGTAAGGGCAGTGTTCCTAAGGGTTAGACCAAAAGCATTATATTGTGTGAATAGGTCCTCTACCTGTTCAGCTTTCAATACTTGCTGAAATTCTGCCACATGGTCATAAGGGTCTCCAGTGCCATCGAAATAATTCTTCATGGACTTCACCAGTTGAGTTGGTCGCAGGGTCCTAGTGTGTTCTCTCGGCCTTGGCAAAGGAAAATCATCAGCATTCCTTTGATTCCATGGGGTTCTATGTCTCTCAGGTTCCACTCTATTCCTTTCCGTTCCCATTCTTTCTCTTCCTAGGGAGTTGGCAAAACTTACCTCAGGTTTGTCTCTACTTCTATCTCTTTGAGCTCCAAGAGCTTGGGAGGTCCCAACTCCTTGGTGACTGTATGACACATTAGTCCGAGGTTGGGGAAAAACAAATTCACCCTTCCATGTGTAAGCATGTCTATCATGTTCTGTAACCACAAAGATCCTCTCTGAAGCGTGATCCAAGTAGGTCACTCTGCCTGGGCTATCAGGATCCTTAAACTCATAGATCATGATTGTTCCTATATCAATTGGCCGATCAGATTTATACCTCCAAAAGGCTTCGTCAGTCTCTCGATTGAGGAGCAAATCTATGCTCTTATTATCCTGGGGAATCCACTCTAGTGTGATAATCCTAGTGAGAACCGATTTGCCTCGAGGGGTTCTAGGTTCTGTACCCATGTTTCCTTGCTCTAGGTCACATAAGTCCGCTTCTGGGATCACATTTCCAAATTCGTCCGTCCTATCTGGGTGACTGGTGACTACGTATATGGTTCCTTCTTTGTCCAAGTATGCTCCATTTTCAAACTTGACAGCTGGGTGCTCTAATCCAATGGATTGATCAGGATTCTTAATCTGTACCACAGATCTTCCTAGGCCGTCCTCATAGATGCTAGCACCTAATCGGTTGGTCCTAAGGTATTCCAACTGTGTTTTGTAAGGGCCTTCTACCCTGTGCAAGTATGGCACTCCTGAACTTCTTGTAGGTCTCTCCATACCTTGAGACATCTCGGATTCACTAGTCTCAAAACTTGGGTAGTATGAGTGGTGGCTCAACTGCTGGGCCCATGACCTAGCAGTGTGGTTGACACTAGCCTCTGAAGACCTAAGGCTTTGTCTATCCCTTACTAGATGTCGCCCTGATCTAAGGTTCAGAAGCCTAATTGAATAGCCCAATTTTGCCCAAGTACAACCTCGTTGCAGAGTCCTTTTGTATCAGTTACTTGATTCTTTTTAGTTGATTCCCGTGTTAAAATTCTTGTCTGATATCACGTCGTAAGGTATATTTGAGTGTAGTTCCGCACTTAAAGTTGCTCGTTCCACGTTAAGTTCTTTTCCTTTAGTTCTCGACAGTACACAGATCATGTCCTTAGCTTGAACTTGAGAGTTTAGGTCTGCTTCAACTTGATAATTGCCTATCGTCGCCCTGACTTACTCCTGCCTCTAATCGTTCTTAGCCTAAGCTAGGAATTGACGAAGGGGAGTTGAGAGTATTCCGACCTTTCTTGCTGATCCTTGCTCTTTAGTGCTTGAGAAGTTGATTCTCAAGCTTGCACAAAGCCCTTGCTTGGACGCTCTCAATTGCTTCTCAATAGACCTGCATCAGTCCCAATATTAGCTCCAAGTTGACCTTTCAATTGACAGACAATTTATTTCAGACACTTTTTTAATGACCCTTGTTCCCCCTTTTGTATTGCTAAAAATTTCCTCTAGGGCTCCCTTGGTGTTCCTACCCCTCAGTGTGCCAACTTCCAAATATCCTATCTGAAAATCAAGCTTTCCGACAAGCCCTAGAGCTCAAAAAATGGACTTCGTATGAAAAAGTTATGGCCGTTCAGGGTTTAGGGGGTTAACCAGACAAACAGAACCTTTCAGGGGTTTTAATGCATTTTTCTAAGGCCTTTGCAAGTGTGTGAGTATTTGAGAGTGCAAATATGCCCAAAATTTAGCCTAAATTTCCAAAAAATTTACCCCTTAATTTTTGCCGAAAATGTCTGTCTATCGCGATAGACGGTGTCTGTCGCGATAGACACAAACTATCGTGGGGGGTTGTCTGTCACGATAGACGGTGTCTATCGCGATAGACGGTGTTTGTCGTGATAGAGTGGTCTGTCGCGATAGACGGTGTCTGTCGCGATAGAGTGGTCTGTCGCGATAGACGGTGTCTGTCGCGATAGACGGTGTCTATCGCGATAGACACAAACTATCGTGGGGGGCTGTCTGTCGCGATAGACGGTGTCTGTCGCGATAGACGGTGTCTATCGCGATAGACGGTGTCTGTCGCGATAGAGTGGTCTGTCGCGATAGACGCTGTCTGTTGTCTATCGTGATTTGGTCTGTCGCGATAGACGGTGTCTGTCGCGATAGACGGGGTCTATCGTGGGTCTCTGTGTGTCGCGATAGACGGTGTCTGTCGCGATAGACGGTGTCTGTCGCGATAGACTGAAAAAACGCAAATTTTTGAGAAACTTCTAGTGATTTGGAGTGCTCTAATGGTGTAGGTTACTGTGCCAAACACGCATTCACAAAATATTAAGTTTTTCTATCTGTCGCGATAGACAGAGGTCGTCGTCCCGGGACCTGTGCAGAGTCTGTCGTACCTCCGCACACTGCTGGAGAAGGTGGTAGAGCTAGTTCCTGCAACAAAAGCTCAAAAACACACCAAAAACAGATAGCATGCAAGCTCTCTCTCACAATGAAATGAGGGAAATGAGGTGGGGGGTGTAATATGACCAAAAACTGAAATTTTTTGTGGAGATGGAGATGGAGGTGGGAGATGGTGGGGATGATGATGGTGATGATGGTGATGCGAAAGTAAGGAAAAAATGAAAAAAAATTAAGAGAAGGAAGGATATTACCTATAACTCCAATGTCTCAACTCGACGTTGTCGGGAAGATTTGCATCTTCCAGTTGATAACCAGAGGAAATAAAAGCAACTTAATTGGTGAATTCTAAACCTCTTTTTCACTGTTGATCAATTGTTCTGGATTGAATTAACTACTTTTGAAGTGTTTGTAGGTACAAGAAATGATGAAGAATATGTGTTCATATTAGGGTTTACCCTAATTACTTAATTAATGAGTATTTCATATTTATACATGCTTGATTCATGGGTATTTAATCCTAGGGTTTTCTAAGTTCATATGATTAGGTTCATCTGAAGGGTCTCAAAAGATTCTAATGGGTTCATGCTAGGGTTTACAAGGGATCAGAAAGATTTTAATGGGTTATCAATGATTTTCAAAGGGTTTTAATAGGGTTTTGATGGAATTTAGTAGGTTTTCTAGGGTTTTTAGAATGTTTCAAGGGTTAAAATAATTAATATTTAAGGAAATTAATCTATAACTAAACATTGGTTCAATAACAAAAAATAAAATATGGTTTAATTAATTATTTAATCATGTATGTGCATTTAATACTAAGGTTCTAATTAATTAAAAGCTTAACCTAAGTTTAATTTAATGAATTTATTTAATTGAGAAATTTAGGGTAAATAGAATTAGAATGATTAATTAAATGGATAAATAACTAGTGGTCTATATGAGTACTAGGAAAAAGAGTGGTTTATAGAAGATGTGTAACTAAAGTGATTGAAAGAGTGGTTGGAATAAATGATGCAATTAAAGGAAGTTAAAGAGAAACTTTAAATGAATGGTGTATATGAAAAAGGTTAAAAGAATGGAGTAAGTGAGTTCTGTAAATAAAGTCAATTTAAAGTGTGGTGAAAGTAAGGAGATTAAAGTGTGGTTGTAGATTAAAAGTTAAAACCAAAAGAGTGGATTAGGAAGGACTTGTGTATGTATTTAAATGTGTGTTGAGATCAAGTTTCTCCTCATGTTTTTTGCAGGTATTGTCTCCTGCTCTTTACTTTCTTCTGTTCTTCCTTCTTTCTCATTAGACCCTCCTTGTGCTCGGGTTTTATGTATTGCTGCATGATTGTCCGGCTGGAAGCATGCCCATGCCTATTCTGTGGCTTGGTCTGAGTCCCTGCAGTTATATATATGTGTGTTATGTGTTATGTGCGTATGTGTTATGTGTATGTGATATGTGTTGAATGTATGTGTTATGTATATGTGCGTGAATATGTTATATGTGTGTGCGTGTATGTGATATGTGTTATGTGTATGTGATATGTGTTGAATGTATGTGTTAAGTATATGTGCGTGAATATGTTATATGTGTGTGCGTGTATGTGATATGTGTTATGTGTATGTGATATGTGTTGAATGTATGTGTTATGTATATGTGCATGAATATGTTATATGTGTGTGCGTGTATGTGATATGTGAGTGTGTATGTGATATGTGTTGAATGTATGTGTTATGTATATGTGCGTGAATATGTTATATGTGTGTGCGTGTATGTGATATGTGTTATGTGTATGTGATATGTGTTGAATGTATGTGTTATGTATATGTGTGTGAATATGTTATATGTGTGTGCGTGTATGTGATATGTGAGTGTGTATGTGATATGTGAGTGTGTATGTGATATGTTGATATGTGTTGTATGTATGTGTTATGTATGTGTGATGTGTGTATATGTGATGTGTGTGATATATGTATGTGTGATGTGTGTATATGTGATGTGTGTGATATATATGTGTGTGATGTGTGTGTGTGTTATGTGTGTATGTGATATATATGTGCATGAATATGTTATATGTGTATTTGTGTATGTGAAGTGTGTGTGTGTGAAGTGAGTGTATGTGTTATATGTGTGTGCGTGTATGTGATATGTGAGTGTGTATGTGATGTGTGTATGTGCACGTATGTGTTTTGTGTATGTGTGATGTGTGTTATGTGTGTATTGCGTGTGTGTACTGTGTGTGTGTGTGTGTGTACTTTCCCCCCCCCTCTCTCCTCTGTCTGCAGCGCGCAGCGCGCGCGCAAAGAGAGAGAGAGAGAGAGAGAGAGAGAGAGAGAGAGAGAGAGAGAGAGAGAGAGAGAGAGAGAGAGACTCCCTCCCCCCCCTGGCGCTGCGCACGGCACACAGAGAGAGAGAGAGAGAGAGAGAGAGAGAGAGAGAGAGAGAGAGAGAGAGAGAGAGAGAGAGAGAGAGAGAGAGAGAGAGAGAGATAGAGAGAAGAGAGAGAGAGATAGGGAGAGAGAGAGAGAGAGAGAGAGAGAGAGAGAGAGAGAGAAAGAGAGAGAGAGAGAGAGAGAGAGAGAGAGAGAAAGAGAGAGAGAGAGAGAATGTGTATTCGATATGGCTTAATTAGGTGTTTCTTTTGTAGTATTAGGAATATTAAACTAATAGTATTAAATAATTAGTTCATTATTTAGTAAGTATTATTTATTAAATGATTTGTTATTTAGTAATTACATCCATGTGTGCTTAAGTAAATCATGCATGTTTGCATGGTTAGTATGCATATTTATATTAAAGACTATGTATATTAAATATTTGTCATTGTATGCATTATATGCATGTGAGATGTATGCATGTATGTATGACTGTGAGTAAGAGTGCATGTGTGCATGAGAGCATACATGTGAGTGATGTATACATGTGAGTGATGTGTGCATGAATGCATGTTTCTGAGTGAAAAAGAATGCATGTTTATGAGTGAGGTAGTGTTAGCATGTGCATATGTGTGCATTACAGTGAGTGTTAGCATATGATTTTATGCATGGGTAAGTAATTGAACTATTATATGCATATGCATAAATGCATCTAAGTATTAGCTTAAATGAGTAATTGTATATTCATGAGAACTAATGTGTGTGGGAGCATAATAGTATATGCTTGTTGAAATACAAGTTCAAGTAGGAATGTAAGTAAGATTGGTTAAGCAAACATTAAATGTTTGAATGAGTTTATGTTAGCATATGTGACAATGCATATGTATGAGCTAATGAATGTGTGTATGCATGAATATTATATTAAATTAGTATATTAATGTTTAGGTTTGTGAATGTAGCTACATATAGGAACTATAGTGTGGATATGCAAAGATGCATGTGTGTATGTTAACATGTTGTTGAGTGTTAGCATGCATGTATAGTTGCATAAAATTAGGTATTAGCATTTGCATTAGAACATGTGCATTAGGCGGATGACTTGATCCACCATCCGAGCATCTCTCACGACCCGACATTGGTGAACCCGACGTGAACAAACGGCCTTGCAGCTCAGAAGCTTCTTCATCCGTGGGAGCAGTGGCTTTGTCTTTGACTCCTTGCACTCTTCTAGGTGTTGAGGGTTGTTCCCTAGGGAACTGAGCGCCTCCACGAAGAGTGGCAAGTAGCTATCCTCATATCGCCACCCCCTTTCATCGACATTAGAAGCAAGAACGTTTGCACAATCATCCATTAGCAACTGATGTATTAGATTTTAATTCTATTAAAAATTGTATAAACTTATACACAAGTCACTCTTTAAGCCTCTTCTTCGATTCAGATTCCAGGTATTTATATTTGGATTCTTTTTGCTTGCACATAATTAAATGAAAATGACATCTAATGTAGAGAATCTTCTGCATGATATGGAAGCACGATTAATTTCATCTATAGATTTAAAGCTTAATTCCAAGTTTGAGTCCTTAAACTCGTTTCTTTCAATCTTAACTACAGTAGTATCTGATTTTAATGCAAATCTTAAGTCAATAGATACTCAATTTGATCACGAGTTTAGGAATTTAGAAGGAATTCTTCATTATGAACTCTCAAATTTGAATGAAAATATGGAAACAATAGCAAATCATGTAAAAGAAATTTCTTCATTCAAAACTATTGGTTATGAAGTTGCAAGTTTAAAAGAGAACATTGAAAGGTTAAACAAAGAAATACACGGAAGTGCTATATGTGAATGCAAAGATAAATACCATGTACAAGTTCAAAGTAGATCTATATATTCTATTGACCAAAATCCTTTACCCGATCATAGAAAAGTTGATCCTAAGGCTTTATATCAAAGACCGAAGAGAACTGTAAGATGCTTCTGGTGTGACCAACTAGGTCATACTTATGGGAATTGTATGGCATATGAGAAAGCATGTAGCCAACAATTGGTATTAGAAAGTGAACAAAAAATATGTGATTATCAAACGCATCTACCATTGAGATTAAACTTAGGTAGAGGAGGAATGATAGACTTTTGACCAAGAAAAATTTAGTCCTAAAACCAAACTTCAAAAACAATGGAAACCTAAGAGTCATAAGGAGAAAAGCAATGTATGTCAATTACATTCTATGAACACCAAGATTGTGCTTAAATGTGAATGTTTGGACAATGATCAAAACCTTATTAAACCTAAATCTATGAATAACATTGATCTTCAAATTAAATCTAAGGATCAAGATACATTGAAAAAGTTTAAGAAAGAAGAAAATGTAAAGATAAAAGATGATGAAAATGAACAATCAATTGATGGAAATATAGATATACAGGCGGTTAAAACAGAACCTAAAGTCATAGAAATTGACAATAAATGTGATCAAAATAAAAATGATGAAAGAATAGTACAAACATTTGAAGACGAAAATCTTCAACTTCAATCAGAACATGACAAGAATATGGGAAAATGGGTACAAGAAGCCATATGCAAGATTGAAAATAATATCAAAAACTCATCTAAAGGTAAGAAAAAGGAGAAGAATTTAAGTGAATAGTTTTATTGTGATGGAATTGTTTATTGAAGATAAAACATTTCAAATTTTGATTTTGCTTGCTGCATATATGCTGTTTTCCTAAAATTGAGAAACATATACCTAAATTGTTTAGTTTTAATGTTTGAAAAGCTAATTACAAACTTATAATTAAGTTTACATTACGATTTGTTTAATCAAAAGAATTCTAAAATATGAAAACACAAAGTTTGTTTCAAATTAAACAAAAACATGTTTGTAATTATGCTTGCAAATGATTTTGATCAATATGCTTGTCATTTCCTAAACTTATGATAAATTTATGATTTTTTTTCTTTCACAAATAAGAAGAAATCTATTATGAAGAACAATTATGAAGAATATTATTATGATGAATATTTTGCACAAAATGATCTTTGTTTACAACAATTATAATGATATACTTTTAAAAGAAAGAAATATATATGATATAAATATGATCATGATAAACATGAAGAACATGAAAAAAATGTTACAATATGAGGATGATTTTATTGA
>CM035425.1:115461120-115478620 GCA_020310875.1 Ceratopteris richardii | reverse complement strand
AGGCTGCCCGTCCTTACGGTCCATAGCTAATTAAAACTATTTGCTTTTGATAAGAGAACTTTAGTTTCAGTCATAGAAGTAGGTAATTTATATTGTTTTGTCATTAGAACCCTTATTTTCATAAGCCTGAGTTTGCTACAGACACCCCGCGTGTGCCGAACGATTTAGGCGGATGACTTGATCCACCATCCGAGCATCTCTCACGACCCGACATTGGTGAACCCGACGTGAACAAACGGCCTTGCAGCTCAGGTACATGTTTCTGGACTTTTTTCTCAAATTAATGCCAAGTAATGTATGTTTGATGTATGTATATCCTCATAGCTTGTTTTTCGTTTATGTGGTGCTTCTTTGATATTCAAGTGTGAGTTATGGGCAAAAAGCAGCGTACAAACATGAAAAATATACATCAATGTAAAGAATCTTTTGAAATTAATTTACAAGAGCATAATTCCAAGAGTATTGTTATTGATGAAGCATATGTGAACGCATTGATGGAACAACACTTCAGAAAATGGAAAGATAAATTCATAGAAATGGAAAACAAGGCAAATGAAGCTATAGAAAAGAAATTTAGAGTGATTTTGACTTTAAATGATACGCTTAAAGCTATGCCAGAGACTTTACAAGTATTAAGAACTAGTCTTAGAACTTGGAAAGAGGAAATGAATGCTTAGTTTCAAGAAATGAACCAGAAGTATGAAATATTATCTAAACGAATACAAGATTTAGAGCTAGCTAAATGTGAGCATGAAGAGGAGGGAATGAGCCAAAGTTTGTTTATAGATCCTTCATCTATAACACATGCTCATGATTGTAGAAAATCTAGTTGTAGACATTCATTAAGACCATCAAATAGGACTCGAATGAGACCTTTGCAGTGTTTTTGGTGCGATCAATATGGCCATGCATTTTGGAATTGCAGGTCGTACGAAGATGCACGAAAACAGAAACTAGTGGTTGAATTTGAAAGGAAAATTTGTAATTATCAGGATCGATCACCTTTAAAATTAAATCTAGGAAGGGGTGGAATGAAAGAACTATTTAAGGAGATTCAAACTAAACCTAATCCATGTGAAAGTAAAAAAGTATGGAAGCCTATCATACATATGAACATTCAAACAAAAGAAGAAATAAGGGAGAGGACATCAAACCAAAAACAAGAGCTAAAAGAAGAAATCAAAATGATAAAACGAAAGGAAGAAGATCAAAAATCGATTATAGAAGAGCAATTGGAAATTGATCTAGGTGATTTTGAGCATGAAATACAAGTAGAAGCAATGAAACTTAATAATAATTTATAGATTTCACTTGATCCAATGCTCCTTTCTAATGAGGATTTGTTTGATCAAGTCAAGCTTAAACAACTTCAAACTCAATTTAACAAACATGAACATAATCAATTTAAAGAAGAAGGAATTAAACAAGAAGAGACCAAACAAAGTATTAAGAATCAAAACAAACAAACAAATGAAATAGAGAAGCAACTTCTTGATCATATAATTAAACAAATCGAAAACAAAATGAATATAAATTCAAAACAATCAAAACCCTTAAAACTTAACAAGAAAACTAAGAATGTACCATTGAAAAAAATAGAAGAAATGATTAAATTAAGAAATGATTACACTAAGAAATGATTAATATATTTGATAAGAAAAGATGAATCAAATTGTTTTGGTTTTCTTATGAAAAAGGAATTTGATGAGAATTTTTTTTATAAAATTATTATTGCACACAGATGACACGTTCAAACCGAGAAATAGTCCACATTCTTTTTGATAATTATGATGAATAACAGTTTATGAAATTTTGTGAATGTTTTCTATCCATGAAGAATATTTATATGGGAGTTACAACCTACTTCCTCATCAAAAAGGTATTTATATGGGAGTTACAACCTACTTCCTCATCAAAAAGGTATTTATATGGGAGTTACAACCTACTTCCTCATCAAAAAGGTATGTATATGGATTTTGTTGAATTTCATTAATGAATCAAATATGGCTTTTCTAATCAATGTTTTGAGTGATTTGATGCAGATCAAGCAAGAAAGGACGAATTGATGGAAGCTCCAAAATATGACTTAATATTACTTCGGTTTTTTATAGATGGATTATCTAAAAGTTTTGAATTGATATATTTTGGTTTAAATATGCTAATACTTATGTTTTTCACGAGTTTGTTTTTCAAGATATTTTTTCAGGTTCAAGACGAAGAATGGGAGTTTGTTGACAACAAAGATTTTCTTCACGAGTAGAATATGAAAAACCTTTTAGTTCCATTTTTGCACCATTTTTCTTTAAGCTTGCATTTAAAGTATGCATCATATTATGTAAAAACACATATTGAGTTTTGCTCTTAGGTGCACGACCATTTGCACAACAAACAGAATTGTAATCGCATGATGTTATCAAATGAGTTTATATGGTGAGTGGAACGCCTCTACATCGACAACCAATTACCCTATCTATGCACCATTTATTTATTTTTTTTTTAATGCATCAAAAGTATGCATAGTAGGGTCACACTACATGACCATGCATTTAGGCACAGATTGAGTATTACCCTTGCACATAAGAGTGATTGTAAGGATTTATGTAATTCCACATTGCTATGTATGTGAGTGAGTGCACAAGCCTCACCATCAGAAGCCATTCTCTTTATTGATTGCACCATTAATTTTATACATGCATTTTCAAAAGTGTGCATATAAATAGGGCTAATTACGCAGCCGTGCATAAGGCACTTCGACTTTAAAACCCATGCACATATTCTGCTATGGAATTGATTTTATTATTAAGCAGAAAGCAGGTTCTCAGGTTGGCGCATCCGGAGGATGCACAGGATTGGTGGGGGTGAGTGTCGTAGAGATTCTCATCTCTACTCTCGCTTCTTCTTGCTTCAAATCAAAACATTCTTTGGAACAAAAGCTCAAGATGAAAAGCTCTTGTGGAATTGTATCTGTGTGATGCACAGAGGCTCAAGCATTGAAAGTCACACAAAAACTTTGAATCACATCGAAGTGGGTTGACTATAGATTTATTATCAATGCTCAAAGAATCTCGCAGTTCATCCAAAGAGAAAAAGATTAAATGATCGAAGTTTAGTGAAGCCGTTTTTCCATCACTAAATTGAGAATATTATAATTGAGTATATTATATTTGCGATTTGTTTTGGCATAAAGGGAGAGGTCAGTCGCTGCAAAAGGATTGGAAGCGCTCAGTTCATGGTAAAAAGGATGAAAAGTTGAATCCTATTTAGTGAAAAAGAGAGGCAGAGGAAGAAAGACCAATAAAAAGAATAGATGGCGCTCAAAGTTAACAAAAAGTGGGAAAAGCTACGTGCGTGGAAATTCTTAGAAAGCATATGTGATAAGGGGGCCGAATGTTTTTTTCTCGGGAGCAATAATGAGGAGAATGGTGAGAATTCAGGACGGCTTCTGATGTGAGGAAGAGTTCTCACAGTGCAGAATAGATATGGATTCCACGTTCAGCATCTTAAAGTATTGAGCAAGCAGAGATAGGGAAGGGAGTTAATCGGGCGTCAGAACTGGAGATGGGAAAAATTTCGAATGTTTCTGATCAGAGGAGCCACACAGCGCGAGATAGATGGGCTTCTGAATTTAGGTAAGAGGGCTTCGCTTCGGCGAGAGATATATCAGGCATACATATTCATCTTCAAAGAAGGAGACGAGCGTTTTACGAATCTGGGAAGACTTACGAATGATGATGGGACTTCACGGAAGGATGTGAGAGACTCAGAGTAGTTCTGCATCTTATTCTTCATCATGCAGGTGCTCTAAGTCAGAACGATATCACGTTTGTTGCAACGGGACTCTATCAACTCGCGAACAACTGACTTCTCACAATTATGATTGTTGCGCTCAAAACTTCATCCCAACTCATATTCAATCTCATTCCTGCTGATTTGCAGCCGACTATACTCTGAACATTCTTCTTATCTGCTGGTCATCATACGGCTTTCTCCGACAAATTTCAGATGCTACTTTAGTTTTAAAATTACGCATTTCATGACCGTCTAATGCTCACATTAAACGTTTTCAATTGCTTATGCTCTATTGTGAAAGTTGTCGTGTGTTCAAATTTGATTGTTTGCGCAATTATCTTTACATCAGTCTAGAGCTAGTATTCTTAATAGCTTGCTTAATTGGCCTTAAACTCTGATTAGTAAACTTACAGTTGTTAAGCATTCGTTTTTTTTTATAAATGAACCTCATCCTTCCGACAGTTCTTTAGTTGCGCTCTAGACGCTTGTACTATCTTTTGTAAGCATTGCGCATTCAAGAGTTCTCAAAACAGTTTATATTGAACGCATATTTCAATAGTTTTCAAAGTACGATCAAGTCAATGTTGCGCTGTAGCATTGATAACTCAAGTTTAACTATGTCAAAATCGTGTTTACATGATGGATAGATATGTACTTCATGCAAAGGTGAAAGGTTGCAATGATGAAATTGAGGCATCACAATGTATCATGAATAGCTTGTGTGTCTGCATATATTATAAGGATGTTAAGATTAAAAGATACTATGAGTTGTTAAAATAAACCTCTGTTCATTCTTTAGCGCGATCTTGATGAAGAAGCGTTGAATCAAGCATGATCAATGCATGTTCCTGCATAATTATCTGCAATTGCCGCAATCTCACTTGAGTTATGAGCATTCAAATGACATTGCTGAATAAACGATTGCACATTTTTTTTACTGTGAACGCAAAGGAGTATCATTTCTATATATGACATACAATACTATCATACAAGTTCTAAAGCGCAAGGTTCCATATGTCAAGACTGATGAACTGCTGGAAAATCTGAAATAACAAAACTTTTATGTTTTTATGAATTGATTTGTTGCAAACTCGTGATTAACACATGTTATGTTTTCTGCAAACCTCACCATCATAGATACATTCATTTTGTTTTAAATGGTTTGCTTGAATTTCTTTTATAAAGGTTTGTTTGTCAGTTTTTTACTACATGACTTTGAGGTTCCTTGCAACACAACTTAAATGGCTTCCATTGAACTCTGGTTGATTAATCTATCTACGATATTGGTTACTATGTTTACAAAGTTACAAAGGCTCTAGACAACTCAAAATGTTTATCAACTAAACTAACAAAACTTCCTGAGTTTGCTACAGACACCCTGCGTGTGCCGAACGATTTTGGCCGATGGACTGATCCACCATCCGAGCATCCCTCACGACCCGACATTGATGTCGGGAAGATTTGCATCTTCCAGTTGATAACCAGAGGAAATAAAAGCAACTTAATTGGTGAACTCTAAACCTCTTTTTCACTGTTGATCAATTGTTCTGGATTGAATTAACTACTTTTGAAGTGTTTGCAGGTACAAGAAATGATGAAGAATATGTGTTCATATTAGGGTTTACCCTAATTACTTAATTAATGAGTATTTCATATTTATACATGCTTGATTCATGGGTATTTAACCCTAGGGTTTTCTAAGTTCATATGATTAGGTTCATCTGAAGGGTCTCAAAAGATTCTAATGGGTTCATGTTAGGGTTTACAAGGGATCAGAAAGATTTTAATGGGTTATCAATGATTTTCAAAGGGTTTTAATAGGGTTTTGATGGGTTTTAAGTAGGTTTTCTAGGGTTTTTAGAATGTTTCAAGGGTTAAAATAATTAATATTTAAGGAAATTAATCTATAACTAAACATTGGTTCAATAACAAAAATTAAAATATGGTTTAATTAATTATTTAATCATGTATGTGCATTTAATACTAAGGTTCTAATTAATTAAAAGCTTAACCTAAGTTTAATTTAATGAATTTATTTAATTGAGAAATTTAGGGTAAATAGAATTAGAATGATTAATTAAATGGATAAATAACTAGTGGTCTATATGAGTACTAGGAAAAAGAGTGGTTTATAGAAGATGTGTAACTAAAGTGATTGAAAGAGTGGTTGGAATAAATGATGCAATTAAAGGAAGTTAAAGAGAAACTTTAAATGAATGGTGTATATGAAAAAGGTTAAAAGAATGGAGTAAGTGAGTTGTGTAAATAAAGTAAATTTAAAGTGTGGTGAAAGTAAGGAGATTAAAGTGTGGTTGTAGATTAAAAGTTAAAACCAAAAGAGTGGATTAGGAAGGACTTGTGTATGTATTTAAATGTGTGTTGAGCTCAAGTTTCTCCTCATGTTTTTTGCAGGTACTGTCTCCTGCTCTTTACTTTCTTTTGTTCTTCCTTCTTTCTCATTAGACCCTCCTTGTGCTCGGGTTTTATGTACTGCTGCATGATTGTCCGGCTCGAAGCATGCCCATGCCTATTCCGTGGCTTGGTCTGAGTCCCTGCAGTTATATATATGTGTGTTATGTGTTATGTGCGTATGTGTTATGTGTATGTGATATGTGTTGAATGTATGTGTTATGTATATGTGCGTGAATATGTTATATGTGTGTGCGTGTATGTGATATGTGTTATGTGTATGTGATATGTGTTGAATGTATGTGTTATGTATATGTGTGTGAATATGTTATATGTGTGTGCGTGTATGTGATATGTGTTATGTGTATGTGATATGTGTTGAATGTATGTGTTATGTATATGTGCGTGAATATGTTATATGTGTGTGCGTGTATGTGATATGTGAGTGTGTATGTGATATGTGAGTGTGTATGTGATATGTTGATATGTGTTGTATGTATGTGTTATGTATGTGTGATGTGTGTATATGTGATGTGTGTGATATATGTATGTGTGATGTGTGTATATGTGATGTGTGTGATATATATGTGTGTGATGTGTGTGTGTGTTATGTGTGTATGTGATATATATGTGCGTGAATATGTTATATGTGTATGTGTGTATGTGAAGTGTGTGTGTGTGAAGTGAGTGTATGTGTTATATGTGTGTGCATGTATGTGATATGTGAGTGTGTATGTGATGTGTGTATGTGCACGTATGTGTTTTGTGTATGTGTGATGTGTGTTATGTGTGTATTGCGTGTGTGTACTGTGTGTGTGTGTGTGTACTTTCCCCCCCCCTCTCTCCTCTGTCTGCAGCGCGCAGCGCGCGCGCAAAGAGAAAGAGAGAGAGAGAGAGAGAGAGAGAGAGAGAGAGAGAGAGAGAGAGAGAGAGAGAGAGAGAGAGAGAGAGACTCCCTCCCTTCCCCTGGCGCTGCGCACGGCAGAGAGAGAGAGAGAGAGAGAGAGAGAGAGAGAGAGAGAGAGAGAGAGAGAGAGAGAGAGAGAGAGAAAGAGACTCCCTCCCCCCCCTAGCGCTGCACACGGCAGAGAGAGAGAGAGAGAGAGAGACTCCCTCCCCCCCCTGGCGCTGCGCACAACAGAGAGAGAGAGAGAGAGAGAGAGAGAGAGAGAGAGAGAGAGAGAGAGAGAGACTCCCTCCCCCCCTGGCACTGCGCACGGCAGAGAGAGAGAGAGAGAGAGAGAGAGAGAGAGAGAGAGAGAGAGAGATAGAGAGAAGAGAGAGAGAGATAGGGAGAGAGAGAGAGAGAGAGAGAGAGAAAGAGAGAGAGAGAGAGAGAGAGAGAGAAAGAGAGAGAGAGAGAGAGAATGTGTATTCGATATGGCTTAATTAGGTGTTTCTTTTGTAGTATTAGGAATATTAAACTAATAGTATTAAATAATTAGTTCATTATTTAGTAAGTATTATTTATTAAATGATTTGTTATTTAGTAATTACATCCAAGTGTGCTTAAGTAAATCATGCATGTTTGCATGGTTAGTATGCATATTTATATTAAAGACTATGTATATTAAATATGTGTCATTGTATGCATTATATGCATGTGAGATGTATGCATGTATGTATGACTATGAGTAAGAGTGCATGTGTGCATGAGAGCATACATGTGAGTGATGTATACATGTGAGTGATGTGTGCATGAATGCATGTTTCTGAGTGAAAAAGAATGCATGTTTATGAGTGAGGTAGTGTTAGCATGTGCATATGTGTGCATTACAGTGAGTGTTAGCATATGATTTTATGCATGGGTAAGTAATTGAACTATTATATGCATATGCATAAATGCATCTAAGTATTAGCTTAAATGAGTAATTGTATATTCATGAGAACTAATGTGTGTGGGAGCATAATAGTATATGCTTGTTGAAATACAAGTTCAACTAGGAATGTAAGTAAGATTGGTTAAGCAAACATTAAATGTTTGAATGAGTTTATGTTAGCATATGTGACAATGCATATGTATGAGCTAATGATGTGTGTATGCATGAATATTATATTAAATTAGTATATTAATGTTTAGGTTTGTGAATGTAGCTACATATAGGAACTATAGTGTGGATATGCAAAGATGCATGTGTGTATGTTAACATGTGGTTGAGTGTTAGCATGCATGTATAGTTGCATAAAATTAGGTATTAGCATTTGCATTAGAACATGTGCATGAATGTATATTAGCATGCATGAACATGTGTATGTTTTATGTATGTAAAGTATATGTTTAATATTTCTCATTAATTTTTTGTTAGATTACTAATATTCCTCATGTTTTTTGCAGAAACATTGAAGATTACAAGCAATTAAAGTGAAGTGAAGACTATTGAAGTGAAGCGGCAGCTTAAAAGATCCATTTAAAACTTATTTCTCATTTAGTCAACTATCTAATTGACTAGACAGTTATCCAATTGTTTAGGCCTTCCAGTTGTATTAATTCGAACCATTAGCATATCATTTAATTCATTCAAACAGTTTAGCATCATATTGTTTCATTAGTTTTTCCATTACTTTCCTTGATGTCTTCTAAATTAGTTCATGAGTCTGAGCACAGTACTATTGAAAATATCGAAAATATTGAAAATATTCCGCCAACTCAAGACAGACCAGAATCCTCTAGCTTACCTGAAAGTTTAGTAGAAGAACCCATTATGGAAGTTTCAATCTCATATCAGGAAGCTGTTGCTATGTACGAGGCTGCCCGTCCTTACGGTCCATAGCTAATTAAAACTATTTGCTTTTGATAAGAGAACTTTAGTTTCAGTCATAGAAGTAGGTAATTTATATTGTTTTGTCATTAGAACCCTTATTTTCATAAGCCTGAGTTTGCTACAGACACCCCGCGTGTGCCGAACGATTTAGGCGGATGACTTGATCCACCATCCGAGCATCTCTCACGACCCGACATTGGTGAACCCGACGTGAACAAACGGCCTTGCAGCTCAGGTACGGACTTTTTTCTCAAATTAATGCCAAGTCATGTATGTTTGATGTATGTATAAACTCATAGTTTGTTTTTCGTTTATGTGGTGCTTCTTTGATATTCAAGTGTGAGTTATGGGCAAAAAGCAGCATACAAACATGAAAAATATACATCAATGTAAAGAATCTTTTGAAATTAATTTACAAGAGCATAATTCAACAAGTATTGTTATTGATGAAGCATATGTGAATGCATTGATAGATCAACATTTGAGAAAATGGGAAGATAAATGCATAGAAAGGGAAAACAAGGCCAATGAAGCTCTACAAAAGACATTTAGCATGATTTTGACTTTAAATGATATGTTTAAAGCTATGCCAGAGACTTTACAAGTATTAAGAACTAGTCTTAGAACTTGGAAAGAGGAAATGAATGCTGAGTTTCAAGAAATGAACCAGAAGTATGAAATATTAGCTAAACGAATACAAGATTTAGAGCTAGCTAAATGTGAGCATGAAAAGGAGGGAATGAGCCAAAGTTTGTTTAAAGATCCTTCATCGATAACACATGCTAATGATTTTAGTAAACCGAGTTGTAGACATTCATTAAGACCATCAAATAGGATTCGAATGAGACCTTTGCAGTGTTTTTGGTGCGATCAATATGGCCATGCATTTTGGAATTGCAGGTCGTATGAAGATGCACGAAAACGGAACCTAGTGGTTGAACTTGAAAGGAAAATTTGTAATTATCAGAATCGATCACCTTTAAAATTAAATCTAGGAAGGGGTGGAATAAAAGAACTATTTAAGAAGATTCAAACTAAACCTAGTCCATGTGAAAGTAAAAAAAACAAGAGTTAAAAGAAGAAATCAAAATGATAAAACTAAAGGAAGAAGATCAAAAATCGATTATAGAAGAGCAATTGGAAATTGATCTAGGTGATTTTGAGCATGAAATACAAGTAGGAGCAATGAAACTTAATAATAATTTACAGATTTCACTTGATCCAATGCTCCTTTCTAATGAGGATTTGTTTGATCAAGTCAAGCTTAAACAACTTCAAACTCAATTTCACAAACATGAATATAATCAATTTAAAGAAGAAGGAACTAAACAAGAAGAGACCAAACAAAGTAGTATGAATCAAAACAAACAAACAAATGAAATAGAGAAGCAACTTCTTGATCATATAATTAAACAAATCGAAAACAAAATGAATATAAATTCAAAACAATCAAAACCCTTAAAACTTAACAAGAAAACTAAGAATGTACCATTGGAAAATAGAAGAAATGATTAAATTAAGAAATGATTACACTAAGAAATGATTAATATATTTGATAAGAAAAGATGAATCAAATTGTTTTGGTTTTGAAAAAGGAATTTGATGAGAAATTTTTTTATTCTTGCATACAGATGACACGTTCAAACCGAGAATTAGTCCACATTCTTTTTTATAATTATGATGAATAACAGTTTATGAAATTTTGTGAATGTTTTCTATTCATGAAGAATATTTATATGGGAGTTACAACCTACTTCCTCATCAAAAAGGAATGTATATGGATTTTGTTGAATTTCATTAATCAATGTTTTGAGTGATTTGATGCAGATCAAGCAAGAAAGGACGAATTGATGGAAGCTCCAAAATATGACTTAATATTATTTCGGTTTTTTATAGATGGATTATCTAAAAGTTTTGAATTGATATGTTTTGGTTTAAATATGCTAATACTTATGTTGTTTTCACGAGTTTGTTTTCAAGTTATTTTTCAGGTTCAAGATGAAGAATGGGAATTTATGGACAACCAAGATTTTCTTCAAGAGTAGAATATGAAAACCTTTTACTTCCAGTTTTGCACCATTTATTTAAGCGTGCATTTCAAGTATGCATTAAATTATGTATGAACACAAATTGAGTTTTGCCCTTAGGTGCACGTTCATTTGCACCATTATCAAATTGTAACAATGCATTATGAAATCTGTGAAAAAGTTCTAAGTATAGGAGATAGAAAGCCTCTACATCGTCAACCAATTACCCTTTTTATGCACCATTTGATTTTTTAAATGCATCAAAAGTATGCATAGTAGGGTCACACTACATGACCATGCATTTAGGCACAGATTGAGTATTACCCTTGCACATAAGAGTGATTGTAAGGATTTATGTATAATCACATTGTTATGTATGTGAGTGAGTGCACAAGCCTCACCATCAGAAGCCATTCTCTTTATTGATTGCACCATTATTTTATACATGCATTTTCAAAGTGTGCATATAAATAGGGCTAATTATGCAGCCGTGCATAAAGCACTTTGATTTTAAAACCCATGCACATATTATGCTATGAAATTGACTTTTATCATGAAGCAGAAAACAGGTTTATTCTCAGGTTATTTGGCGCATCCGGAGGATGCACAGGTTTGGTGGGGGCGGGTGTCGGAGAGATTTCTCTCTCCCCAACTTGATGAAGACTTGGCAGCTCATATAACCAAAAAAGCCGAAGTATTTGCAAAGCAAAGCAATTGAACACTCTTTGAAGAGAACCGGTCATCAACCTTAGAATAAAGTCAAATTTCCTTGACGAATATGAAGAAGAGAAGTTGAAAATATTTAGAGCTAGTCTTATTCCAAAATTAAACTCGTAGTGATGTCGATCAAATATTGAAGTGGAGGTCAAGCATTTTCATTGTCATTAGCATGGTGTGGGCCATTAGCTTAATGAGTTTATCAATGATTGAGTGTAGAAGGCTGTAAAGATAAAGCAATACTTTTCCACTCAAAAAAGCTACGACGAGTTTGTTTTGGGGAGATGAAGGCCAACGTATGCTTTTGGGAGAAAGGAGAGGATCAGACAACAGAGAAAAAGTAGTTCTAAAGGAGTGGAGAGGGCAATCATGCAGGTACGCTGTGCAAGAGAGACAGAGAGAGAGAAAGGAGGAGGCGCTGCATGAAAAGAGAACCGCACGCTATTAGCAAGGAGAGATCGCTGATTTTGCATAAAAAGGGAGATTACAGAAGCACTTCGGGGATCAGAATCTAGAGAGAGAGAGGAGGAAAAGATAATGGAACCATCTCCATCTTTTGCGCGCTCCCATTCATGAAGTGATATGAAGCAAACGTTGAAAGGTTTTTTTCAATCTTGCTGTTAAGAGATTAACAATGGCAAATCTGATATAGTGTAGAAACAGAGAGAAAGGATTCCGCTGAATACATCTTTGAGTGTCTATCGATATCATCTGAGTCCATCTCTGAGATTTATGATAATAAAGATCTATAAGAGAGGAGTTCAATCATTGAAGATTGTCGACATGAGAGATCTGCCCAATTCTGACTGTGTCACCGCTCAGTAATGAAATCGAAGTTCGTGTGAAAATCAGTTGCTCTGGAGCATGTGATGTCAAGGAGTATGTTGCACCTGATAAACTGATTTTGCTATGTTCCAATTCGATGACTTCTTTACTCGGACCTGCGGCTCTATTCTTCAATGTCAACCACAGCTTCCATCTTTTCTCTAATGTTCTAAGGACACTGCGGAATTGTGAAGATAAGAGAGGATTCGAAAACCTGTGGGACGACTTGCTCCATGGAGTTTACATGCAATAAGGCAACATAATCGAGGACGTGATAGCTGTACGATTTTCAACGTGCAACTCGAGGAAGACCGTTCTGCAGGCCCTGGCACGAGTTAAGGAATCAATGATGATTGCTCGCGGATATGAACGCAGAAACAAATAGCTAGCTGAGGCGGCTCATCTAATACAGAGAAGACAGGTAGGTTCTGCCGATGCATGATATCAGGAGTGAGGGTGCTGCTGAGGAAAACAATCACTGGGTTCTTGGCGCTGAATGGTAATCAACTGGCACGAATTTGTCTGAAGGAGGCTAATACAACCGATTTCTTCTGGCTAATCACGGATGGAAGAAGAAGCTCTGACATCCGACATGTATTTAATTTCACTCCAGCAGCGCTAACGTGAAGATCTCTCGATGGAATTCTGACAAAGGTGAAGGAATTCGATCGTGAAGATCTCTGAATTACTGATTCATGGAGTCTTTGAACTCTAACGACTGACTCTGATATACGACTTTGATATCCTTTCCATGTTTTCCTTCTGGCAATTATGATAAACTGAATTCCTGACGCGGCGCTGATCTGACGAGAAGAAGAATTTGACGCGATTTGAAATGAGACACCCCGCGTAAGCCTGAGTTTGCTATAGACACCCCGCGTGTGCCGAACGATTTAGGCGGATGACTTGATCCACCATCCGAGCATCTCTCACGACCCGACATTGGTGAACTCGACGTGAACAAACGGCCTTGCAGCTCAGAAGCTTCTTCATCCGTGGGAGCAGTGGCTTTGTCTTTGACTCCTTGCACTCTTCTAGGTGTTGAGGGTTGTTCCCTAGGGAACTGAGTGCCTCCACGAAGAGTGGCAAGTAGCTATCCTCATATCGCCACCCCCTTTCATCGACATTAGAAGCAAGAACGTTTGCACAATCATCCATTAGCAACTGATGTATTAGATTTTAATTCTATTAAAAATTGTATAAACTTATACACAAGTCACTCTTTAAGCCTCTTCTTCGATTCAGATTCCAGGTATTTATATTTGGATTCTTTTTGCTTGCACATAATTAAATGAAAATGACATCTAATGTAGAGAATCTTCTGCATGATATGGAAGCACGATTAATTTCATCTATAGATTTAAAGCTTAATTCCAAGTTTGAGTCCTTAAACTCGTTTCTTTCAATCTTAACTACAGTAGTATCTGATTTTAATGCAAATCTTAAGTCAATAGATACTCAATTTGATCACGAGTTTAGGAATTTAGAAGGAATTCTTCATTATGAACTCTCAAATTTGAATGAAAATATGGAAACAATAGCAAATCATGTAAAAGAAATTTCTTCATTCAAAACTATTGGTTATGAAGTTGCAAGTTTAAAAGAGAACATTGAAAGGTTAAACAAAGAAATACACGGAAGTGCTATATGTGAATGCAAAGATAAATACCATGTACAAGTTCAAAGTAGATCTATATATTCTATTGACCAAAAACCTTTACCCGATCATAGAAAAGTTGATCCTAAGGCTTTATATCAAAGACCGAAGAGAACTGTAAGATGCTTCTGGTGTGACCAACTAGGTCATACTTATGGGAATTGTATGGCCTATGAGAAAGCATGTAGCCAACAATTGGTATTAGAAAGTGAACAAAAAATATGTGATTATCAAACGCATCTACCATTGAGATTAAACTTAGGTAGAGGAGGAATGATAGACTATTTTGACCAAGAAAAATTTAGTCCTAAAACCAAACTTCAAAAACAATGGAAACCTAAGAGTCATAAGGAGAAAAGCAATGTATGTCAATTACATTCTATGAACACCAAGATTGTGCTTAAATGTGAATGTTTGGACAATGATCAAAACCTTATTAAACCTAAATCTATGAATAACATTGATCTTCAAATTAAATCTAAGGATCAAGATACATTGAAAAAGTTTAAGAAAGAAGAAAATGTAAAGATAAAAGATGATGAAAATGAACAATCAATTGATGGAAATATAGATATACAGGCGGTTAAAACAGAACCTAAAGTCATAGAAATTGACAATAAATGTGATCAAAATAAAAATGATGAAAGAATAGTACAAACATTTGAAGACGAAAATCTTCAACTTCAATCAGAACATGACAAGAATATGGGAAAATGGGTACAAGAAGCCATATGGAAGATTGAAAATAATATCAAAAACTCATCTAAAGGTAAGAAAAAGGAGAAGAATTTAAGTGAATAGTTTTATTGTGATGGAATTGTTTATTGAAGATAAAACATTTCAAATTTTGATTTTGCTTGCTGCATATATGCTGTTTTCCTAAAATTGAGAAACATATACCTAAATTGTTTAGTTTTAATGTTTGAAAAGCTAATTACAAACTTATAATTAAGTTTACATTACGATTTGTTTAATCAAAAGAATTCTAAAATATGAAAACACAAAGTTTGTTTCAAATTAAACAAAAACATGTTTGTAATTATGCTTGCAAATGATTTTGATCAATATGCTTGTCATTTCCTAAACTTATGATAAATTTATGATTTTTTTTCTTTCACAAATAAGAAGAAATCTATTATGAAGAACAATTATGAAGAATATTATTATGATGAATATTTTGCACAAAATGATCTTTGTTTACAACAATTATGATGATATACTTTTAAAAGAAAGAAATATATATGATATAAATATGATCATGATAAATATGAAGAACATGAAAAAAATGTTACAATATGAGGATGATTTTATTGATATACCATATGATGAGTAAGAGGAACTTTTATAATCCAGATATGAATTTTTCATTGATAAAAAAAAAAAAAAAAAAAGATGCTCACTTATAAAGATACAAGTTAAAAACTTTAAACATTTTGACTTTTCCTAAATTTTATGAACTTTGTTTCATAGGTTGAAAAACCTATTTAAAAAAATTAAGAATGCATTTTTTTATGATAATTATAACCACTATGAATTTCTTATGATGAAATTTGTGACATGATGAAGATGAATCTGATAGAATATATTAATTTATATTTGCAAGATAAATGATAATGAAGATTACTTGTTTTATAGCTTCTATTTTATAAGTGATTACAGGTTCTGAAGATGCATTGATCAAAGCAATTGAAGATGTTATGCCAAAAGTTCTGATGAATTTAAAGAGAGCAGATTGAAGATGAAGCAGATTGAAGATAAAATTGATTTTAGGTCGTATTTTTCTTTGTCTTAAAAGTTTTACGTATTTTATTCATATAAACTAATTTATAAAGTCTGGAATGGAAAATATTATTTTATAAAGGACTCTATTTAACCATATTAGGAAAATAGACATAATTTATATTTCTACATTTATAGATTAAGTGAGATTTGTTAAAAATAGAAGGATTTGTAGTTCATTTAGATAACGAAAGTAGTTGTATATATGTAGGAGCATATTGTTGCATGATACATGTCTGTGAAAACCTAGATCTTTCTTGTCCATGCAGCTAGATCCTTAGCTCGGATTAAGGGGTTAAGCCTTTCCCCTTTAAAACAAAAAAGTAGCGAAAAAAAAAAAAAATATTGACATGGAAGTTATACCTTCTTCCACCCCAAAAAGGTATTTACATTTATTATTGACATGAAGTTTACATCATATGTATATGAAGAAACTAGTTGTGAAAAAACACATCTAGTAATTAAAATTGGGCATACAAGGCGGCTGTCTGTCCAACTAGATTTAGTAGATTTCTTTGGCATGCTTGATTGTTCATATGTGAATGCATATATATGACGAAACCTGCATTTGAATGAATGAAAATGAATTCTGTTTTATACTAATCTTTACATAGTTTATAAATGGATGAAATGTAAATTAATGTTTGTTGACTGAACAGGTTACTAGTTTACCTTTATACTTTAATATGTTTTCATTGCCAGATGTAATTGAAATAAACTGCATGTGCATGTTGAAAAGATTAAAAATTTGATAATTTAAATATGTTTATAAAAGAATTTGATGTTGTTCTATGATTTAATTTCTGGATAATCATTGAAAATGCTGCTTCCCTAAATCTGCAAGTTGGCCCATCGGGACGATGTGCAGGTTTGGTGGCGGTGGATGTCGGGAAGATTTGCATCTTCCAGTTGATAACCAGAGGAAATAAAAGCAACTTAATTGGTGAATTCTAAACCTCTTTTTCACTGTTTTGAATTAACTACTTTTGAAGTGTTTGCAGGTACAAGAAATGATGAAGAATATGTGTTCATATTAGGGTTTACCCTAATTACTTAATTAATGAGTATTTCATATTTATACATGCTTGATTCATGGGTATTTAACCCTAGGGTTTTCTAAGTTCATATGATTAAGTTCATCTGAAGGGTCTCAAAAGATTCTAATGGGTTCATGTTAGGGTTTACAAGGGATCAGAAAGATTTTAATGGGTTATCAATGATTTTCAAAGGGTTTTAATAGGGTTTTGATGGGTTTTAAGTAGGTTTTCTAGGGTTTTTAGAATGTTTCAAGGGTTAAAATAATTAATATTTAAGGAAATTAATCTATAACTAAACATTGGTTCAATAACAAAAATTAAAATATGGTTTAATTAATTATTTAATCATGTATGTGCATTTAATACTAAGGTTCTAATTAATTAAAAGCTTAACCTAAGTTTAATTTAATGAATTTATTTAATTGAGAAATTTAGGGTAAATAGAATTAGAATGATTAATTAAATGGATAAATAACTAGTGGTCTATATGAGTACTAG
>CM035425.1:115456120-115458620 GCA_020310875.1 Ceratopteris richardii | reverse complement strand
GTGGATATGCAAAGATGCATGTGTGTATGTTAACATGTGGTTGAGTGTTAGCATGCATGTATAGTTGCATAAAATTAGGTATTAGCATTTGCATTAGAACATGTGCATGAATGTATATTAGCATGCATGAACATGTGTATGTTTTATGTATGTAAAGTATATGTTTAATATTTCTCATTAATTTTTTGTTAGATTACTAATATTGCTCATGTTTTTTGCAGAAACATTGAAGATTACAATTAATTGAAGTGAAGACAATTGAAGTGAAGCGGCAGCTTAAAGATCCATTTAAATCTTATTTCTCATTTAGTCAACTATCCAATTGACTAGACAGTTATCCAATTGTTTAGGCTTCCAGTTGTATTAGAATTATTATTTCGAACCATTAGCATATCAATTAATTCATTCAAACAGTTTATCATCATATTGTTTCATTAGATTTTCCATTACTTTCCTTGATGTCTTCTAAGTTAGTTCATGAGTCTGAGCACAGTACTATTGAAACTATTGAAAATATTGAAAATATTCCGCCAACTCTAGTCAGACCAGAACCCTCTAGCTTACCTGAAAGTTTAGTAGAAGAACCCATTTTGGAAGTTTCAATCTCATATCAGAAGCTGTTGCTATGTACGAGGCTGCCCGTCCTTACGGTCCATAGCTAATTAAAACTATTTGCTTTTGATAAGAGAACTTTAGTTTCAGTCATAGAAGTAGGTAATTTATATTGTTTTGTCATTAGAACCCTTATTTTCATAAGCCTGAGTTTGCTACAGACACCCCGCGTGTGCCGAACGATTTAGGCGGAATGACTTGATCCACCATCCGAGCATCTCTCACGACCCGACAACGTCTTACCATCACACGCTCGTCCTCAAAGCTCTCTCCCCGGCAACGGCGCCAAATTTGGTGTCACTCTAGCACAATGGTGAGTACCAACGTGAGAAGATTCACCTCATAATTGACAATCCGTGGAGACGTGAGGACTAGTATGAAGACTATGAGCAAGTGAAGGCACAAGTGTGTGAGTGAGAAGCACACAAGCATGCACACACATACACGCACACGCGCACACAAGGCAAGAACAAGGAGAGGAACAATGGAGTTCTTTGCATTAGTCAAAAAGTCTCTTACATAAGCTCAATTCACAAACAATCTAACCCCAAAAATGAGCTCTGTAGCTCTTTTTATAGTTTTCTAACTAGCTTTGGTCTTGTCCAGACCTAGTGTCCGGCCTAGTTAAAAATTAGGTTCTAGAGCCTATTTGAGGGCTCAAACAGAGTCTAAAAATTATGAAAATTGATATGTAGCTAGTTCTAATACTCCTCAAGCTCGAGGACTCCTTGGCTTGCACAAAATGGAGTCTATTCTACCAAAAACGGAATTTACAATGTTTGTGTAGTGATTAAAATCACTTGAGTTGTAAATGGTCCATGGAAAAAATGATTGGGCCTTGTTGCCGTATTGTGCATGACTCCTCCGTTGCGCTAGTATGCTCTTCATCTGACTTGTATGCCAACACATGAGTACTCATGCTTTGAACATAACGTGCAAGTGGATACCAATCTCCAAATCCATATATAGGACCACAAAATGACATAAGAGTGAGTTTAAAGTCCGGAGGCACATACAAATCCTCTCCAATAAAGAGGCCACGACCAACACTAGTAATAGTGGATGGAGAAATCATATAACAATTACCCCAAACTTTAAAAACCTCTCCATCTAAAGGAAGTGGTCATCTATTCCATCCTCCATATCTTCTTCTATCATATGTTTGTAATAGAGAACGATCACAAGCTGCCAATGGATAATCTCCAACCATTTCAGTCTCTAAACCAGGAGGTAGAAGATTCCTAGAAACCTTTGCTTGTAATTGATGAAGAGCGAGTCCATGACATGTACAAGGTATATTAGAATTATGAGTATGAGAATTATTATTATCATCATCATCATCAGTGAGCAAATATTCCTGTATATCAACAATAATTTGATTTTGTATATGGTTTTAAGATAAAATAATGACATTAATTTATAGAAAGAATATATACCCAAGCATTATTACGTTGTTCACGTGGTGGTGCACGCTCAAAAGTACCATACTCTAGCTCATGTTCAATACATTCCAATCATGGTCTTCGAAGCAAACCTTACACCAACATATAATATGCTCTTGATAATAAAATTCATCAGAATTCTTATCAGAGGACACATGTGAAGTTGTTGCATGGGTAGGAGGTGGTGGAGTGCCCTCTAATTGATGAGAATCTGATCATAAGAATAAAAAAACATGTATCGGTTATGTATCTATGAAATATATTTAAAATAAAAAGTTTCATATACTTACAGTATATAGTCCTTCCACGATTAGGGGACAGTGATGTATATCAACAATAATTTGATTTTGTATATGGTTTTAAGATAAAATAATGACATTAATTTATAGAAAGAATCCATACCCAAGCATCATCACATTGACCAGGTGGTGACGCACGCTCAAAGG
>CM035425.1:115098620-115451120 GCA_020310875.1 Ceratopteris richardii | reverse complement strand
TAAGGGTAGCAGAAGAACAAAATGAAGCAGTAAAAAATAGGAGTAATAGGTCACGACAAAGAAATGTTCCTGATGAAGTAGCTCATCTAGAGAGAACACCCCCAATGCATTGGTCGAGGAGAGGGGGGTTGAGTAGTGATGGAAACCTGACCTAGAGCAAGAATCCACCAAAGTAGAAAGGGCACCTGCCAAGGTGGAAACACCTCTTACCAGAGCAAAAAGGGAGCCATCGAGAGATGCCACATTAGAGGAAAAAATACCAGATATTCTAGTGTTTAGCTAGGTTGCAAATTCATAAAAGGATCTGAAAGAGGGACATAAGAATGAAAGAATGATAGAAAATGCTTTTTGAATGGTCCAATAAGAGTTCAAGGATGCTATGTTGAAGCTCACCATAAGTATACCAACAACTGCTCTTTTCGTGAGTCAGATTCTAAAGAATACATACTACTAGGTAAGTCTATACAACCTATTGTGTATGGATGCTCAATTTTGAAGTGAGATGTTAAACATTGTTGCTTCACTGGGAGCACCAATTTTGATGGATAGTAGTCTAAGTAAATGCTTCATAACACAAGCCCCTCCGACTGGCTATTATAGTCCTCAAGTATAATCAGTCAAGAAATCACAGCAGTAACCATAGGTGGGGGATCCAAAATCAACTTAATGAGTGAATGAATGATGAAGAAGATAGGAGTCCGACAATCTAGGGAAGTAGAGTTCAAAGTTACCATGGTAGAACAAAGCAAGGTAAGACCTGTCAAAATAGTCAAAAGGGTGGAACTGATGATACAAGGGTCTGATTTTATCTTAGACTTCGTAGTGCTACAATTCCTTCTCCCATGTTGAGGTTTTCCTTTACTACTAGGATGAGCATGGTTCAGACATGCAAAGATCATCCACAACTGAGGATGGAACTACATGTGGGTAGAAGATCAAGAGATGATGAAGAAATTGTAGATGGAAACTAGCCCAAATCATGTGTGAATGGGTACTGTTAGTTCATTGGCAGAACCAAAGGACAAAGAATCTGACTCTCCTAGGTTAAGAAGTATTTGTGAAGATGATGACCTCTGAAGATGGATGGGAGCACAATCTCCATCATGTTACTTGATGAGCTGTAAAGAGAATGGGGCAAAAACAAACAAGAATACCAGGTGGAGATCAGGAAACCAGATGGATCTTGAGAAGGGAAGCACAATGACTAGGTGGGTATGGCCCTAGAAGAGCATAAAAACCTTATGCCAGTAGTGGAAGGTAGAGAAAATTGAATGACTACCCTTGGAAGAAATTCCCATGTGTTGACTGCAAAAGGTGACTTAAGATGTTGAAATAAAAGAAATTTGCACCTATAATGACTCCTAGTTCAAGGAACAGGATGAAGAGGGTAAAGATATACGAGGATGAGATATGATTAAGGAAGTTCAAGAGATAAATTTTGGAGAATTGGGGGAAGAGAAACCTATCTTGGTAGCCTCATGGCTTTGGGGGGAACCTATTCTTCTTTATAAGCTAATAGCCTTCTTGTAGAGCTTCAAAGATGTTTTTGCATGAAGTTAAGAGGATCTTGCAAGCATTCCTGTGACACAAGGAATCCACACCATGCCTTTGGTTCTAGGCACAAAACCCATACGAGGAATGATTTATCACCTCAACCCAAAGTATGTAGAAGTGGTGAAGATAGAGATTGATAAAATGGAAGCATTAGGGATTATTGTTCCTATCCAACACTCCAAATAGCTTTCATCGATAGTGATCACCCCTAAGAAACAGTCAAACAAGATCAGACTGTGTGTAGATTTTTGGGTTCTCAATAAGGCAACTATCTCTGATGGATTCCCCACCCCATTTTCTAAGCAAGTGGTGGAAGACACTTATTGTATAGTTTGATGGACAGATAAAATGAGTATAATCAAATTGATATACATAGTAAGGATAGGCCAAAGATAGCATTTGTAACACCATGGGGCACTTACATTTACACTAAAATGGACTTTGGACTTCAAAATGCTCCAATGGACTTCAATCAAACTACCTCGATCATTTTTGGTAACTTTCTATTAGGATCCTTACACCTATTCATGGATGATTTCTCCACCTTTTTCAAGAATCAGAAAAATTAGCCCAATCAAGGGATTTGATGAGAATTTGGCCCACCTCACTCTCGTCTTTCATAAATGCGGCATTATGGCTCTGGATCTTGAAAAGGTAACGGCAATACCAAAGATGCTACAACCCATAAGTAGGAATGAAGTTCAAGCATTTTTGGGGCATACTAGCTATCACAAAAGAACCATTCCAATGTATGTAGATATCCCTAAGCCTTTATCTCGACTAACATGCATGACTACACCATTCGAGTGGTTTAAAGCTAAAGAACAAGCCTTCTTAGAGCTAAAACCGTGACTCATTTAGGCTCCCATATTGAGAGTGCCTAACTAGATCCGATCGTATCATGTTCATGTTGACGTCAGCCATAAGGCAGTAGGGGCAATCCTAGGACAACTAGATGGTGAAGAGAAGATAGATCATCTGATATACTATGACAGTTATCTACTATGTAGAGTTGAGCAAAATTATAGTACCATGGAAAGGGAGGCTTTGGCTATAGTCTTGCCTTACAAAAGTTCCAAGACTACCTACTTAGAGTAAAATTTATAGTCATCACTAATCACCAGGCCCTTAAGTACTTGCTCAATAAATCTTAGATTACTAGATGTATATGGAGATGGATTTTGCTATTTAAAGAATTTGATTTCAAAATATGGGTGCATCTAGGATGATTTCATGTATTGTCCAGCCAGATGTCTCAAACTGGCTTGCACATAGCCTAGTAAAAGGGAATCCTCAATGGTTTTCCTGAGAAATTACAAGTACATTAATGGCATCCTATATAAGAAAGGATATGCTTCTACAATTTCTATACCCTTAGAAAACAGTAGCAATCATTCAAGAGGTGCACAACCTCCAAGTCATATCATGGCCATCAATATTTGAGAATGCAATCTTTGGTGGCCTACCTCTTCAAGGAAGCGCAAGAATGGGAACAGAAATGTGATGCTTTTCAAAATTGTAGTCCTCATCCTTCTCAAAGACACAATGCCCTGATCACTATCTCTTTTGGATGGCAACCATTCTTCTTCGGACCTATCTACCCACAAGCATGGCTAGGACAAGAAAAATATTTATTGATTGCCACAAATTATGCAACTAAGTAGGCCAAAGTTCAAGCTACTTAGCATTGTTCTGCGACAACTGTCACCCATTTCTTATTCAAATTCATCTTGACACGATTCAATTGTCCCATTGAAACACATCAAATCAAGGTACACATTTTGTCAATTGCACCCTCGATGATCTCTTCTCGAGATACAAGATATTGCATAGGAAGTATTGTGCCTACTATCCGCAAGCAAATGGCCAAGTAGAAAGCACAAATAAAATGTTGATCTTCTTGCTACAAAAGCATTCTACTTAAGTCAAAAGACCGGGGGAATCACCTATCTCGGCACTATATGGGCCTATCAAGCTTCCCAAAAGACGACCATGCAACACTCACTATTCCAAGCTCACATTGTTGATGCCTCTAGATTTCCTAATATGATGTGATCGTATTAAGCAAGCACACAACCACAAACTATGGAATGATGTGACCACCATGGCTCCCAGTTGATTGCTCTGAACCGACTAGAAGAAATTCATGAAGAAGCTTGCCTTATGATAGAATCTACCCAAGACAAATGAAAAGCATGACACGATAAAAGTTTATGGTCTTCCAAGATTCAAACAAGTTTATTGGTACTCCTCTATAATCCAGTCAAGTATGCACAATAGAGAGGCAAGTTCATACGACTATGGGAAGGACCTTATAAGGTAATAACATTACTGAGTCAAGGAGTAGATCGCATACCCATGCTAAAAGATGAGCCTTTACCCTTAGTAAGTGTGTCTAGGCTCAAGTTGTATCACACTTAAAAAGAAGCAACACTACCTTGTACATAACTTATTCCATCGTTTAAATTTTTTAATAAGAAGAAGACATGCATAATAAACCTGTCAATCTCCTTCTTCCCATCCTTGGGCATAGTTAAGACTCCTCTTCACCTCACTCTTTTTTTACCCCTTAATCTTGTTTTGTCCACTCCGAGGCTGAGCCTAAACCTTGGGAGTTCACACTATACATTTGGCAAAATGTTGCACGTTTTTGGTCTAGTTCTAGTATTCTTCGATCTGATGTTTGATGTCTTTAGTACCCCAGACTATCCTAGTGGCTAGGCAGACCAGGGGCATGTGGTGCCATCGACTATGGGGATTTTGGCTCCATTTCTTGGGAGTAGCAATACATTTGGTCTGGTTTCGCCCAAGTTTTTGTCTTATGCCTTCAAGTACTAACTCAAATTCTAATTTATTCTCATGGCACCTAGCATTCTCCATCAGGTTAACTATTCTCGGCCTTCATGCTTCTAATGTTATAGCTGTATCTACAATGCCCTTTTTGGAGTATGAACCTAAGATTTCCGTATTATTCTCCTTTTTGAATGAGACAACACAAATTTCTCATCGTCAAAATCATGGTACAACAAGGTGGCATAATCCAGGAGAATCTTGAAACATTGTGGTGGGTAAGGAAGATTGTCACTATATAAAGAGTTATCTGCAGTCGAGAATAGACACGCAGGGGGATATATAGATAGATAGATGCATAGATACATATGCACATATGCAGATGTTGAGAATAGCAACTAAGGACATATAGCAATTGTGTGTGTGTAGTTCATGCATAGTAATAGGATCAAGAAGACTTGCTAGATTGTGCACATAGATATGCATAACATGAGGTAGATGCAGTCAGGCATTGGTATGATAAATATAGATGTGCCTAGGGCAGATATTGGAGAGAAGTGCAACTAAGAAGATGAAGAGTAGAAGCAATAGATTAGTCAAAGATTTGATGGAGGGTCTTAGAAGGAACCTATGGTGCACAAGTGGAAGACATCAATGTCGAGAATGATTAATGAGTGTCATCTGTGATGGTCAAAAGCTAAGAGGGTCAAAAGCTGAGCATATTGTTGGAAACAATGTCCATTGTTCAAATTTTGCTCACAGTACACATCATGTGTAGATATTATATTACTCATCTCTACAAGCAAAAGGCGCTGGGTAACATGGATAAAGCAATGCCCTCCCATCAAACCCACGAGGATTCAAGTCCCATGGACGGCGTCGGTAGCGCGTAGCAACAAAAAATAAAGTTTTGAACTTTTTGAAAAGCAAAACGCCCGGACAACAAAAAATGATGTTCAAGCATTTGTATATATGATAGTGTGAGTAAGCAGTGGCTTATGTAACACTTTACACATGTTGTCTAGTCTCTCTCTATCTTTGTCTCATCATTTGTATGATTAAATGTGGTATGTTCATGTTTTGTCAATATTGGAAGATTGCTGGAATTTGTGTTGTAGATCCTGGACCTATGGAACTTGGAATTGTGGTATTACTTATGGGCCTATCTAATTTCCAACATTTGGTATCAGATCAAACCCTAAGATTTAGAGATATGAGGAGATGGTAAAACATGATTCTATATTCACTTCCATTTGTATATTGTGTTTATTTTGTCTCTTACTCTTAGCACTAGAGGAAGAGAAATAGGTCATTTGAAGAAGTCAAGAGTGCTTGCTACCTCAAGATGAAGAGAACAAAAGGTATGGAAGAGAAAATTGAAGATGTTGATATCATCATCAGGTGGAAAAAATATGTAGAAGAAGAAATTCCAACATTTCCAAAGGGAAAGGAAGACTTCCTTTTCTCATATTTTCCATATATTTTTCTTGAATGGCTTATTCCAATCGGGAGTGTTCAGTATTGATGTCGTGCACAAACATCTCTTCAGCTCATCGGAAATTGTACATTCACAAAATTATCAAATATTGGGAGGCAGTATGTACAAACAAGATACAGAGGGTGTACTAGCTTGTTGTGTCGAGGACGATGAACATAGTAGTTGGTTGCAACAAGCCCATGAAGGGTTGCTAGGAAATCACTTTTCTAAACAACGAACATTGCAGAATCTAAAATGTTTAGGAGTGTATTGGCCTAGCATGGATAAAGAAATACATGAGTGAATTAAGAATTGTCCAGTGTGCCAAGAGAGGCCCCCAGTGGAGCATGCTACCCTTTATCACGTGCCATTAATTCCACATTGGAGCACTCCATTGGTAGAATTTTTGAGATCAGGAACACTACCCAAGGAGGTTAGTCTAGCAAAAAGACGAAGCATGGAGCAAGAGGCTCAGGACTATGCTTTTGTAGGAGACAACCTATATCAAAGAGGAAAAGATGGTTACCTACGATTGTGCGTTCATGAATCAAACTATTTGAAATTCTTGGAAACAACTCATAGTGGTGTTGCAGGTGGACACTTTGGGCCTGACAGAGTAATCAAGACCATTCTATTCTCAGGTCTTTGGTGGCCCACTCTTCATATGGACGCACATACCTATGTGAAGAAATGTGATAATGCCAACGTGCACAATATCCAATTAGAAGAGATGAGATGCCTTTGAGGCCAATGATGGGAGGACGTGCATTCTCAAACACACTTCTTGAATGAAATCATTAAAACTTTGCTCCAAGAAATCTTGGTGATACATAAGAAGTCTGCCCCCTATCATCCACAAGCTAACAGACAAGCTGAGAGCACAAACAAGATCCTATGTAATGTTTTGACTAAATTGGTAAATAATAAACGCTCTGATTGGGACAAAAAACTTCATCATGCTATTTGGGCTTATCAGGTTGCCTACAAAACGGTACTCAATGCCACCCCATTTCAAATGGTCTTTGGACAGAATGTTGTGCTACCATTAGATTTCCTAATCCCAACTTTAAAAGTAGTACAAGAGCACGAGTGGACTGGACATGAGTTGTCCTCTAGGGGATCTAGAATGCTTAGGTGAGATGAGGCTACGAGTAGCAGCAGGCATCTATGCTGCAAAGAAAAGACAAAAGGCGTACTTTGATGCACACATCAAGGATAAAGGATTGAAAGAGGGAGACCTAGTGTTGGTTTACACACTAAAGCAGCATGCTCATAAATTGGAAAAAAGAGGATATGGACCCATGATCATTAATAGAATTTCCACTAGTGGTGCGGTTTAACTGGCCACTCTAGATGGTCACATCTTGCCAAAATATATTAGTGGTTGTCGAGTCAATTTATATCAAGAACCTCTTATAGAGGATATGCTAAGGAGACTCAACACCACTAAGAAACAAAAAGAAGAACAGTTAAGGGTTAGAGAATAAGCACAAACAGAGGCTAGAGAGCACATTTGGTGAAATAAGTTAAGGCGATTAGGCCTAGAGGTCGATCCCGAAGCCCCAAGATATCACATGGCCATGTGCCAGACATCAAGAGTGAATGCTTCTCAAATTCTTGATCGACATCCCTTTGAGACCATAGAAGTAGGACAAGGAATGAATGTAAGGACTGTGAGAGCGTTGATTGACTCAGGTGCAGCAAATAGTGTAGTCAAACTCTCATACTGCCAAGCTCTTCAATTGAACATCAATCCCATAGAAGCCTATCTCATAGGGTTGGGAGGTATGGAGACCCCTTGTTTGGGCGAGGTGGAGCTCCCCATCTACCTTCAAGATGTCCCAATAAGAGTCGAAATGCTAGTGTGTCAAGATGAAGACCTTACTGAACCACTTGTCTTGGGTCAAGATTGGATTTTTGACCATGCAATGAACTTAAATCTCAGAAGCCAGCTTCTTCAAGTTTGGGTACATGAACAATGCATCACATTAGAATTAGAGAACTACATGCTCACATATCTAGGTGTCACACATTCTCTTAGTGCATATAAGACTAATCTTATAGAAGGAGATGTTGTATGTGTCAAAAGCTCTATGATGCAGAAGGATGTTGTCTCCAACAAAAGAGTCAGGGACCCATTGAGACTTCCTTCGTGTATGAAGTCTCAACTATCTGTAGCAGATCACAGGCAAGAGAAACAGTACAAGACAACTATTGTGTCAACTAGACCAAAAAAATTCAAGAAGAAAGTAGCTCTGAGCACGAAGCAGATCTGGGTACAAAAGGGAGAGAATCCAATCAAACCATTGTAGTCAAACTTGTTACTACAGAAGCAATAGAGAAATCCAAAGCAACAAGAAGCAGAACAACGAAGATCTCCATCTCAAAGAGTAGTCCAAATTTGGGTACCAAAGCAGTCAATGAAGATCAACCACAATCACATATATATTTGGGTGCCTAAGAAATTAGTGGCAGCTCAACAAGGGAGATTACACATGTGGGTACCCAGG
Organism: Ceratopteris richardii; assembly: GCA_020310875.1. Taxonomy (NCBI): domain Eukaryota; kingdom Viridiplantae; phylum Streptophyta; class Polypodiopsida; order Polypodiales; family Pteridaceae; genus Ceratopteris; species Ceratopteris richardii. Next base: position 115,442,789 of record CM035425.1, on the reverse strand, counting down.
GAACTCTTACATGCACAAAATCCTATGTTCTCCCACACAAGTGAAGTCTCAACCAAGAAGTCAAGGAAAGGCAAGGGTCATAACCAGGAACAAAGAACCAAAGAAGATTACCTCACCTCTTTGGCAATAGTAAGAAGACAATGATCAGCGATATGGGTTTGGAAGCCAAAATCCCCAGCGGCCCCTACACAACCAAAGATCCAACCACAAGGGACACACAATTCAAGAAACCACCCAAACATGAAGCGGCCAACGGTGATCACTACGCAATCAAACGCTCTTCTCAAGTGGATCCCCATAAGGAAGAAGGGTCAGTTGTCATTCAACAATCAATCGCTTACATCATTTCAAGGTCCAATGGATACCTCCAACAAAGACGACATCAACATCTGCAAGTCACATCAGAAGCCTCGAGGAGCGAAAACCATGTGCTCCTTGCACAACCCTGTCTTTTTCACCATTCAGGTCATGCATTTCCAAAGTATGCATTAATATAGGGCCACATTATACGGTCGTGCATAGACACATTTGAGAATCCTATGCACATGAGAAACATTTGACATATGTAAATCATTTTATTGATACTAACATCTTTCTTCTTGTTTGGTGACATTGTAAAAAAAGGGGAAAAGAAAAGAAAAAGAGAGAGAGAGAGAGAGAGAGATCTTGTTCCCAGGTTTGGCTCATGGAACATGAATGAACCATGCTTAATTGAAGGTGGAACCATTGATTACTAGGCATTTATCAGTTTGGATAGAAATGTGTCTCGGCTAGCAGATGATATTATTGTTTCCTGATTTGGTGGATGTCCAGAACTTGGCATGGACATGGCATCCACAACTATTGTTTCCCTTACCATGGTAGGAGGGAAGAGCTTCAAGGTTTGCAACTTGAGCGATGCTTAAGTACTGTATGTACAGGAGCATCCAAGGAGATATTTGCAAGGTGTAGTTCTGGTACCCTGCAAATCCTTGTATGTATACAGGCTGAGAAGACTCTTGCTTATGGTGAGCTAAAGAGAATATGTGAAACTAAGCTTGGTGTAGTTGCCCAATGTTGTTTGTCAAGGAATATATAGAAATTCAGTTCTCAGTATTTGGCAAATGTTGCTTTGAAGAGAGGGGGCAGGACAAGGTGCTCGAAGAATATCATCAATGGACCATCAACAAGGGCATTCATTGACAACAATAGACCTGGCCATGGTCCATCACAATGATGGGCGTACAACACGAGGTGACAAACATCGGTTGACCATTCACCAAGGTAAGAATCCTTACTTTGGGCAACATTATAACAATGATAGCTTAGGAAACCTCTTCATCAGCATACCCTTGAGCGCTTAGTTCAAGACCTCCAATTTTTGCAGCATACTTCTTCCACTGCATTTTCCAAGTAAGCATGCATAGTGCCACATTATAAGGCCGTGCACAAGGCACATACTTTCTTCAACCCATGCACTAAAACACTTACCCATCATCACTATGGGTTATGCGTACTTGGCATGACTACTCTGAACAGCACCTTTAGAAGATATCGAGGACATCATGAGGGCAACATCAATACCTAGGAAGCAATTAGAAGCCAGCAATTGCTCCAGCTCAACCTTGACAACCTCTTTTAGAGCAACTAGCAGTTTTTGGAAGCTCGCAATCACACATTCTCGATGGAATCCAAGGAAGAAGCACATACAAAGGATGGACACTACCTCTCAAAGCACTACAAGGAACAACCCTTACAACAAGGGTTTGTCAGGGACGACAAACTCGAGAGGGGGGAGTGTTGGAAATCAAGGTCCAGCACAAGCATGGAAGCACATCAAAAAAGTGGACACACAAGAAGTGGGAGCAAGTAGAGAGCTCCAAGGAGTGTATGTCAAATTCTCAGAAGAATCCCCTACAAAAATAGTGATTTTGATCACTCAAACCGTTGTAAATAACATTTCACCTTTCTCTAACTCCATTTTGTTCAAGCCGAGGAGTCCTCAAGCTTACGGAGTATTAGAAGTATCATCCTACCAATTTTCATATTTTTTAGACTCCATCTGAGCCCTCAAATAAGCACTGGAACCTAATTTTTAACTAGGCCGGACACTAGGTCTGGATAGGGCTAAAACTACTCAAACAACTATAAAAAGAGCTAGCGAGCTCATTTTCTAGGTTAGCTTGTTAGAGGGTTGGCTTGTTGTATATTTGGGCTTTTGTAAGAGAACTCTTGTGTAATCGAAGCTTTCCATTGTTCCTCTCTTTGATCTTATCGTGTGCACGTGTGTGTGTGTGTGTGTGCGTGTGCATGCTAGTGTGCTTCTCACTCACACATTTGTGCATTCACATGCTCATGGTCTTCATACCAGTCCTCACGTCTCCACGGATTGACAAGTAAAGGAGGTGGTGCTTACGCATGGGCTACAGGCTCTGAGGATTCTGCACGTAGGGTACCATTTCATCGCCAAGGAATCAAGTGGTGTCGAGAACTGGGGAGGTGGTCACATTGCTAAAGACTATCATCAAGGGAAATTGTTGAGGTGACCACGCATCAAGTGCAACCCGCTCAGCCTCTTTTTTCTTCGTCTATACCAAAAACTCGTCTTCCTCCTTGCATGGTGTCTTAGGCTGCAAGATTCATGCAAGAAATATGAGACACTTCACAGGAGTCTGCACCTATAGTACCATTGAAAGCAGAGTAGGGTTTTCATCTCTAACATCACATCTATTTTAGGATTAAACAGTTGTATCATTCCATCATACTCTATGTTCAAGAGGCATTCTTTGGAGTTTTAAGCATAACCGAGTGGTGTAGCATGGTTTTCTAATGCATTCAGTAGTAATATAACACATTTTCATTTTATTCGCTCCAGTCTTGTGCCTATTTATCTAGTTCTCTTTGATTTAGAGTAAGTCCTTTGTGGTAGAGCATCAGACTACAATATCTCAACATACGATGCCTATGCTTGTGATAAGTCTGTTTTGGTCCACCCTATGTCTCACAATGAATGAAGTGTTGGAGGAAGTCTAAGACAAGCCTAAGTATTGGCTTGAGTCCCACAAAATCATAGAAGAAGCCTTAAAATGAAGACAATGTAAAGTTCACTTGTGAACTACCTCTTGTAACTTTTGAAGACTTTACTTAATGTAAAAGTGAAAGAATCTTACCTGGTTGAGTCCACTTGATCAAAAAGGGAAAGAGGAGCCACGAATTCTTGATTTGTGGTAGATAGATAATCAAATCAATCACTAATTGATTGGAGAGTGATTGAGGGAAGTTAGCTTCCCAATATCAACTATAAATACATGGTAGTCTTAGTCGTGTTTATGTGAAGACCTCCAAGAGCTAAGCTTTATGCCATATCAAGGTGTGATTCCAAGGAACACATATGTATCAGTAAGCCCATTTTATTGTACAATCAATATACTTTCATTTTCATGATCATTTGAGTTCATATTTCCATGTTCTTGTGAAGTGTACTACTCACTACCATATCTCTCACTTTTCTCAGTCAGATTGCAGAGATGGTTTCTCTGAGCTTGGTGCATTATTTTCAGTAATTTAACTTGGTAAAGCTAACTCTATTAGGCTTTAAAGCTTGTTGGATTCAACATACGGTCTAGTATAAGCATACAAATTTTCATAATCATTGGATTCTTAAATCTGAAGTTATGTCCATTTTTCTGCTCACTGGTCTCATTACTGTAGCAGCCCATGAAAATCGGGATGATGTCATCACTTGCTAAACATCATTCTCAGTGTGTGGTTCATTATTTTTTATGAGATTACTCTTGAAAGTTAGCTCTTTAAGTTAACTAGACTTCCTCAAAAGGAATTAAGCTAAGTGTTGCTGTGCTCAGAGAATTATGCAAAACACTGGACATGTGTATGAACCAAAATAGCAAGTTCTTCACCTCTGAGCTAACTCCAACTTATCTGTTTTGATCTATATTTTTTAGAGTGATCTTCCAAGGTACATAGGGTGTCTAATACATCCATCGGCAAGCTAAAAGGGCCCACCACATACTCTTGGAGTTCATTTGACTGGTGTAGATCAAGGATTTTGCAACACCTCTTCATCTTCAAGCACATACCTATCCATCTCTTCATAGTTGTATCAGATCAAGGTTGGACAACATGGTAGATGGATTTCCTTCATCAATTGACAAATTGGATAGAGGTAATTACTCAGCTTGGTCATTAAGGATGGAAGCTTATCTCCAAGGTAGAATTTTATAGGGTTATGTGGCTGGAGATGAAGTTATGCCAAGTTTCAAGAACAAAAGTCAACCAACACAAGAAGAGCAAGAAAGATTAAGCACATGGTGCTCCAAGGATGCACTTGCAAGGTCTTATCTCCTCAACTCTGTCTCAGATTTTTTGTTGCCTCACATTAGAAGTTGTAAGACATCTCAAGAAGTGTGAGATGCACTTGAAGCCTTCTTCTCTTCAAGTACCAAAGCTAGGAAGCATCAACTATGGTTGGATTTCACAACTCTCAAGAAAGCTCCCAAACAAAATGTGACTAATTTTGTCACAAAGCTCAAGGACATAGCAGATCAGTTGGGAAGCATTGGAGAGGTAATAGATGAAGAGCAAATTGTAAGGTAGGTCATCAATGGCTTGACGGCAGATGACAAGTGGGAAGCATTCACCATAGCTATGGATTTGTTGACAAGTGGGAAGCATTCACCACAGCTATGGATTTGTACATGGACATGCATGTACCTGATTTCAATACACTCATTGGACAACTACTTACTCAAGAGGCAAAGCTTATCAAAAATGGAGAAAGCTCTAAAGGTAATCAATCTTGAGCTTTATACACTGATAAAAGCAAGTCCAAAGATAACAAAGGAAAGGCAAAGAAAGTGGATGATGAAGCAGGTACATATCAAGCTAACTATGCAGGTAGAGGAAGACATGGCAGAGGTAGAGGAAGAGGAGGTAGATAAGGCAAGGGGAGATCCCAAGACTCCAACTCATGTTCTATTTGTGGATTAACTAATCATACAACTGAAAATTGCTTTAGGAATTCCAGGAATCAAAGAGGAAGAGGATACAATAGAGGAAGTTATGGCTACTCAAGATGAAGGTTCAACAACTACCATGGCAATTACAACAACTACAATCATTCAAACTATCAAGGAGGCTACAAAGGAAGGAGAGACTTCAATAACTACACAGAAGACTCAAACAAAGAGGATTCATTATTGATCATGAACATGGCTATGCCACAAGGTAAATCCGATGAGCATGTTTTCTACATAGATTCAGGTTGCTCCAATCATGTGGCAGGAAATGTAGCTCTCCTATTAGATTTGGAAGATCCAAGGAATAAGCATGAGGTACAAACAGGAGATGACAAAAGACATCCTGTGGAGAAAATAGGCAATGTCAAAGCACCTAATGGAAACATCAACCTACTCAGTAAGGTACTCTATGTCCCTACCATTACAAAGAATTTGATAAGTGTTGGGCAGATAGTAGAGAAAGGGTTGCAAGTCAGGTTCACAAAAGCAGGAGCATTTGTTGAAGATCCAAGTCAAGGATTCAAAAGAATTGCAAAAGGTGAAAAGACAGGTAGATTGTTCACATTTGAATTACAAGACACTAGAAACATTGCTCTCTTTAATTATGGTATTCAAACACTCAGAATTGGAAGTATGGCACAAACGGTTAGCACATATTGGTGAAAGGTCATTAAAGCAAATTTGCAGGGACCAAAGTGTACTTGCACTCCCTAACTTGTCAAAACAACATATGATTTATAAGTGTAGTGCATGTCAATTTGGAAAGTCTCATAGGTTACCATTCATGAAGAAAGGTTATATGCACGGAGATCTCTTGGAGTTGGTTCATACAGATGTATGGGGACCTAGCAAGGAAGCTTCAATATCTGGATCAAGGTATTATGTCTCCTTTATTGATGATTGCAGCAGATGGACTATCCTATTCTTTATGAAACACAAAGATGAAGTTTTTTCATATTTCAAAAGATACTATCAGATATGGGTATGATACATCTCTTGTTACTAAACACTGTTTATCTTTCCAAAGACTTGTCATTTGAAGAACCAGGATCATATGAAGAAGCAAAGACTAAGACAGAATGGAGAGAAGCTATGGATGAGGAGATTGAAGCACTCAAGGAAAGTGACACATGGGAACTAGTACCAAAGAAAGAGTCCATGAAGGTAATTGGATCCAGATGGATCTATAAAATCAAAAGAAATTCTGATGGGTCAATTAACATGTACAAAGCCAGATTGGTGGCCAAGGGTTTTGCACAAACCCAAGGCGTTGACTATGAAGAGGCATTCTCACCTGTGGCCAAGATGCGAACCATTAGAATGTTGGCAAGTGTGGCTGTATCAAAAAATTGGAACATGTATCACTTGGATGTAAAAAATGCATTTCTTAATGGATGGATTTCAGAGGAGGTATATATGTCACAACCTCCTGGCTATGAGGATCCAAACAAGGTAATTATGTGTGCAAATTGAATAAAGCTCTTTATGGATTGAAGCAGGCACCTAGGGCATGGAATCACAGGTTGAGCACATACCTTCAAGACCAAGGTTTTGTCATGAGCAAGGTAGACACTTCTCTATTCATCAAGAGAAGTAATTTAGAGGTAATATACATATGTGTATATGTTGATGATATCATACTTACAGGTAATGATGTCAATGGAATCAGACAAATCAAAAACCAGATGATGAAGGAGTTCAAGATCAATGATCTTGGTCTACTAAAGTACTTTGGAATTGAGTTAGTCTACACTAACTCTAGAATATATATTACTCAGAAAAAATACATACAGGATATGTTGAAGAAGTTTCATTTACAGGATGCCAAAGTTGCAAGTACTCCAATGGAGGTAAACCTAAAAATAAGTGCACATGAAGGTGATGAAATTGATGATATTACAGGTTACCAAAGTATAGTTGGAAGCTTGAACTATGCTACCTTGACAAGAATAGATATTGCATATGGAGTTAGTGTGCTAAGTCAGTTTATGCACAAGCCTAGAGCACCTCACATGGAGGCTACCAAGAGAATCTTGAAGTATCTCAAGGGTACACAAAATCATGGTTTGTATTTCCCTTACACTTCAGATTAAGATATCAAGATTTATTCAGATGCAGATTGGGTAGGATGCAAGGATGATAGGAGGAGCACTTCTGGATACATTTCATTTGTAGGTGATAAACCAATATCATGGTCTTCAAAGAAGCAAACTACTATTGCTTTATCTTCTACAGAGGTAGAGTATAGAGGATTGGCAAATGCCACTCAAGAAGCCATATGGATCAAGCTATTGTATACAGAATTGGGTCTATATACTAGGTCACAATTGATCTTTGGAGATAATACAAGCTCACTTCACCTTGCAGCTAATCCCATCTATCATGCTAGGACCAAGCATATAGAGGTCCATTACCATTATGTGAGAGAGAAACTATTAAGCAAGGACATTTAAGTAACATATGTATCAACCAACATGCAATGTGCAAACTTGTTAACAAAAGCTTTGGATGGAACCAAACTTTGCAGGTTCAAATCAATGATTGGATTGTAGGATATACATGAAGATTGAAGAATGAAGACCAAGCCAAAATGTTTGGCTTGAGGGGGAGCTGTTGGTGCAAGTCACAAGCCTACACATTTGGCTTGAAGAATACCTTGAAGTTCATACACATTTGGAGAAGCATAGGAACCAATGCTAGTGGTTAATTACCACTTTATCTTTTGTAAAAGTCACATTTGACTTGGAATCTTTGTAAACATCTACCAAAAGGAACTCGTAGAAAAAGTTAGCTTTGATTGATGGAATATCTCCTAGGATGTAGGAGCATGATTGAAGAGAGCCAAAATTTTGAATTCAAATTCAAACTTTAACTCAACTACTATAAAAATGATCATGAAAAAGTCGCGGGTAAGACTCATCATTCTTGAGCTCATCTTTGAAAATTCTGAGTGTGTGTGAGGCCTACACTCTAGCCCACACCTATCTACACCATTATCAATGATATTCATGCCTATGGCATTGTATACAAGTGTTCATTAATACATGCATCTACATTGTTCATTTCTGAGTCCTCTGTCATAGTACTTGAAAGTCTGTCAACTTGTGGAGAGCATATCTCACTCATTTCTTCGCCAAATTGAACGATCTATAGCTTGTTGGAGTCAGCTCAACGTTCTCTACATGCTATCAAAAGTTGAAGGAATTCAATTCAACCATTTCAGAGAAAAGCTCGTTGAGGTGATCATAGGTCAAAGTCTGCAATAGTCCTAAAAAATCGGGGGTAAAGGTTTACTTGCTAAATTGATTTCTCTGAGCATAGTTAATGTTTTTATATCATTCCACTGGAATAGTTAGATTGCTAAGCTAATTAGATGCCCTAAAAGGAATTTTTCCAATTCCTACTTTGCTGGTCATACTGAGCAAAAGATCTAGGAGGTATCAAGTCAAAAATAGAAGATTTTCTTGGAAACTTGAAGTTCAAAGTTGTCTGTTTTGATTCAATCTGTACATACATTATTTCCAAAGTACATAGGCCATTTTATGGTGTCATTGGAAAGCTACGGAGGTCCAGTTATCAACTTTGAAGCATCAAAGGGCTGGTACAAAGCAAGATTTGGCAGTACCTACTCATTCTCTTGGAGTGTCCATCCATCATTCCCAACACACAAGTGAGCTACTTGGAAAGATTTCATGTGTAACAATCAACCACTGTTTCAAATCTTTGATATTTAAAAAAAAAATCCATTGAATCTCATTCATTTGTACTATCATTCTCCAACTACTTTCAAATTTAAGCAATATGTGCCTCATTTCTTGTCTGGTATAGTGTGATGAGTATTGCTAGCATCTTTTGCTATTTTGCATGCAAAAAACAGTGGGGTAATGGTTTGTTTGAAAAACAAAGCTATCAATGCATGTGCCTATGCATCTCTGCCATCCCAACAAAGCTATGCTATAGTAGGTGCAATAGGAACCACAATAGGAACAATAACATGAAGAGCATCATCTTCCACACCAGTGCATCACTGACTATCACAATATTTGTAGGTATAGAAGGGTGTATTTCAACACTCTTCATGATATTCCACAAGCCTTCTTCTATGATACATTATGCATCATGTATGCCCACTATGGGTAGTTAGCACCATCCAAAATATCCTCAACAACAAATATACAAAATACATCACTGGTTTCAACCATGGACAATAACTATAATCTCATCTAGAAACTTGCGATTACTCAAAAATGTTGAACAAAAATGGCCAATCCCGCTCCACTCAAACTATAATAGAGTTTTAGATTCTTGTATTGCAAATGAAAAACTATTAATTTTGGCATAAAGGGATGAAATTTCTAACATAGTCATTGTGATGGTGCATTTGAGGTATGAAATAAGAATTTGGAGTACTAATGACCTTGAGTATGCTCAATAGACTTTGTGTAAGTACAGGACAATGTCCCCAAGGATGTTGACGATGACCTATAGAAAGTAGTAGCCTACTCTAATAACAATTGTTGGAGTTCAAGGACTAGGGAAGCACATAAACAACACAAGGAAGAAGAAGCATTTTGGATCATAACATTCAGTATATTACTAAGTAAATATACAAATATAAGTAGCCCATAAGTGTTAAAGGTGTACATATAGGTTGGGAGAAAAAACCTTCTAAAGATGGAAAGAAGTGCCTCCTTGGTCCATAAGTGTGTTCACACACATCACTATCAAAATGTATTGAAATGGATGGCAGCCAATTTTAGAGGTCCTTGAACTTTCTCCATTCCATCAATGTATGCATCCAACTATATTTCTAATAAAAGGGCCTGTTAGAACTTCCTCAAGGTGGTACCATTTTATTTTCACTTGGGACTTCAACTTTGTGAAGAACCTAAGCAAGTATTAAGAACAAGAGGATATAGTTATTGATGGGGTGGGAAAGATTGAGTGGGATTATGTTCACCTCCATCTTGACCTTGTGAAGTTAAGAGATGATCACTTGTTCATGTATTTCAACCTTCATGGGTGGCACAACCTTCTAAAACTGCATCTTGATAAATGATATACATTGTTGGTATCAACCAATCGTGATAGGTGCTACATATTGTTGGTATCAACCCAATTCTTTGTGGCCTCTAATTTCTCTACATTGGGATTGTCCACCCAAATCGTGTTCTTGTCTTCATTTTTTTCAAGATGCCTACCAAGGTTAGAGAAGCTCTATCTCTCAATAGTTTCTTTGCCTCTGGTTAGAGAAGTTACCAAGATCATATGGAGTTTTGTTTTTCATTCACACACACACACACCTTATCAACATTTCATATTAAATTTAGTTAGATCCACCCAAGATACTCTCCCAAGAAGTTAATAAGAAGTTAGATGAATCAAACAAAAGAGAAGGGAGAAAATTATCATCGAGCATACTCTATTTAAGAACGAGGTGCACAAAGGGAAAATTGAGCTCCAAATTCAAATTTCCAAGGACATAAGAAAACATTGATATTAAAAAGAGCTTAAGTTCCAACACTTGCAAATCTTCTTCAAGTACTAATGGGTAGTAAAAATGAACATACTCATAAAAGTAGATTAAACAAAAAAGAATTGGAGGCAAAAATACATTCTTTTGATGATAATGAAGGATGGTATGCAATACTTATACAAGAGAGAGGACCACAAGTTCACTTGAAATAATTTCATTGAGATTTTGGGCAGCACCCTCCTTGAATATTTGTTTAGGTCATGCAATTTCTGATTCTTACAAGTGTGGAAAAAGGGCTAGAACAAATGGTAAAAAAAAGAGTTTGAAGTGGCTATTATTTTCTTTTCTAATGTAAAGATCCCCGACTTTGATGGTAGGATAGTTGTGGGCCCTAGGCCACTGTATTGCCTCGAGGAAGATTTAAACCAATTAAATCAATTGCTTCCCGAAAGTCCTTTCCATGTGTCACCTTCAAGCAGTCTAACTCCTGCTTTGTGGGATATAAGGGGGTCCCATGGGTATTATGCTTGGTCACTTGTACAATTTTTCTTTCAATCAATTCAAACAAAGGGAGATTAGGCTTTGATCGAACTTCCTCTTAAGAAAACAAAAACTATGAGTTTTTATCTTTCTTAATGAAAATATCCCCAACATAGATGGCTTCAACAATGAGTTATTTATTTGTCTCAAAGATGTCTTGGTTGGGCCACTTTATTTGAAAACAAGCCTTAGTATTTATCAACCTTATGGAATGATTACCAAGTTAATTCGCAATAAAGAATACAAGATCAACAATGGAAATTGGAAACCAATACCCATGGTCTAGATAGGGTGAAAGATCATCAAGAAATCTGTCTAGTGGGGACATTGACATTTTTTAGGAACAGATTCACAAAGAAGATCTATTATAGAAGTTATAATAGACATCTACAAAGGGACAAATTTCACCATAACATTGAGCCAAGGCTTTTTGTTACTTAAGATATATTTAGAAAAGTCTTATACCAAAGTGGAATGGGATTTCATTGTTGAATCTTTGAAATATTTGGTTCTTTTTAAACAAGCTACTAGGAGGGTTTCCACCCTTTAGGGGAATGCTTACTCAATGATCTATATTAATGGAAAGATCTTATTCTTATTTCCTCTCAAATGGTCAATTAGACAAGGTGCCCTTTGGCCAATCCCTCTTCGTGTTTGCAATAGACCATCTTCATTTGCATCCTAATGCAGAACAAAGTTAAGAATGGCTCTATCAAGAACATCACCATTCCCAACAATGAAGGCTAGACGGTTCTTAGACTATTTTCTAATGACACCAACTTTTTTGTCACGGGTGATTAGGATAGTGACAACATGTTTTAGAGTGTGTTAAAATATTATATTACTTCAAGGTCTACGATCAACCATGGAAAGCCTTTAGTTAGGACTCCCAATCATTTTCCACCATATTTTATCCTTTATCAATGGCCTAGAGGGACCAACCCATTCATGAAAATTATAAAAATTCATGATGGGATTTTTTATTTCATTGAACCAACCATGGAAATGGGTTTTGAATAGTTGTGATACAAATCTCCTATTGAGATATCAAGCTCAACATTTGATGATCAGGGATGACACGTATCACTTTTTCATTTATCTCACATGTATAGTGGTCACGTTGGTATATGTCAGGGATACTTTAGTAAGCTTTTCTAGATTTATCTACTAAGAGTGATGGAACATTTGTTTCTTGCCTACTCACTCATTTTCAGACATTAGGATTTCCCTTACATAATGTTCTTTACATATTGCACTCATTGCATTGTTGTTTTAGGTCATTCTTGTATATTATTTTATGCAATAGAAGAAGAATATCATTCTTCCTTGCCTCAATCTCTGTGTGCTCCTCTTTGAGTGTGAGTGTGTGTGAGTGAGCTCTCTTCCTTATCTCTTTTCTCTTGACACGATATCAGATTCAGTGTGGCTGTAGAGAGCTCGTGGAGAATGTCAATAGTGAAGACTACATGAGAAGGCATGGAGAAAGTGCGCTTCACAAATGACCTCATATTGCTATGAAATTTGGTGTGAATTTTCCACCTTGGCCTTAGTTTTGAGCCCACAAGGTGGGGCCCACAAAAAACTAGGTCAGTTTGCGAAGTTGTAACTTGCATTCTATTCCAAAGCACTCATTTTAGATCTAGAATTTCAATCAATTCCATGTATCATTGATACAAGAGAACTGCATTTTTTTTAGATCAAACTGTCATGTCACACTGTGATAGTGTTCAAGCAGAGGTATTGCTTGTAGTGTTTTTGCAATGTTGTGAGTTGTTGGAGAAATGGCAAATGTTGATGGAATGAGTTAACTATGAGCGATAAGATGGAAAACATGCTTGGATATTCAAAATGAATAGTTTCTTGATGGAAAAAAGCTACTAAAAGTACATCGAAGGAGAAAACAAAAACCCTTCATAGTTACCACAAAGGAATCGGATTGCAATCCAATTAAGAACATATGAAGAATGGAATCAAGGAGCATGGAAGGTAATGTGTTGGCTATATGTTAGCATATTGGATAGCATGATTGGGCACATACAACATGTTAAAACTCCAAAAGAGGCTTGGAATAGTTTGGTCACATTTTATTACACCAATACAAAGGCATGGAAATTGCAACTAAAGAATGAGTTGCATACACTGGAGAAAAAGAGCATGTCAGTAAGGGACTACACCCTGAAAATCAAAAGCATGTGTGAGTCACTTGCATCTATTGGCATCAATGTAGACGACGATGATGATAAGGTGGAAGTGGGTCGTCATGGTTTAGCAAGTGCATATAAGCACTTCAAAACTTCTATTCAGACTTGGGAAAATATGTTGAGTTTTGTTGATATGGTATCTAGGCTGATAATTGAAGAAAAGAATCTTGGTGAGGACTCAAACTCCCAAGGAAAACCTATTTTTGAGTAGGCATTCTACTCTGGTAGAGGAAGAGGTAGAAGTTTCGAAAGTGGAAGAGGAAACAATAACCAACACCAAGGTCAACAAAACAATCATGCAAGAGGTAGAGGAGAATTTTGAGGCAGGGGAAGCGAGAGAGGCTGCATATGATTCAATTAATGATAGTAAAGGATGTTGGAATTGTGGTAAACTTGGTCACTTTTAATGTGATTACAAGTTGAAGAACCAAAATAACAGAAGGCAACAAAACAACTATGCATCCACAAGTGCATATATTCTTAGAAGTTGTTCATGGTCCAACATAACATGATGAATACAATGTCTACTCATGTTTCGAAATTCAATGGTAATGTCTAGTATGCTGATTCACGTGCCTCAAATCACATGACTAGCTATGCACAAATGTTTAGTAGTTTGCAAAAATTATATGTTCCTGGATTTATTGAAACATGTGATGAAACATCACATCCTATCAAGCATATAGGAAATATAGCACTATCTATGGAGGATGGGAAGGTAAAACATCTCAAGTTCAATGCCGATGGTTTATATCTAGAAGAGTACAAATAGAATGGAAGGTTGGTTGCCAAAGGGAAAAACGTTGGTAGGATGTTCACCTTCAATGTTAAAATTCTTGAAATGAATGCAACCATGTTTGCAAAAGGTGGAGGTGTTAGTGCTGATATAGAGATTTGGCATAAGAAAATTGGACATGCAAATTTGTAGATGTTGAAATTGACGGAGTCAAAGGAGCTTGTTAATGGACTACCAAATTTGAATGTTCAAAAGATGTAGAAGGTATGTGCAACATGTCAATTTGGTAAACAGTCAATGGTATCATTTAAGCATGACAAGCATGTTGGTGAGAATGTGCTAGAAATAGTACAGACATATGTTTGGGGTCCTGTAAAGACCACATCTATGGGTGGTTGCAAGTTTCATGTCACTTTCATTGATGATCATATATGAAAAGTATGGGTACACATTATGAAAGAAAAGAGTGAGGTATTTACTCACTTAAAAAATTTTAAGCTTATGGTGGAAAATTGGATAGGGAAGTATATTCAAACATTAAGATCTAATGGAGGAGGTGAATACATGTCAAATGAGTCTAGTACCTTTCTAAAAAGTCAGGGAATTCAGTAGTTTTCATGCAGGTACACATCACAATAGAATGGCATTGCTAAATGCAAAAATAGACATATTGCAGAAATAGCAAGAGCCTTGATGGTTGAGAAGAATACGCCTCATTGTTATTGGGCAAAAGTTATGCACACTATTGTATACATCATGAACAGAACTCCGACTATTGTTGTATATCAAGTTACACTTGAAGAGAAGTTTACATGTAAAAAGATAAACTTATCATATATGAAAGTATTTGGTTGTATTGCATATGTACATGTTCCAGATGAGTTGAGGATGAACCTTGAAAAAGAAAAACTATGTATCTTCATTGGGTACTCCCTTGAGCAAAAGGGATATAAATGCCACAACCCAATCACATGATAGGTGAAGGTAAGCAAAGATGTGGTGTTTGATGAAAGATCAAGATTTTATGTAGGTGTCAAAGAAGGACTTAGTCTTGACTCAAATAACAACGAAAATTCTAAAAAATCAAGTGCAAACTCTCAAGTTTTGAGTGGACCTTATGTGTCACCAAGCAATAGTTCCGACTCAAATCTATGGAATGGAAGATTGTGTGGAAATTTTAGTCCAGCAAATTCATCAACTACATCCAAGAAAAAAAGATTTCTGTTGTAGTAAAACATCTACAAGTTTTGAAGACATTGATGGAGATTCAAGCAATTCAAAAAAGAGCCTTGATGAGAAACTTGGATTGCCCTCTATGAAGACTCCAAGAGTAAGAAAGGCACATGCAGATGATACAAGGAGAAGTGACCCAAGATCAAGAAGATCTGGGAGGATGTGGAATTCAGTGCCATGATTGATGTATGAAAATTACATGGCTCATCATTTTCCTACATGACCAAGGTAATACAAGATGTTGAACCTTCTTGTTTTCAAGATGCAATTGGAAATGCATTTTTGGGAGAAAGCTATGGATGAGGAGATGGTTGTGTTCTATGGAAATGAAACATGCAAGCTGGTTCCATTGTTGCAAAGAAAGAAACTCATAGGCTGCAAGTGGGTTTACAAGGTGAATCACAATGTTGATGGTAGCATAAGCAGGTATAAAGCATAATTGGTAGAAAAAGGATATGCACAAAGATATGGCATTGATTATGAAGAAACATTCAACCTTATAGCTAAAATGGCTACAATCAAGGAACTTGTTGCATTAGCTACAACAAAAGGATGGATTTTGCATCAGATGGATGTGAAGGATGCTCTCTTACATGGCGAGTTGTAGGAAGAAGTATACATGGACCAGCCACAAGGATATGAGGATTCAAAGCACCCATAATATATTTACAGGTTGTAGAAGGCTTTGTATGGGCTTAAACAAGCCTCTCTTGCTTGGCATGCAAGGACTACATATTACTCAACCACCATTGGATTTTCTATGCGTGATGCAGACCACTCATCATAAGGAAGGGTGATGATGGCATCACGATTGTGGCTATTTATGTTGATGAATTGATTGTAGGTGGTGATAATGAAGAAAGTAGTAAAGAGGTAAGAAAATCCTTATGCAAGAATTCGACATGAAAGATCTTGGTGTGCTATGCTATTTCTTGGGCATTGAGTCTATACATACAAAAACATGTATATGGATGTAACAAAGGCAATATGCATTGAGTATGATTCAAAAGTATGGTATGGATGATTTTAAGCAAATTTATATGCCATTAGATCAAAATCTAAAGTTGGATACTACATCATTTGAAGCATTGGAAAATGCTACTATGTACACAAAAATTATGGGAAGTTTGATATATCTCATAATTAGAAGGCCTAATCTACGCTACACTATTGGACTTGAAAGTCAATTTATGTAGGTTCCCAGGAAACCACATTTAGATGCTTTGAGATGTACTCTATGATATATGATTGATACTTTGAATTATGTATTACTTTATGAAGTTGGAGAAGAATTGTAGGTTCATGGATACACCCACATAGTTTGTGTTGGAGAATTCCTCTCCTACGCATAGCAGAAAGTGTAGAAGACATTCTCAGGATAAAGACTTTTACCTACAGCTAAACCTTAGAATGATAATTGGTATCAATTGAAGAATATAATGAACTTGAGAGTTTGGTCACTCAAACTAGACACTAATAACTTTCAGATGAGCTATCAAATGCTCAATTTGGAGTAGTTTTGGTTTCGCACCTCTTTGCCTCAAAACAAGTTGCCTGGCTACTCAGTTAGGCTGAAAATTGGACTTCACTGAAAACATAATAACTCATAGGCATGACAGATTTGGCAAAATGTTTTTAGATAGAGGAATATGTAAACTTTTTTACGAATATTTAAACTCTAAAAATGGATACATACATTGAGATATATGACTCTCGCAATCAGGCTACCCAAAAATGGTGAGCAGCTCGACATAGTCTATGAGACTGAAGAGAACGAAATGATTGAAACCAAATGAACTACCTACAAGGGACATCAACACCTTCTTCCTCTATTCTTGAGTGTCCTCCCTTGCCTCTTTTGTAACCAAGTGACCATGAGCTCTCATGATGAGTTTGAGAGCTCTTCTCCATAACTCCTCCACTAATTTGAGCAACCACTCTTCATGTTCGGTTCAGTTTTTGGATTGATTCTCTTTTGCTTGATTCTCTCTTGGCTCCACTACTTGCTTAAGTAAATGCTTCCATTTTTCATTTTTGTATTTTCCTTCTATTTGAAGAAAATCCTTTTTGCAAAACATATACAACCTTGCTTCTTTATTTTTAACACTCTCCCTCAAGCTCACATGTGAGCTTGCACCTTTAGCCATATCTTAAAAATTGATTTCATCCTTGAACCTATCTATTTTAGAATAGTCTAAGGACTTTGTAAACATTTCTACAGCCCGGACATTAGTTCTAATGAACTTGATATCCACATCCTTGCTCAAAACCTTTTCTCGAACATAATGATAATGCACTTCTATGTGCTTACTTCATGCATGAAACATTGGATTGTTTGTCAAGTGAATGCTTGACATGTTGTCACCATAAATTGGAATTGTCTCTACTTGCACCTCAAGATAAGACAAGAGCTTCTTAATGCACATAGCTTCACATGTTGCAAAGCAACTTCTGAAGATGATAGTGCAACAATAGGTTGCTTCTTCGAGCTCTATCATGAATACATTACCTGAAGTGGATCTTCTGTCTTCCTTCAAACCAACCCAATCAACATCACTAAAGCCCTTCACTTGCACTTCTTCATCATATCTATAAAACAAGGCATGATTGACTATGTGCTTCACATATCTTAGCACTCATTTGGCTGAATTTAAATGTTCACTTGTTTGGGCTTGCATAAATTGAGAAAGAAATCCAACGATATAACACAAATCTAGTCTTGTGATCATAACATAGATCAATGAACCTATAATACTCATATATGTAGTTACATCATGTAACTTCTCTCCATCATTTGAGCATAGCTTCACTAGGATTTAGGGTTTAGGATCTAAGATTCAGGATTTAGGGTTTAGGGCTTTGAGATACAGTCAATTTTCTACATCAAGGTATTTTAGTCACCGGCCATGGATGAAAGTAGTGATGTATTATTTGTGTCCATAGGTTGAGTGAGTGTTTTGCATTCACTCATTCCAAATCTAAAAAGAACATCCAACAGATACTTTCTCTGCATTAAGTAGATGCCATCTTTCCCATAAACTACCTCAATTAATACCTAAAAAATATTTTAGTTCACCATGATCTGAAATTTTGAACTCCTTACCGAGTTTTCTTTTCATCTCTTGTATTCGTGCAACATTACTTCCTGTTATGATGAGATCATCAACATATATGTAGATGTATAAGTACTTGCCTTCTTCTTTCTTCATGTAGAGAGAAGGATCTGCACTACTTGGATGTGAGGTACTCAACCAATCTTTGGTTCCAAGCACATGGTGCTTGCTCCAGCCCATACAAAGCTTTCTTCAATATACAAACAAAATTTGTATGTTTTCTATCTTCAAATCCAATCAGTTGACTCATTTATACCTTTTCTTGAAGTTCACCATTGAGAAAAGAATTTTTTATGTCAAGTTGGTACAATGGCCATGTTCTTGTTGCACTCACTACAATCAAGGTTCTAATTGTTCCCATCTTTGCAACTCGGCTGAAAGTTTCTTCATAGTCGATGCCATGAGTCTACTTGAATCCTTTTTCTACTAGTCTAGCTTTATGCCTAGCTAGAGAACCATCAGCGTTTCTCTTTATTTTAGAAACCCATTTATTTGGAACAATCTTCATACCTTTAGCTTTTGGAACTAGCTCCCATGTGTGATTGTCCTTGAGAGCTTTTATCTCTTCTTGCATAGCTTGCTACCATTCTTTTTGTGTACATGCTTCTTCATATGCATCCGCTTCTTTGTCTGTCATATATGCAAAATGCTTTGCAATAAAACTATCATAGCTCAGCTTTTGAATTGGATATCTTGATCTTGAAGACCTCCTTATATTTCCTTTTGAATATTGCTTCTTCAACCAGTTCACTTTACCTTTGGTGTAATCATCTCTTCATACTCTTCTTCACTTGCATTTGAATCACTAATTTGGGAAGCACTTTCAGCTTTAGTTCTTTAATAACCTGATGTTGGTGATGAAGAATGACTCCTTAGTCTTCCATTCAATGTTGAGCTTTCTTCATGTGATGTAGAAGCTTGTGGACCTGACATTTGAGTGCTTGTTTGTTGAAATTCTTCTTGGACAACACTGCCATCATCTTTGTAATCTTCCTCAAAAATCTTCTCTTTCCCTTTGTCTCCAAACCATGGTCTTAGCTCATCAAATACCACATCTTGTGAGACTTGTAGCTCTTTTGTCACCAGATTGTAGCACGTATATCCTTTTTGCTTCGATGAATATCCAATGAAAATACATTTTTCTGAATTTGGCTCCATCTTTGTCCTTAGTTCTTGAGGAATGTGAACAGAACACACACATCCAAAAACTTTGAGATGTGTAAGGTCAGGTTTCTTACCGGAATAAACCTCCTCAAGAGTTAAATTATGTATTCCAATTGTTGTGCATTTGTTGATCAAATAAACAACTGTACTAGCTACTTCAACCCAATAGTTTAGTGGAACCTTCATCTCGTTGAGCATGAATCTTGGAACTTTTGTGATATGTCTATTTTTCCTCTCATCAATTCCATTTTGCTAAGGCCTGTACCTATATGTAGATTTTCATTTGATGCCATTTTCATAAAGAAAATCTGAAAATTCTTTGGAGAAATATTCTCCTCCTCCATCATACCTCAAGACCTTTATGTACTGTCCTGTTTCCTTTTCTACATGTGCTTTAAATCTCTTGAACATAGAGAACACATTTGATTTTTTTATGCAGAACATCCATACGTTTCTTGAATGGTCATCAATAAAAGTGGCAAAATATCTATTACTAGCCATCGATGGTTGTTGTGATGGTCCCCATACATCTGTGTGTATCAATTCGAGGACATTCCTTGCCACATAGTTACTCTTCTTGAATGGTTGCCGAGTTTGCTTTCCTAATTGGCATGCTTCACAAAACTCATGCAGTCCAACATCATTGAATCTTGGAAAACCTCTTACCACTTCATGGTTGCTCGTCCTTGAGCTTGGGAATGTTGATATGTCCAAACCTTTTGTGCCACAAATCAATTTTAGCAATCATCTTGTTTCCAAACTAAATATAGATCATCTTTCCATGCGGTTGTTGAATGTCCAAAGTGAACATCCTAACTTCTTTCTTCCCTTGAGCAATGACCTTGAATCCTTCTTTTGGATTCTTTATAAAGGAGCATTTTTCATTTAAGATAACATGATATCCTTTCTCTACCATTTTTCCTACTAAAATCAAATTCTTTGCAATCATAGGAACATGAAGAACATCAGTCAATACCTTCTTGTCCCCAAGCTTGATTTCTCCAATATGCTCACTTGTGTGTTGAGTTTCATCACCAGTCCCCACACATCCTTTTCCACTTGGAGCTTGTAGATTTCTGAATATACCTCCTTGGCATGTCATATGGTTGTTGCAACCTGAATCTATAAACCAATTGGTCATCACTTCTCGGGCTATTGTACTCATGCTTCATGGAAAGCATGGTTTTCTTATCTCTTCACTTGATGTACACGCATATTATTTTGGCCCCTTTGGTTGACTCCATTTGGCCTTCCATTCTTTTGCCAACAATCATTTGCATAATGTCCTATTTTAGCACAATGATAAGGATGGAGAGTGTTAATCTCCAAAAGAACAAGCTATCCTTGATGTTAGAGCACCTCTATATCAAGAACAACTCAAAACCTTTACCAATTTGGAGGATCAGTTCTCAATTACCAAAATCTTGAACAAACTGTGAAGTGAGTTGATACTCAGAAAGTCTACTGCACATAATTCACTCATTGACTGATGAAATGCGTAAAGTTTTTTATAAAACTTTGTATAAGGTGTTGCCTATAGTTTGTTCACCTTCTCCAAGTTAAATCATCTCAAAAGATTAAGTATATCTTGAGAAATGAATCAAAAAGTTCACCTACGTATGAAACTATTCTTCTGTAAAGTCGATTCTGACACCTGCAACTTCTAACACATGGTTCTCCCGAACTAGAACATGTTTAAGCAAATGGTTTTAGCCACAGATGGCTTACCTTTGAACTTAGATTTTGACTCCTCATTTGTGCAAAACGTTACATTGTGCACTGAGAACTGATCAATTCTTTGACCATCGAGATTGCGCCAGTTTCATAAGACACTCAACAGTTCTTCACATACAAATGTTCCTACACATAATTTCTCTTAGCCTGTTTACAATTAGGCTCTCAAATTTTAACCATAGACTCATTAACTATGGAATTAGACACCTACAAAAGGATTCTTGAAATGATCAAGCACGGAAGGAGAACACTCAGAAATATCATGTGCAACATTTCTTCATTTCTTGAAAGTTTTACATCTGAGTGATGAGAGAGATCTCCTACACTTCTAAAGTGTCAAATGACTCTTACAACTTCTAATTTTTCTCTTAGCATACTCTCTCATATTTGCATGACTTTTTACTTGTATATATAGGCATATATGTACAAGCTCATGACCATACAAAAGGTATATGTGAGCTAACTAAAAACTAATGTACATATGTATACAAGTCTTCATTTCCTGAACATGTACTTTCTTCATGCTTCATAAATTGTTCTTTTCTTCAATCCTTCATCAAAACTTCAATTGTTGATTGTCTTGCACCAACATCTCCCCCTCAATCATCAGTTGAGGTTTTCTCTATCTTCTTTATACCTGCCATGTCTTTGAATCTCTGTAGCTTTGGTCCATCCAAGCTTTTGGTTAGCATATCAGCTATCTGATCTTTTGTTGAAGTATGTATGACTTCAATCTCCTTATCACCTTCTCTCTTAGAAAGTGATATTGAATCTCAATATGTTAAGTCCTGGCATGAAAAACAGGATTAGCAGCGAGATACAATGAATCATGTTATCTCCAAGAATAGTGTGTATACTCTGGATTATGTCAAAACTCTTCATAAGAGTCTTTAACCATATAACTTCCTTTGCAGCTTCAACCATTCCTTTATACTCTGCCTCTGTAGATGACAGTGCAACTGTGTGTTGCTTCTTAGAACACCAAGAGATTAGCTTATCTCCCACATAACACAAGTATCCGCAAGTTGATCTCCTATCATCAGGATTACCTGTCCAATTTGTATCATTATATATCTTGATGTTTGTATCTGATGTAAAACCATAATAAAAACCTTCTTTGAGTTTACCCTTAATGTACCTCAACACCCTTTGTCCTGCAACCCAATGTTCTTTCCTAGGACAATGCATGAATTGAGACAACACTCCAACTTCATATGACAAATCAGGTCTAGTTAATGTAGGATAGATAAGACTACCAACCAGACTTTGATACAACTTCATATCCTTGAATTCTTCTCCTCCATATCTGCTCAATTTGTGATTCATCTCCATTGGAGTAGGTGCTACCCTGCAATCTTCCATTTTAAACTTGATCAACAAATTCTTCAAATAACTTTCTTGAGTTACATACACTCCATGTTGAGTGTATGAGATCTCCATGCCCAAGAAATATGACAAATCTCCCAAGTCATTAATCTTGAATTCTTTCTCCATTTGCTTCTTTAGGCTTTGTATGCCCTTCTCATCTGTACCTGTAAGAATTATATCATCAACATATATGCACATGTAAATGAACCCATCATCACTTGCTTTAAAAAGCAAGCTACTATCTGCTTTAGATACTTGGAAACCAAATTCCTTCAAGAACTTCACAAGTCTATAATCTCATGCCCTTGGGGCCTGCTTCAAACCATACAAAGCTCTCTTGAGCTTACATACATGATCTGAATACCTTTCATCTCTGAATGCTTGTGGTTGCTCCATGAAAACATCATATGAAATATAACCATTAAGAAAAGCATTTTTCACATCTAATCGACATAGTTTCCAACCTTTACATGCAGCAATGGCTATGAGTGTCCTAATGGTTGTCATCTTTGCCACAGGACTATAGGTCTCATCATAATCTATCCCATATGTCTGAGCAAACCCTTTCATAACAATTCTAGCTTTATACCTAGACACACTTCCATCTGCATACCTCTTTGTCTTGTAGACCCATTTACATGCAATGATCTTCTGACTAGTTGGTTTAGGAACCAAATCCCATGTCTCATTTTCCATCAATGCATCATACTCTTCTTGCATAGCTTTCTCTCAATTTTCCTTACCTTTTGCCTCTTTGTATGTAGAAGGGTCTTCATTTGCTTTCACCATATAAGCATAATCTTTAGTAGCCAAAAAAGAAGTGTCATAGTTATACCTTGTAGGTTGCCATTTATGTCTTGATGACCTTCTGAGTTCTCCACTTCTTGAAGTTTCTGGTTCATCACATTCAAGATCAAACCTTGGAACTTCTTCAACTTCATTATGTACTTCATTATTCTCTTCTTCATCAAATATCTCAACCTTTGATTCACCTTTCTTCTGATTCACAATTTCTTCATCACCTGCATGAGTATTGATTGTACCTGCATACCAAGTACCTTGCTAATCAAATGTAACATCCTTTGATACAAGAAATTGTTTTGTGGATGGACTCCACAACCTATAACCCATCTGCTTATCATCATATCCAATAAACACATACTTTTTAGCTTTAGGTTCCAATTTGTGCCTCAATTGAGATGGCACATATGCATATGCCAAACATCCAAACACTATGCAATGATCTAAGGTAGGTCTCTTACCCCACCATGCCTCATATGGTGTCATACCCTGCAAAGCTTTACATGGTAACCTATTGACCAAATATGTGGCTGTATTTACAGCCTCAACCCACAAATAATTGAGAAAATTTTTCTCCTTCATCATGGATCTTGCAAACTCAACAAGAGTTCTATTCCTCCTTTCTGCTACACCATTTTGGTGAGGAGAGTACATGCAAGTAACTTCCCTTTTTATACCTGCATTCCATAAGTAATCATTGAACTCATTAGAGAAATACTCTCCTCCTCCATCTGACCTTAGTCTCTTCAACTTTTGACCTGTAATTATTTTTGCATACACATGATAATGTTTGAATGTATTGAATAGCTCTGACTTATCTTTGATCACATATATTGTGATCCACCTGGTAGCATCATCAACATAATACCTTGAACCATTTATACTGAAATCCTTTGAAGGTCCCCACACATCTGTATGTACCAATTCAAGCTTCTCTGAATACATGAAACCATGCTTGGAATAAGATTGCTTATGAGCCTTACCTAATTGATATGCCTCACATTTGTATGTCATATGTTGACCTACAACATTAGGCAATCCAAGCATTGAACCATTGATAACCATATCTTTAATACCTCTGTCATTGAAATGTCCAAGCCTTTTGTGCCAAAGATCTAACTCAGAGATCTTATGTCCTCCATAAGTAAACAAGGCATAACCAACATTACCTTGAATCTTCAATGTGAAAAGTCTTCCTTCTTTCTTACCTGAAACAATTTGTTTATACCCATTGCTAGGGTCTTCCACAAAAACTCCATCATTAGTGAACCTTACTTCATAACCTTTTTCAACAATTTGCCCTACAGATTCTTTGGAATTGTAGGAGCATACAAGACCTTACTCAGAAGAGTACTTCCATCCTTGGCCTTCACTGATCCAATTGACTTCACATTGTGCTTTGTATTGTCACCTGTTTGAACTACATGATTAGTTACCTTATTCTCCAAATCAGTCATCAAAGCTATGTTACCACTGAGGTGATTACTAAACCCTGAGTCAATGTAGAAGACTCTTTGGTCTTCACTTTGCCTTTCACAAGTTGCATTCATAATCAAGGTTGAACATTTCTTCTGATTTGATGCATAATTGTAGTAAGTATTGTTGTAGAATTGGCTTTGGAGTCCTCTACCTGCATTTCTTCCAAAGTAACCTCTACTACCTCTACCTCTGAGATTACCTCTTTGATTTCTACCACCTCTTCCTCTTGAATTAAAGTTCTGATTATATCCACCATTATTCTGATTATTATGCCAACAATCATGAGCTAAATGATTTGTCTTACCACAAATCCAGCAATCTTTGGCTCCATCTTTATTGCTTCTACCTCTTCCTCTACCTTTGCCACCTCCTCTTCCTCTTAGGAAGTTGGCTTGACTAGTTGTACCTTCATCTTCATTTGCTTGTTGCTTCCCTTTGCTATTCTTCTTCTTATCCTTTGAATACATTGCTTGACCTGCACTCTTATCACTTTCTCCTTTGACATCCTGCTCAAAGGTTAGCATGTGACCTAGCAACTGATTTAAATCAGGAGTAAAATGATCTAGTGACAATTCTGTAGACAAAATGAATGGCTTCCATTTCTCATCACCTCTCAAACCTATAAGGATTTGCCTTACCAATTGATCCTCCTCAATATCTTCATCAACTGCTCCTAATGCATCTGCAATGTCCTTCATCCTTGTTACATAATCAGAAATGGATTGAGAAGCCTTCTTCTTAAATGTGGTAAACTCTGCCCATAAAGATGCCTTCCTTGACTTTGTAGTGTTTTGGAAATGCTCCTTCAAAGCATTCCATATATCACTTGCACTTTCAAGACCTCTAATGTGAGGTAGCAAGTAGACATTGACTCCCATGTATAACTCATCTCTAGTTGGAACACTAGGATCTCTGAATTGTGGCTTTTCTTCTTCACCTGTAATGTAACCTATCAAATCTTTTCTCATGAGATGAGCTTCCATCCTCATTGACCAAGCTGGATAGTTTTCTCTATCTAATTTCTCTATCTGAAGAGAATCTCCCATCCTTTCTTCACATGTGTATTAAATTCTTCAATCTTTATGAGGAATAAGGTTACCTTTACTTCGAATGAAGTTCCTTTTGATCTTCTTGATATCTTCTGGCATCCTTCTCAAAATTTCCTTTCAAGCTTTCACCTTTTGAACCTTCAAATGTTGATTTCTTTATATCTGCAGTAGACGGGGTCCTCCTTTCTTCAATTTTGATGATTCTTGCTCTGATACCACTGATGGAGAGTGTTAATCTCCAAAAGAACAAGCTATCCTTGATGTTAGAGCACCTCTATATCAAGAACAACTCAAAACATTTACCAATTTGGAGGATCAATTCTCAATTACCAAAATCTTGAACAAATTGTGAAGTGAGTTGATACTCAGAAAGTTTGTTGCACATAATTCACTCATTGACTGATGAAATGTGTAAAGTTTTTTATAAAAAAATTTATAAGGTGTCGCCTATAGTTTGGGCACCTTCTCCAAGTTAAATCATCTCAAAAGATTAAGTATATCTTGCGAAATAAATCAAATAGTTCACCTATGTCTGAAACTATTCTTCTATAAAGTCGATTCTGACACCTGCAACTTCTAACACATGGATCTCCCAAACTAGAACCCATTTAAGCAAATGCTTTTAGCCATAGATGGCTTACCTTCCAGCTTAGATTTTGACTCCTCATTTATGCAAAACTTTACAATGTGCACTGATAACTGATCAATTCTTTGACCATCGAGATTGCGCTTGTTTCAGAAGACACTCAACAGTTCTTCACATACAAATGTTCCTACACATAATTATCTTAGCCTGTTTACAATTAGGCTCTCAAATATTAATAATAGATTCATTATCTATGGAATTAGACACTTACAAAAGGATTCTTGAAATGATCAAGCGTAGAAGGAGAACACTCAGAAATATCGGGCGCAACATTTCTTCATTTCTTGAAAGTTTTACATCTAAGTGATGAGAGAGATCTCCTACACTTCTAAAGTGTCTAATGACTCTTACAACTTTTAATTCTTCTCTTTGCATACTCTCTCATATTTGCCCTGAATTTTTACTTGTATATATAGGCATATATGTACAAGCTCATGACCATACAAAAGGTATATGTGAGCTTACTAGAAACTAATGTACATATGTATACAAGTCTTCATTTCTTGAACATGTACTTTCTTCATGCTTCATAAATTGACCTTTTCTTCAATCCTTGACTTCAATCCTTCATTCAATTGTTGATTGTCTTGCACCAACAGATAACATGTTATACCTTTATGAGGATTGGATGAACCTCTATCTCTTCCTCTATTTCTTCCTTGACCTCTTTCATATGTGTTGTCATTTGAGTTGTCCTTGTTGACCTCTGAGTTGTGTATGCTGGAATTTGTGTTGTAGGTGCTTCCTCTTCCTCTTGAGCCTCCTCTTGAGTTCCTTCCTCTACCTTGACCTGCATATAACATTTGGCTATGGCTGTCCTTACCTTTATTGTTTTCTCCTTGTTGAGTAGCCTCTTCAGCCACAAGATTTGGTATAATCTCCTGGAATGTTGGTAGAGGATCTCTACATTCCAATGCTTTGCCTCTTCAAGCTCCAATGCTCTATTGTTGAGCTGTGATACCAACTATTGGAGAATTCCTCTCCTATGCGTAGTGAAAAGTGTAAAAGACCTTCTCAGGATCAATACTTTTACTTCTAGTTGAACTTTAGAATGGAAACTGGTATCAATTGAAGAGAATAATGAACTTGAGACTTTGTTCAATCAAACTACACATTAATAGCTTTCAAATGAGCTATCAAACACTCAATTTGGAGTAGTTTTGGTTTGCCAACTCTTTGTCTCAAAACAAGTTGTCTATCCACTCAGTTAGGCTGAAAACTGGACTTCAGTAAAAACTGTATAACTCAGAGAGCATGATGGATTTGATAAAATTGTTTTAGATAGAGGAAGTAACAAGATAAGCTTTCCAAAAAATATTTAAACCCTCAAAATGGATACATACATATGACTCTCGCAATCAGGCTACCCAAAAATGGTGAAGGGATGGACATAGTCTATGAGACTGAAGAAAATGAAATGATTGAAACCAAATGAACTACCTACAAGGGGACATCAATGCCTTCTTCCTCTATTCTTGAGTGTGCTCCCTTGCCTCTTTTGTAGCCAAGTGACCACAAGCTCTCATGATGAGTTTGAGAGCTCTTCTCCATAACTCCTCCACTACTTTGAGCAGCCACTCTTCACATTCGGTTCAGTTTTTGGATTGATTCTCTTTTGTTTGATTATCTTTTGGCCTCCACTACTTGTTGAAGTAAATGCTTCCATTATTCATTTTTGTATTTTCCTTCTATTTGAAGAAAATCCTTTTTGCAAAATATATACGACCTTTCTTCTTTATTTTTAACAGATTGGGCTAGTAGTAGTGTAGATAGAAGATCTACTAGTGTCTTTCTATTCTCACTTGGGGGTGCAGCTATTACATGGAGCAGCAAGAAGCAACCTACTATTTCTTTTTCAAGTATAGAGGTTAAGTATAGAGGTACTACAATGGCAACATGTGAGGCATCCTGACTAGAGATGCTACTTGCATATTTAGGTGTGGAGGTGCAAAAGCCTATCATCATTCATTATGATAGTCTTAGTAGCATACAAGTAGCATGGAATCCTATTTTTCATGCTAAAAAAAAAAAACACATCGAGGTACATTGTCATTTCATCACAAAAAAAGGTATCAGTAGGTAATATTGATCTTGTTTATGTGAGGATAAATGAGCAGGTTGCTGATGTTTTCACTAAAGCACTTTGGAGCATAGAAGTTGAAGATGTTTCGGAAGATGATTGGATTATAAGACACGAGGTTGAGCTTAAGAGGGAGTGTTAAGATATCAAGCTCAACATGTGATGATCGCGCATGACACATATCACTTTTTCATTTTTGTGACATGTATAATGGCCGCACTGATATATGTAAGGGACACTTTAGTGAGATTTACTAGATTTATCTACCAAGAGTGATAGCACATTTGTTTCTTACTAGCTCACTCGTTCGTGTACTATTCTTTACATATTGCACTCATTGTATTGTTTTTTAGATCATTCTTGTATATTTATTTTATATAGTAGAAGAAGAAGAAGAATATCATTCTTCCTTGCCTCAATCTATGTGTGCTCATCTTTGAGTGTGAGATTGTGTGATTGAGCTCTCTTCCTTATCTTTTTTCTGACATCTCCACTATTGGAAGGGTGTAAATATCAACATTGCTAGAAAATCATGGTCAATTATAGATTCTTAAATCTATCCACAATTTTCTACATCCATTTTTGATGGTCCATTGATAAAGAATTGCACAAACTAGAGACTTCCTAAAATAATCTCCTTTGGATGAGGGATCCAAATAAAGGGGGATCCACATGATCAAGCGGGACATCTATGGTCTTCATAAGTGTAAGGGTGGGTTGAGAATTCTTAATGTGGTTTCCCTCATTGACAATTTTGGAGCCAAATGGATGTTCAAGGCATGGAGAAGCCAACAGGAATCTTTCCATCAATTGATTTTTTAGAAAAACAAATACATCTCCCTCATCAACTCACCATACTAAAATAACCATGACCTCATCACTCCACTTTCTCTCCCTCTCAAAGTGAACCATAAAGGCTTGGAGTTGATGCAAAATCCTTGGAAATCTTGGAATGAGATATGGTTGCATTACCTCATTAAATGATGTAAAGGAGTGGGTGACCCCAGACTAGAATTCGTGGTCAAAACAATCTCTAGATCCCTGTTGGCAGTAGTCAAGGAGGTCAAGGCCTTAACAAGATATGGAAGTCAATGAAGGGACTCAAAGTAAAGAGAAGGATTAAGCAGGCAAAGTAGTCAACATAGATCCCGCAAGTAGGCCATATATTTTTTCATGAAGAAATATTTCCCAAATAGTGATTTTAATCACTTCACACCATTGTAAATACCATTTTCAATTATCCCTACTCCATTTTGTGCAAGCCGATGAGTCCTCAAGCTTGAGGGGTATTAGAAGTAGCCACGTACCTATTTTCATAATTTTTAGACTTCGCTTGAGCCCTCAAATAAGCCCTGGAACCTAATTTTTAACTACGCCGGACACTAGGTCTAGACAGGGCCAAAAGCCAATAGAAAACTATAAAACAGGCTACAGAGCTCATTTTTGAGGTTACCTTGTTAGAGTTTTGAGCTATTGTAAGAGACTTTTTGAGTGATACAAAGAACTCCATTGTTCCTCTCTTTGTTCTTGCCTTGTGTGTGTGTGTGTGTATGTGTGTGCATGCTTGTGTGCTTCTCACTCATGCACTTGTGCCATCACTTGCTCATAGACATCATACTAGTCCTCACATCTCCACGGATTGACAATTATGAGGTGGATCTCCTCACGTTGGTACTTTCCATTGTGCTAGAGTGACACCAAATTTGGTGTCGTTGCTAGGGAGAGAGCTTTGAGGACGAGCGTGTGATGGCAAGGTGTAGATTTGTGACGTTGGAGTTATAGGTATTTGTTTTACTTTTCTCTATTTTCTTTTATTTTCTTCACCATCTCCCACCTCCATCTCCACCTTCGTTAAATTTTCAGTTTTTTTGGTCATATCACCCTCCCCACCTCATTCCCCTCATTTCAGTTGTGAGAGAGAGCGAGAGAGAGCTATTGTGCTTGTTATTTTTGTGTGTTTTTTAGTGTTTCTTTTAGGTTTTGGCGACATCATCATCTCCAAGATCTTGCACATGTACGAAAAATGTGTGCACAAGTCCCACTACATTGAGCTATGTCAATCAAAACATCGACATTTTGGTATAACTAAGTGCACAAACACAATCTAGGGACCTTGCACATCACAAATCCATAAAAAGTTCTAAGAAAATTGCAAAATTTCTATCCATTGTGATTGACAGCATCAATCACGACTGATAGTGTCCATCACGACGACGCTTGTGTCCATCGCAACGGATGCTTGTGTCCATCGCAATTGACACTCAAACATGGCAAATTTCTTGTCCATCGTGACACATAGAGGCCCGATTGACAGAAGGTAATGCAAAAAGCTCAAAAAATCAATCCATTGTGATTGATGGCCCCAGGACAAACTGCTTGTCCATCGCAACCGATAGAAAAATTGCAATTGACACCCAAAATCGGCGAAAAAGCTATCCATCGCGACTGATGGGCCACAATTGACACAATATAAATTAAGAAACCTGAGAAATTATGTCCATCACAATTGATAGCATCCATCACGATGGACACCCCTGTCCATCGCAATTGACACCCATCAATCGCGATTGACTCTGTCCATCGCGATTGACAAGCCATGATGGACAGCTCTATCCATCACGATTGGCAACCAATTTCGACCAGATTTTAGGGTTTTTTATTTTTCAATTTTTGGCCAATTTGGAGCATAAAGTTCAAGCCATTAGAGCATTATGAGGCCTGTTGAAGCTCAAGGTCAAGGACAAAGCATGGAAGCACATCAAGGAAGTGGAGACACAAGAAGGAGCAAGTAGGGAGCTCCAAGAAGCACCTGTCAAATTTTCAGAAGAAATCCCTATAAAAATAGTGATTTTTATCACTAAAAACCATTGTAAATACCATATTTCATTTTTATAACTCCATTTTACTTCAAGTTGAGGAGTCCTCGAGCTTGAGAAGTATTAGAATTACCATCATACCAATTTTCATAATTTTTAGACTCCATTTGAGCCCCCAAATAAGCCTTGGAACCTATTTTTTAACTAGGCCGGACACTAGGTCTGGACAGGGCCAAAACCACTCAAAAAACTATAAGAAGGGTTGGAGAGCTCATTTTCGAGGTTAGCTTGTTGTAGATTTCAGCTTTGTAAGAGAGCTCTTTTGCAATCGAAGTCCTTCCATTGTTCCACTCTTTGCTCTTACTTTGTGCATGTGTGTGTGTGTATGTGTGTGCATGATTGTGTGCTTTCACTCACGCACTTGTGCCATCACTTGCTCACGGTCTTCATACCAGTCCTCACGTCTCCACAGATTGACATTTATGAGGTGTATCTCCTCACGTTGGTACTTGCCATTGTGCTAGAGTAACACCAAATTTGGCGCCGTTGTCGGGGAGAGAGCATTGGAGGACGAGCGTGTGACGGTAAGAAGTAGAGTAGCGACGTTGGAAGCTAAAAAAATCACCATTTTCAGTTCAATTTCTGAGTTTTTCCTCTTCTTCATCTTCATCATCATCACCATCTTCTTCCCTCTTCATATTCTGTGATTTTTTCCATTTTCGACTGTATCTTCACCTCGTTTTTCACTTACGGTTGTGAGGAAAAAGTGCAGAGGGTGTTCAAAGCTGAAACGCTGATGAAATAGCCTTGAAATCCACCTCAAACATGAAAAATCTAAGCGACAGTATCGTGGAGTGACAAGGACTGTGTTTGGTATCACGCAGGTGGTATCGCCGGTTTGGAGATAGATTTTGCATCTACAAGCATATAGGAGTGACAAAGAGGACACAAGGTACTCATATTTGCAAAAATTTTTGAATTTGGGCTTAAAAATCTCCAAGTATCGTGTCTGGTTGAGTTTTGGTATCCTGATACCAGAATTCTCGAGTATCACGATACTTGTCGAGGTATCATATCGTGCATACCCACTTGAGGTATCGCGATACCATTTTGGTATCGTATCATCAAGTGTTGGTATCACGATCGCGGTCGCCCGTGGTATCTTATCGTCTCCTGAGCGGTATCATATCGTTAGTCAAGTTGGTATCGTATTGCCTCTTATTTTGGTATCGTATCGTCTTATCCTTTGGTATCGTATCGCTCAAAGAGTCAGTATCGTATCATCTGATTTCTGGTATCGTATCGCAGGGTCAAGTGGTATCGGATCGTCTATAGATTGGTATCGTATCGTCCCAACCACTGGTATCGTATCGTGAGCCTAACAAGTATCGTATCGTTTGAAAGGTATCGTATCGCGTAGAGCTTGGTATCGTATCGTGACCACTTCTAGTATCGTATCGTGGAAGTTGGTATCGCGATCGCATTCACCCTAGTGGTATCGTTGGTATCGTCTGAAGTGGTATCGCATAAAATGAAGGTATCGTATCGTGAAAATCTGGTATCGTATCGCCTGTTCTAAATTTTCAGAGAGATCATGTTTCCCTGTTTTAAACCCCAAAACCCTGAACTGACATAACTTTCTCATACGAAATCCGTTTGCTGTGATTTTGGGTTTGTTGGAAAGCTCAAGGGGAGTACTTTGAGCAACACAAGAATATTTTGATATAGTATTTTGAAGTTGACCCTCAGGTGGACTAGGAAACCAAGGAGTTCCAAGGGATTTTGAGCAACACAAGAGAACCTTGGGACTAGAAGACAAGGCTTATGAACCTAAGATCTGGCAAACACTTAGGCAAGGATAGACAAAGCGTTAGATCATCTGAGGCCAGTGTCAACCATACAGCTAAGTCTTGGGCACAACAACTAAGTGGTTATCCCTACATACTA
Source organism: Ceratopteris richardii (assembly GCA_020310875.1). Classification (NCBI taxonomy): domain Eukaryota; kingdom Viridiplantae; phylum Streptophyta; class Polypodiopsida; order Polypodiales; family Pteridaceae; genus Ceratopteris; species Ceratopteris richardii. The sequence goes on along the minus strand of CM035425.1, from coordinate 115,409,391 downwards.
AGTTTAGAGACCAGTGACTCAGAAATGTCTTTCAACATGGAGAGACCCACACGTAGCTCAGGCACTGCCTATTTACAAACACCAGAAGGTCCCTATAAGACACAATTGGAATATATCAGAACCAACCAATTAGGTGCACGCATCTATGAGGATGGTCTGAGGCGATCAGTTGTCCAACTCAAAAATCCAAATCAACCCTGTGGACTTGAACACCCAGTGGTCAAGTTCGAAGAGGGTGCATACATTGATAAGGAAGGAACCATGTATGTGGTTACCAGCCTACCAGATAGGACAGATGAGTTTGGAAACATCATTCCTGAGAACGAGCTAGGAGACCTAGAGAAACGAGAACTAGGAAGAGAACCCAAGACTCCCAGAGGTAAGTCAGTCTTGACTAGAGTGATCACTCCAGATTGGATCCCTCAAGACAACAAAAGCATAGAATTGTTTTTAAATAGAGAAACAGAGGAAGCTTTTTGGAGATTCAAGCCAGATCAACCTAACCCAATAGTCACCATCTATGAGTTCAAGGATCCGGAGACACCAGGGAAAGTTGTATATCTAGATCACACCTCAGAGAAACTGTTCTTGGTAACACAGCAGGATAGGCATGCATACACTTGGCAAGGTGAATCAATTTTCCCCCCACTAAGGTCTAGCATTTCCCATGGTATTCAAGGAGCAGGATCATCCAAGGCTCATGAAACACAGAGGGAAAGAACTAGAGAAAGACCGGAGGTAAGCTTTGCACATATAGTGGGCAGAGACAGATCATGACATGAAGGTGAAAGACCTGATAGGGAGAGACATCGAGCTCAGAGGCATCAAAGAGATGAACATGATTTCCCACTGCCCCGACCCCGAGAGCACTCAAGAACCCTTAGACCTTCTCAAGTGGTCAAGGCAATGAAGAACTATTTTGATGGGTTCGGAGACCCTTATGATCATGTGGCCAAGTTCAAACAAGTGTTAAGAGGTGAACAAGTTGAGGACTTGTTCACCCAGTTTGAGGCATTTGGTTTGACTCTCAAGGGTACTGCCTTAACTTGGTTTCAACCGCTAAACAGTCCCAACTATAGAGAGATAGGTGAATTTCTAGAAGAATTCATTGTAGAATTTTCCAAGAGTGGTATTAGGCATAACACATCATCCCTGATCCACAGCTTCAAGCAAACACCCCAAGAAACAGTGCGACTTGCAAGAAGACAGTTCAGACAGTACTTAGAAAGATGCCCTATTCCAGAGCTACCCATACCAACCAACCAAGTGGCTTTGTTCTTAGATGGCTTACTGAGCACAAAGTTAAGATCATATGTGCACTTGAAAGAGCCTAGATCCATAGAAGAGTGTGACAATTTGGGTGAGGAGTTAGGACTGTCCAAACTCTATAAGGACTCTGACAGTTCTTCTAGTCACACCTCAAGAAACCCCATTGAGATAGATGAGATAGCTGAGCAAGTTGCTAAGAAGCTAGGAGTTCAAAATAGACAACCACCAAGGGTCACCCCATTGAAGTGATGTTACACATGCGAGGGAGATCACATGGCTAATGTTTGCCCAATGATGGCTCAACCCCAAGGAAACCCTAATGCTCCATATTGCACCATTGAGAGAAAATACACAAACCACACGGCTCAAGATTGTCCCTACAATAGGCACTATGTCAGAAAAAATTATCAGCAACCATACCAACAAGGTAGGTATCAGAACCAGTACCAACAGCCATATTATAGGCCACAACAACAATATCAACCTCAATACCAGCACCAATATCAGGCACTAAACAGGCCATAGCCAGTCCTAGGAAACCAACCACCAGCTCCTACCAATGTGATTCCAGTTAAGTATGTTGTGGCAGAGGAGAACCTCAATAGAGCATCGGTACCTGTGACCCATTTTGTCTCGGAAAATGACTCTCATGCTCATAGTTCAGACTACTCCCATGAAGGTAGTCCACATGCTTATTACACAGAGTCACTAGAGCATAGTGAGGCTTATTCCTATCAATATGAGACACCACTTGTGGAGCAAAATTGGAAGCCAGAATACTCCAATGTCATGTATACAAATCCAAATCCTCAATCCCTCTAGTGCGCCCAAGGTTACACCCATTAATGTGGTAGGCTTGGTGGCGGAGTCAAGTGCAAGTAGTATTAACATGTCTCCTATACAAGCAGTTACTAGGGCGCAGGCCTTAAAAGAAGATAAACCAGTTGAGCAGTCAGAGCCAAGTGACTCAGGAGAGCCGAGTAAAAGGAAAACAAGGACATGGAAGGATACCAGGGAGAGAACCAATCGTAAGTGGATAAAAAGTTATATGAAATAGAAGAAAGCCTAAAAGACACCAAAACAAAAATAGAAGACATTGCATCTCAAAGCCCCTTGCATGCCGAAGCTCCATCCACTCCACCTCATCCCACCCCACCACCCACTGTAAATAGACTGCAACCAGGGTCTCTTCTTGCAGATCCAAACCCAGAAGGCTTGGACATGATGTTCAAGGCCTGCCACGCTAGACTTCAAGAAGGGCCAACAGCCGCAAACCTAGACATGAGTTACCCTAGAGCAGATTTAGAGATTGAACGGACAAAAATCCACATGAAAATGGTAGAAGTAGCTCAAGCTATGCTCGAGACTAGTCAAAAGTTCAATTAGACAAACTCTATCAAATCGGATTTGCATTTCCAGGGCTTACTAGAAAGATTAGAGCAATTGGTAAACAAACCCCAGGTTTCTGTACCTCCACAGGCTCAACCAATTATGGAAAGAGAAAGCTCACCGCCAAGGAAAGCTTATGTTCTTGATTCCGTGGATGGTGGAACACCTCTTTCAATTCAGCACTACTCTCAAGAGTTTTTGCAGGAAATACAAGAAGATAAATGGGCTAAGGAGAAGGGTAATCCCCCTCCTATTCGTGAGATTGATGATCTTCATGACCAATTTCCCCAAGACATCCCGTCTATCTATGGAGACCAAACAGAGCAACAAGAAGATGAAAGATTAGATTTCGAATCTAATTCTTTACAAGAGTTGCCACAATTCACAGGCCCATGGGAATTTGAATCTCTTCATATCAGATCTCCCACAATATTGGTAAGAAATGAAGACTCAGTGGTTCCAAGAAACACTAATGTCATAAAGAATACTAAGGTTCAGTGTCATCTCACTGTAGAAGAGCTGATCAAAGCAGAACCTGAGCTATGGAGTCATGTGAAGGATCAGGTTCCAAAACTTGATTCCAATATGCCAACAGTATGCTCTAGGAAAAAAGTTCTAGAAATACCTCTTGATAAAATAGGAGACATGAGCGAAGGTGGAGAAGGTAATACTTATCTTCCAATCACCTACCAAGGATATACAACCAAAGCAATCGTAGATTCAGGTGCTGGTGTTGCTATTGCGACCACCTCATTGTGGAAGAGATGGGGCAAACCCACATTAAGACCAACTAGAATGAAGCTTCAAAGGGCAAATGGTCATTTTGAAAGACCTCTAGGATTTCTAGAAGGGATAACTCTAACCACGTGGTGTAGAGTTTGAACATACATTTGCTATATGTGACTTTGAGAAAAATAATGTCTATGAGATGATCCTAGGAAGACCTTTCCTACGACAATTGCAAATAGTACAAGATTGGGGAACCAACTCCTTGTACTTACAGCACTTAGGGGTCACCACCAAGGTCAATCTAAAGGATTATACCTTCAGAGATGTACCACCCCTACAATGGAATCCTATCCACAAAGCAAAAGAAGATTCTATCTCTGTGCATTCTGGAAGTTCATCTGACCCATCCTGGCTGCATGAAGATACTCACTTGTGGATGTGCAAGGTCGCAGAGGAAGAGGAAAAGTGCCTAAAGGTGAGAGAAGAAGGAACTTCTCAAGGAGATAGACCAGTTAAAGACCTAGCCTATACACCGATGATATTTCCAGATGAGGAATTTGAGCCTCATGGTTGGGCAGAAATCTTGGCTACCATGGACACTGCAGTCAATGAAGAACAATGGACACCTCATTGTGATGAGGAGGGTTATGATATCTCAGTTTTCATGTGTCAAGCCTTGATAGAAGAGTGTGATCCTAGTGAGGTCATAGAAGAAGAAGATTGATGATGATCTAGAATCCATTGTGATGGATACTTACTTTAACTCAGAAAAGCTCTATCTAGAAGATGTAGGAGTATTGACTCAAAAAGAAGAAGAACCTCTCACAAGCATTAAAACTGTAAATTCAAAGGATGGGAGTGAAGGTAGTAAAAAGAAAAAGAAAAGAAAAGCAGTGAAACAAGAAGAGGAGGAATCATTGTTTGAAGTACCAGAAAACTTCAAGAAATATGAAGTTGAAGACCGAAAAATTTTGGTACGAATGCCTAAGAGAGAGGCCATCATAGGAGAAGCATATGATAACAAAGAAAAGACCAAGAAAATTGTTGTAACCATTGAAGGTAACGAAGAGCGATGTACGTACATAGGTGATGACCTAAGTGCAAAAGAAGAAGTAGAGCTTGTAGCTCTATTAAGGGAATATAGGGACGTGTTTGCATGGCACTATAGAGATTTGAAGGGAGTAGATCCAAAAATTTGCTCTCATATGATCCCCATGACTGCCGATGCCAAACCCACCAAATAGAAGCCCTACACATATAATGACACTTATGCAGCTAAAATAAAAGAAGAAATCGACATGCTGCCAAACCTCTATATGCCTTGCTCACAAACTTTGAGTGGAACGATGAATGTGAAAAATCCTTCAATGAGCTGAAGAGTCGCTTGTGCTCAGCACCAATACTGACCACTCCTGATTGGAATAAGACATTCCATGTCCATGTAGATGCTTCCAATCATGCAATAGGATGTGTGCTAGCACAACCCACAGGTGAAGGAAATTTGGACTTGCCTATAGCATATGCTAGTAGACAATTAAATGCGGCCGAGCGAAATTATACCACAACAAAAAGAGAAGGCTTAGGCATGGTATATGCCATGAAGAAGTTTAGACACTATCTATTGGCCAATAAGTTCAAGTTTTTTACTGATCACCAAGCCTTATTGTATTTGGTCAATAAACCTTGCAACACAGGACGCTTAGTAAGATGGTTTCTCTTACTAATGGAGTACGATTTTGAAGTGGTAGTTAGGAAAGGTAGAACCCACCTCAGGGCGGACCATCTTTCTCGCATCGCAAGGAGTGCCAGATGAATTTCCCGATGCTTATTTGTTCAATTTAGAAGTTGTTCCTAAATGGGAAAATAAGTTGGTACCTGTCTTAACCTTTGGGCCTGCAAATAAGAACATAAAAACAAACAAAGAAGAAATTGTAAAATCACAAAAATATCAAATATTGGCTGGAAGCATGTACAAACAAGATACAAATGGTGTATTAGCTTGTTGTGTTGAGGATGATGAACATAGCAGTTGGTTGCAACAAGCCCATGAAGGATTGCTAGGAAATCACTATTCTAAACAACGAACATTGCAAAATCTAAAATGTTTAGGAGTGTATTGGCCTAGCATGGATAGAGAAATACAAGAGTGGGTTAATAATTGTCCAGTGTGCCAGGAGAGACCCCCAATGGAGCATGCGACTCTTTATCATATATCATTAATTCCATAATGGAGCACTCCATTGGTAGAATTCATCAGATCAGGAACATTACCTAGTGAGGTTAGTCTAGAAAGAAGACGAAGCATGGAGAAAGAGGCTAAAGACTATGCCTTAATAGGTAATAACCTATACCAAAGAGGCAAAGACGGTTATTTAAGACTGTGTGTTCACGAATCAAATTATTTGAAAGTCTTAGAAACTGCACATAGTGGTGTTGCAAGTGGACACTTTGGTCCTGATTGAGTAATCTAGACCATCCTCTTCTTAGGACTTTGGTGGCCCACTCTTCATATGGATGCACATACCTATGTGAAGAAATGTGATACATGCCAACGTGCACAATATCCGATAATGAAAGATGAGATGCCTTTGAGACCAATGATGGGAGGACGTGCATTCTCAAAGTGGGGTATAGACTTTGTAGGTCCCATTAATCCCCCAGTTAGGAACTCCCATGCAGAGTATAGTATTGTAGCCACTGATTACCTTACCAAGTGGGTGGAAGTGAAAGCCACAACAAACAACGATGCTCAAACAACGGCTTAAACAATAGAGTTAGTAAGTGATAGAGGCACACACTTCTTGAATGAAGTTATCAAAAATCTACTCAAGAATTCATGGTGATACATAAGAAGTCTGCCCCCTATCATCCCTAAGCTAATGGACAAGCCGAGAGCACGAATAAGATCCTATGTAAGTATTGACAAAATTGGTAAATAATAAACGCTCTGATTAGGACAAACAGTTTCATCATGCTGTTTGGGCGTATCGAGTTGCATACAAAACGGTACTCAATGCCACACCATTTCAGACGTCCTCGGACAGAATGCTATGCTACCATTAGATTTTCTAATCCCAGCTTTAAGAGTAGCACAAGCGCATGATTGGAATGGACATGAGTTGTCCTCCAGGATCGTTGATCTAGAACGCTTAGGTGAGACGAGGCTACGAGCGGCAACAGGCATTTATGCTGCAAAGAAACGACAAAAGGCATACTTTGATGCACACATCAAAGATAAAGGATTGAAAGAGGGAGACCTAGTGCTGGTTTATATGCTAAAGCAACATGCTTGAAAATTGGAGAAACGGGGATATGGACCCATGATCATTAATAGAATCTCCACTAGTGGTGCAGTTCAATTTGGCCACTTTAGAAGGTGACATCTTGCCAAGCTACATTAGTGGTTTTCGAGTCAAGTTGTATCAAGAACCTCTTACAGAGGATATGCTCATGAAACTCAACACTGCTAAGAAGCGAAAAGAAGAGGAGTTAAGGGTTAGAGAAGAAGCACAGGCATAAGCGAGAGAGCGCATTAGGCAAAATAAGTTAAGGTGACTAGGCCTAGATGTCAACCTGAAAGCCCCAAAATATCACATGGACATGTGCCAAAAATCGGGCACAACTACTTCTCGAATCATCGTCCGATGCCCCTTTGTGACCATAGAGGTAGGACAAGGAAAGAGTGCAAGGACTGTGAGAGCATTGGTTGACTCAGGAGTAGCCACTAGTGCAGTTAGACTTTCATACTGCCAAGACCGGCAATTGGACATTAAGCCCATAGAAGCATATCTCATAGGATTGGGAGGTGTGGAAACCCCTTGTTTGGGCGAGGTGGAACTTCTAATCTACCTTCAAGATGTTCCAATGAAAGTCAAAATGCTAGTGTGTCATGATGAGGACCTTACAGAGCCACTGATCTTGGGTCAAGATTGGATTTACGACCATGCAGTCAACTTGAACCTAAGAAGTCAACTTCTTCAAGTTTGGGTACAGGAACAATGCATTACTTTAGAATTAGAGAATTGCATGCTCACAAATCCAGACGTCACACATTCTTTGAGTTCTTCTAGGACTAATCCTAGCAAAAAAGATGTTGTATGTGTCAAAAGCTCTATGTTCCAGAACAACTCAATCATGGAAGAAAAGTCTCTAAGACAAGCAGACTCCTTCTCCTGTGCAAAGACTAATGCCGTCACCACAACTCAACCAAAAAGGCAAGCACAACAGTACATGACAACTGCTATATCAAATAGACAAAGAGAAGGCAAGAAGAAAGTAGCTCCGAGCATGAAGCAGATCTGGGTACAAAAAGGAGAGCAACCACCAGCCGCGCCAACATAGTTCCCACCCAGGCAAGCCAACCATACAAAAACAAGAACCAAGCAACTAGCACTACCTCATCTAGAACGCCTCCGAAAAATTTGGGTGCCTAAGGAAGTAGCTTCAAAAAGGGCGATTACAAATGTGGGTACCTAAGAAGCTCTTACATACACTACAACCTATGCTCTCCCCCATCACCATGATAGATTAGGAAACCTCTTCGTCGGCATACCCTTGAGCACTTAGCTCAAGACCCAACTTCTTGCACCATAATTATTCCAATGCATTTCCCAAGTATGCATGCATAGGGCCACATTACAAGGCCGTGCACAAGGCACATAATGTTTTCAACCCATGCACTAATACACTGACCCATCCTTCATTATGGGCTAGGAGTACTTGGCATGAAAACTAGGGAAGCCATCTTTGCCAACAAGAGGAGATCAAGATGACAACAGCAAGAGAAAGGAAGCAATCCACTGTCAAGAGCTACTCACGATTAACCAGGATAACCTATTTGGAGAAGCTCACAATTTTTGAAAGCTCAACAATACACTCTCATGTTCGAATCAAGGAAGAAGTATCTATAGAGGGACTAAACATGAAGAATGGGACTAACAACCCTGCGACAAGTAAAAGACACACCGCTCTGGTGGAGTCTCGAGGAACTCTACCTCTCAAAGTACTACATGGAACAACCACTACAACAAGGGTCTGTCAGGGACGACAGACTCAACAGGGGGGGGAGTATTGAAGCTCAAGGTCAAGGAAAAAGCATGGAAGCACATCAAGGAACTGGAGACACAAGAAGAAGGAGCAAGTTGGGAGCTCCAAGAAGCACCTGTCAAATTTTCAAAAGAAATCCCTATAAAAATATTGATTTTCATCACTAAAAACCATTGTAAATACCATTTTTCATTTTTGTAACTCCATTTTGTTCAAGCCAAGGAGTCCTCGAGCTTGAGGAGTATTAGAGTTACCAGCGTACCAATTTTCATATTTTTTAGACTCCGTTTGAGCCCCCAAATAAGCCTTGGAACCTATTTTTTAACTAGGCCGGACACTAGGTCTGGACAGGGCCAAAACCACTCAAAAAACTATAAAAAGGGCTGGAGAGCTCTTTTTGAGGTTAGCTTGTTGTAGATTTCAGCTTTGTAAGAGAGCTCTTTTGCAATCGAAGTCCTTCCATTGTTCCACTCTTTGATCTTACTTTGTGTGCGTGTGTGTGTATGTGTGTGCATGCTTGTGTGCTTTCACTCACGCACTTGTGCCATCACTTGCTCACGGTCTTCATACCAGTCCTCACGTCTCCATGGATTGACATTTATGAGGTGTATCTCCTCACGTTGGTACTTGCCATTGTGCTAGAGTAACAAGGCCTCTATACAAGTAATTTGAAAGATCATGTTTACTTGTTAGCCTATTTTAACCCTGTTTTAATCCCAGAACCCTGAACTATCATAACTTCTTCATACGAACTCCGTTTCTAGTGATCTTGGGCTTATTGGAAAGCATGTTATAGATATGGTATTTTGAAGTTGACCTTATAGGGGTGAGAATTCGAGGGATCTCTAAGGGAATTTTCACAAAAGCAAATCAAAGTTGGGTCTTTGTATTACATGAATGGACATGGTTTGTTAAGTCAAGTAAATTGAAGTCTTGAGCTAACTTTTGGACTTTTACAGGTTCATCGAGAGCATTAAGGGGTGTCCAGAGCATGAGCATACTGCAAGCTTGAGAATGGCATTCTTGAGCACTCAAGAGCAAGGGATAAGCAACTTAAGGTTGGATCATTCTCAACCCCCTCTGTCAATTCCTAGTTTAGGCTAAGTACGGATAGAGGTTTTGATTAATTAGGGTGATGTTAAGCACGATCAAGTTCCAGAACCTAATTACTCAAGTGCAAACATAAATAGGATACATTTGCAAAAAACCCTAAAGTAAAAGAATCTAAATTAAGTGATTAAACTCAAGTACGATAAAACTCAAGTGTTTCTTGCGACGAAAATTGGTTGGACAAGAAGTGACATCCTAAGGAAATTAAAAAGAACAAGGAACTAATACTAAAGAACTCTGCAATGAGCTTGTACTGGGAAAAATTGGGATATCAATAAAGGCTTATGAATCTTAGGTCAGGAGGATATTTAGGATGAGATAGACAAAGCCTCAGATCTTCTGAAGCTAGTGTCAATCATATAGCTAGGTCTTGGGTCCAACAATTGAGTGATTACCCATATGCTCTAAGCTCAGAAATGAGTGATTCTGAGATGTCATATAACATGGAGAGACCTGTAGGTAGCTCACGAGTGGCATACCTAGAAAAGCCAGAAGGACCTTACAAGACTCAACTAGAATATATCAGGATCAATCGTCTAACTGCTCGCATCTATGAGGATTGCCTAACTTGAAGATTTGTTATCTAGATTAAAAATCCAGACCAATGCATTGGACTAGAACATCCATTAGTCAAGTTTGAATATGGTGCATACAAGGCCTATTCAGGAAAAATGGGAATTACACAGGATTTTGATACAATTCTTTGTGTCCCAATGTTTTAATTTTTGACTCATTTACACACCAAAGCATGTTATTATCTCTTGATTGGAGTATATTAAATTGACAATTTATTATTAAGGATTATTGTATTGTAAATGGGATATCAAGAATGGGCTCAAACATAAGAATTTAACATAGTAAGTAATATAAATGGGACGAATAATTCCCAAATTTAATGAATAGGACTTATACATAGATAAAGAAGGAACAATGTATGTGGTCACCACCCACCCAGATAGGACATATGAGTTTGGCAATGTAATATCAGAGGCTGAAGTATGTGACATAGAGCAAGGGAACTTAGGAAGGGAGCCCAAAACCCCTCGAGGCAAATCCATCTCGATTAGAATAATCACTCCATAGTGGATTCCCTAGGGCAACAAGATCATAGATCTACTCCTAAATTTAGAGACAAATGAGGCTTTTTGGAGGTATAAACTATGTTGAAGGAGCTTGCTCATGGAGTTTGGAGATGTTTTGAAGTACTAGAGTCATCCTGCAATATCCAATTCTCTCCATTTTTAGCTAGCAAGCTTGAAAGCGATAAATTTGGAAGGTCATCAGTTGGATTTGTGGTCAAATCTGTCAAATTTCATAGCTCCAACCTCAAATTATGTTTCCTATGCATCCTACATGCCCAAAAAGTTTCCATGTCACATAATAAGACTAAAAAACTTTTCAACGAACACGTATGTTTATTTGAAAAAGGGAGTATGTGAGACTTGAGAGCAACATGAAACTTGAGAGCAACATGAAAAAGGGAGTATGTGAGACTTGAGACTTATAGTGATTTGAATACTAAGTAATGCTTAAAAATTTTGAATGCATAAAAAAGAAAGAGAATTAATGTTGTATTTCCTTTCTCAACTATTGGATTTGAAACTTCACACATAAAGCCTAATGTATTCATGTCAGGTTCACATGTGGGAGGTGTTCTAAAAATGAAGGCTTGCTTACAAGGTCTAATGGTTTCAAGTCTTACTTGAAAAAGAAGGCATTTTCCATCAACTCACAATTATATATACTCCAAAGCAAAATAATGTTGTAGAGAGAAAAAAATATGCACTTATAGAAATGGCACATAGCATGTTAACTTCAAAAAAGATTTCTCATGAGTTTTGGTATTATGTTATTCATAGAGCTAACCATGTACTAAAGAAGGCATCTACACAAGCTTTGAAGGTACTAACACCTTACGAAATTTAATTTGGTAAGCAACCTAATATGGACTATTTTAGATTGTTTGGTTCTCAAGAGGATTGTGATAAGTTTAATGAGAAAATAAATCAAAGTTGTTTTTATTTGTTATGCCATAGAAATCAAAAATTACAAGTTCTATGTACTAGACACAGGTAAAATTTCACTCTCACACAATATATATATTGTTGAAAATCAAATTTATGATAAAACTTCAAAAACTCCAAAGTTTATAAACCCTAAAAAGTTCCTCCTTTTTCTAAGAAATTATATTAAATCATATAAAAGAGAAATTCTGACATCTTAAATCTTCTCAAGAGAGAGAGAGAGATGTAGCAATGAAAAGAGTGCACAAAAGAAAGCACGAAGAGAGAGCATAGACTTCTTTTGTCTTCGAAAGAGTTTTTGAACAACAAGATATACTTGAGTGATTTGCTTAAAAGAATAATGTTTTAATTTTTGTGCATAAGGGTTAAAAGTTTAGAATCACACTCTTCTTTCACTATATCTCCAAGAAAAAATCATTAGGGAAAGAAATGAACCATGCATGGGCCTTTTGCATTAAGAGGTGATTAGTGATGGGAATATTAGAGAAGGGTGGCAGCCACAGTCTAGAGCCTCAAACAAGTAGATTGGGCCTAGGTTTCCTTGGTTTTGGAATGGTCAAAACAACCAAAATGTGATGGTAGAAGTAGTATTTCCTTAGTGGTTTCAAATACCACAAGATTCAAATTTTGCCATTCTAAATTCATTTGGGCCATTGGATATGAAGGAAATCCAATGGTCAATCTTGAAAAAAAGATTGACCATTGGATATGGTTGTCTATCCAATGCTCACAATCTCTTTAGAACTAGATTGTGCATGTTTCCATTGAAAGCATCCAATTGGCAAGAATCCAATGGCCTAGATTTGTTCACATCCCCATGTAATCTCTCTCCCTTTTCCCACTTCCCATGACTTTACTGTGAGTTATTTTTGTCCATTTTTGCCAAACAGTCCAGTGTCAATCAGGTTCATCCATGAGAAAAATCAAAGGGTCCTCAATGCCCTCTTTTTCTTTTTTTTCACACCTCTCACACATAATATGAATTCTTGGTTTTGCCCTTCTTTGCCATGCATTTTCTCTCATGTCGTCCATCTGTGATGAATATTGAAGGGTTCTAAATGGATATGAACCCTTCCCAATTGAGAACATTATTTTGTCTTCTTTTGACTGAAACACTTCTCCAATCTTGTCTGTCCATTGGAGATATTGAATGGCCCTCAATAGCCATGAATCCATCCGGATTTAAGAATCAAATGTGGCCTTTTGCAAATAATACTTTTATATAAAATACCACTAGTGTTTTTCTATGCTTCCTTAATACTAAGCATGATTACTTTTAATCCCTAAAAATTAGGGATCCTTACAAGTCCCATGAAGGGTTCACTTTTGCATGTAATGTGAGACTAAGATTGAAAATGTATCATCATGTGTGCATGGGGAAAAGTGAGTGTGAGTATATATGTTTATAAAATGACTTGAGTAATCAAAAAAGAAACAGAGTGAGTGATTATGTGAAATAAGAGAAGAGTGTGAAGTATAAGTGGAGTGAAGAAACGTGGGTGAGTAAGAAGAAGTGAGTGAGAAGAATTGAGTAAAAAAAAAACACTGAATAAAAATAATTGAATGAGAAGGGACACAAGTGAGTAAGAAGAGGTAATTGAGAAGGATTAAGCTGAAATTCCATTTCCTTGCATCCATTCATCAATTCATTTCGTTCTAATTTCTTCCAAATATACTTTAAAACTATTTCATTCATAAAATAAAAACTCAAAGTTCAGAGTCTAAAGTTTTGAGGGTTTCTTTGAATCATAGGGATTTCCTCTACCTTTGAAAGACTTATTCCTCTACCTTCGAAAGGCTTATTGCCTTATGTACTGAAAAGTTTTTGAGCATTAATTTCTTTTTCATCTTGAAAATCTCTTGTACTAAGGCATTTCATGAAAACCCAAAGGAGGCAATGGAGACTTTATTGCAAGACTATTTTGCTCAATTCATGGCTCTTCAAATTAAAAACAACCATCTACTTTTAATACTTGAGTGTATTATGAAGGAAAAGATGATTTTTGAGGAAAGAATATAACTCATCTTCTTTAATTTATGTAAACAAAGCTCAATTCTATGGTAATCCAAAAGAAGATTGGACCAAAAACTTTTCAAAAGTAGTGAAAGATTCTTTGAGTATCATTCAACAATATGAGGACCAAGATTAGAATCGCTTTCTTAAATTATTAAAACAATGATTTTTTTCTTAAATGATCTAACAACAATGTATGAGAGCTCTTTTACCACATGAGTAGAAACACCAAACAAGGGATTAGAAATAGTAGACTTGCTAAGGGAATTCGAGGATAAGTTTTCTCAATTATCCTTATTAGATAAAGATATTCTTCATGATAAAAGAGTGGATTTACTCCTTCAATGTATGAACTTTAAACAACAAATTGAAATACTTGATTTACCTGAAGAAATTACAACAAATGATTGGGATGAGCTAAAAATAATCATTACTAGATTGATTAAACATTGAAATTACCCCAAATTAATCTTAATTTTCAACTTTCATTTAAGCACCCTAAAAGGGACTTTTCTCTTTTCAATTCAAAAATGGAAAGTGCAAAGATCACTATCCCTAAATCAATGTTTGATGATATAATGAGGATCCATGAACTTAACATGAAATTGTCTTCACAAAGAAGGGATGTGCATGAATTATTCATTTCGCCAAAAGAATGAATGTAGTGAGTCTTCTTCTACTTATGCACGTAGGCTAGAAAATGAGAATGAATGTGAAAATTTGATGTCTTTCAAAATTCTTTCATACATGGATTTTCAAAGAATGTTTTGTTTGAACCTATTGAACCTAATGTTGAGAATTCTTTTTTCATGGATTCACACAAAGTAGTATTGCAACTACATTGATTGAAGATTCCAAGTGTGATCATCATAATGATCAATCTAATGAAAATTCTATGATTTCTTGCATTGGTAATGAATTTGAGAAAACTAACGAAAATTATTGTCTTTTGTTTGATTCTATGACTTTAGGAAAGAAGATGATGAAGAAGATGATTATGGCTTGAGCATATTTGAATCTCTTGATGAGTATGAGTCAACCATTATCCATGAAAGAGATGGTGGAAATGAGAATCTTTTCACTAACCACATGAACGAAACTGCTAAAGATAATTTGAGTGAATTTAGTCATTAATCAATTCTTTTCTATAAAAATGGAATTAAATTTGTTTTCACTTTTCAAAAGCATGAAGTCTTATTGAACGAAAATTTATATGTTAAGGATTAATCTCATAAGAAGAGGAGGAAGAATATTTAGAAGACAATCATGATTTCATAAAACCATGTGAATCCTTACTCAATTGTAAAAACATTGTTCAACGTGAATTGAATTCAAAAAGACGGACTAACCATTTTGATTGTAATCTACGAGTTGATTTCGGAGAGACACTTTCATGGATCTTCCAAAGAATGGTAAGATATGCTAGTATCAATAGCACAATGATTTCCACAATTGATTTGGTTTCTTAAAAAAGAGATTCTTTCATGGATTCATCACATAGAAGTTTAACTAACTTTTTGCTTCCAAAATAAAAAATTATAAAATACCAAAAACAAAAATTTTAAAAAATCCTTAGTTTTGAAATCGAAAGAGTTTTCATTTTTAATTATTTTTTCTTATAGAAAGCTCAAAGGCATGTTATGTTTTGTTTCAAGAAAAACCATAAAGAAAAGAAGGATCTTTAACTTTCTATTTTAAAATTTCTTTCCTTTTGAAATGATGATGAAAACATGCTCTAAATTTTGAAATCATTTATTATGATAATTGTGCATTATCTAAGCTTGGAAATATGATCTTGTGTTTAATTGATAGGAATCAAACTTTTTCTCATGAAAAAGAAAGGTACTTTCAAATGAGTGGAAATCTCCTTCATAGATAGCCTTCTTGCATTAAGCAAGAAGTCTTGTCCATGCATCGTTGAAATTTTTCTTAAGCATCTAAAGAATCATTAAATAGAGCCATACGCTATCAATGGCTTGCTTATAGATACTAAGGTTTCACCTATGCACAATGATTCATTCGCACATGAGTGATTGTGATATCATTTTGAATTATTTTCATCAATTGAAGTAATGAAATGTGACAAGCATATGCCTAGACATCAATGTGCCACTTGGGATCTCCAAGTAACTTTTCTTCTGCACCATATGTGAAAAAAATTGCACTTCAAAAACAATACCTTGCATAAAAGATATATGTGTTGAAATTGAAAACGCATGCATACATATATTTGAACTCAAAAGATTACGGATATTATTAAGTAACATGATGAGTGATTACCCTCTTCATCAAAAAACCACTTGAGAATCACTCTAGTACTTCATGATGCACCATAATCTCTCTCATGCATTTAATAGTATGCAAATGATAGGGCTTCATTACATGGCCATGCATGTAGGCATATCAATTGTTTTACCCATGCAAAAATTAATCCTGATTTTGCAAGAAAAGATCATCACTTTTTTCCATGCTAGAGAATCTGATCATTGTTAGCATGTCCACAAGAAGCTCACGTTTGATGGGGAAAAGATGCGGCAATAATCATAGCCCTACACACTCATCCAATCATAAAGATGAAGCATTCAAAGCTTGGTGTGGAAGTCTCTACCTTAAAGATCCCCAAACATTGATCTACATCAAGTGGAAAAAAAAAGATGGAGAGTTTTCAAAATAAAAGAAAGCTCCTAAAGGCAATTCGAAAGGTTCAAATATATTCAAATGATGGAGATGAAGAAGAGTAACAAGTGGCAACAAATTGATTCAAATCTGGATACTTTTTAATCCTCCAATGTTTATATAAAAGATCATATAGAAAGCACATTTGTGTTCGCATAGGGAAATTAGAGTTTGAATGGCCCATATAAATTCTCCCTACAAAAAGAGAAGCACTTTCATTTGTTTTGGGATCTCTTTCCTAGTTATGAGAGTTTGAATGCTTTAAGCAATTGTGAACTTAAGAGCTTTAGTTAGCCCTAAGCTAAATTTTGAGAAACCACTTTGTGAGAAACCTCTCATGAATCGTTTGATTCATCGGTCTTTGTACTCATTCCACATTTTGATTATCAATTTAACCCTTCATCTTTGAGCATATGTGATGGCAAACTTCTTCTACAAATTTTCATGGACTTCAAAATATGCACAATATCAAAGCTTCATTGTGAGCTTCCGAGTTGAAAATGTTCAAGGTAAACATTCTACTTTAAATTACATATTCATTTACATGACAACTAAAATCTTGCAAGATAATATTTCCTAGATAATTAAATGCTCAAGTATTAATCAAATTCTGCAAAAAAAAATAGAAAGATTATTTGTTTTTAAACATTTCATGTTGTGAATTCACATGCATTCACAATGGCCTCAAGACAAGCTATGAGGTAATAGCTGATGTTGGGCCATACATCTTGCATTCCCATGAGAGTCCGATTCTTCCTCTCAACCTAAGTACATATGCAACACACATCATGGTCTGATGCCAAAAACTATGAGGTAATACTTGACTTTTGGCCATATATCTTGCCATATCCATGACCTATTTTTCATATCAACATTCTATTATGGTGTATACAGCAATGTACATTCACATGTTGACAAAAATTCAGCCACTATGAGGGACTGTTTAAAAGACAGAAAGAAGAGCTAAAACTTTTGGGCCCCTCCCCATATAATAGTTTAGAATTTAAAAAAATCAAAGAGTTGAACCCTACAAGACAATTATCAAATCCCAGCTCAGCAGAACGTGGAAGTTGCATGGTTTAGAATAAATTGTCGTAAGTTTCGAAGTCTTTGGCAACCAGAACATCGGTGGCATTCAGATTGATCCAAGAGTCAAACTGAAGGTACTGTGGTTTACTAAACTCACAAGGAAAGAAAAGAGTTTGGCCAGCTCTCCTACTCATATCCCTGAAATTTCAAAATTTGAAGAACCACAGAAAAGGTTCTTAGGATAAATAAGAAAATTACATAGCAAAACTAATTGGAGAACCACAGAAAAGGTTCTTAGGATAAATAAGAAAATTACACAGCAAAAAGCACTAATTGGAGAAGCAAATGACTGCTACACTCAATTCAGGAACACCAGAGAAACACTGAAAAATACAGTTTTCTAAAAATGCACTGCCCTTGGGGAAAGCTCCAATTAAAAAACTCAGAAAGCACCCATACACTGCTACATGAAGAGACTGAGACCTTCAAGTGACAAGGACAAACCACCCTTTCTATAATCACAAGCCTTTATAGTGTGAAATAGCAACTGAAAATAGAATCGATCTCCACCAGGGGGAATGAGAGGTTCATTAGCCTCTTTTGATCATCTAAACCTAGTGCTTGTAGTATTCTCCGATCAATGCAATTCAAAGTTGAAAGAAACGAGAACAAATCAAGCAAAACCAGTTCTTGAATTGAATACTAGGTCCCATACCCACAAACTATAAAGAATAAGCACTATCTACAGGCACTTATATTGAAGTGTACTTTCATAACACCATAAACATGAAGTTCAATGAGGTCTCCTATTGAAATTCCATTTCTTGTCCAAAACTTTTCTGCTTGTAACATAATTCCTCAGGTGTTCCCTTGATATATACCTCCAAAGTCAGAATCGCTATTAATCATCAGTCAGACACTGCAGTATTAGAGCACCATAATGGGAAACTGCCTAGTAATTCTCAAGACTTCTTCAATTAACTTCTAATTCCTGATCTAATTTTTACTATGCAACTCTGTTTATTCTCAGGCATCCCATACAACTACATTGTCAAAATTCTGAACATTGTACACGAAGAGGAAACCGCACCATCTACAAGATAACTGCATCAATGAGCCTTGCATTTAAACCCACAGCTTGAAACTTCACAAGAATATACAATCTCTTCCTGTCAATGATGTCTAATATAGATTTCAAAAGAACCATACTTGCTTCTGTGCTCACAAACATCCATCCTGCATAGCTAAAATAGTGTGAAATTGGAAAGGTACAATAAAGTGGATAAACTATAGTAAAGAAGCAAAAAAAAGTGAATATCTTAAACTTCCACACTGCTTCAAAGAATGGCTTGTTAGATAACCCCAAAACATTCAATGCAGAAAAATGACTAACATGAGCAAACCATTGTTTCTTCAAGATTTTTTGGAAAAATTTTAATCATGTGCAACACGGTATGAATCCACATATCATACAATGAATAAGTCATTATACCAGATATTTGACAAAGAATAAGTCCTTATACCTGTAATCTGCGATTAATTCTTACATAATTCTTGCAAATTTCAAATAGGGTTTATCAAAAGGACTGCCAGATGCCATTGACAGCAATTTCATCAAATATTGGCACCCTCTAATATGAGCCTACCTAAATTCATAAAAGCATCTCCAAGCAGGAACATACTTTCAAAGAACTAAAAAAACAGGCCATATTTTGAAAACGCTATCCTAAATCTAAAACACTGGGAACAAGGTGTTAAAAATGAATCTACAAATAGGTTCCAACAAAGCACAACAAAAGGATGAGTAGATGTTTTCAATATATCGATCACAAAACACTTTTAAGACGGACTGACTGCGGAGCAGAATTGATAATTATGCCAATATTGTACCCATGAAATCATGTGCTGCTAACATCAAATGCGACACAAAAATCCACCTACAAATCTAGAATGAATTATTAAAGGTCTGTTTGTTACAACTCTGTGAGAGCAGAAAAAAAATGTCCCTGGAGGACCATAAAAGGATCTTGAGATCCCAAGCTCAACCTTGACACAAAAGATGCCTGAGACATAGCAGCCTGCAAAGGCTGAAGTGACTCTGTGAAGATGATTGCTCCGCGAAACCTAAAACCAAAAACAAAAAAAAAAAAGAAATGATTTGTCATTGCCAAAAAACAGAAATGAGAACAGGCCATAAACAAGCAGGCACTATGGTACATTATGTTCACTGATAGCACCAAATTTATCATTTGAGAGAATTTGTAATCATAGGAATAGAACAGCCTTAAAAACCAAACCACAACTTAGATGCAACGCAATGCAGGAGAAGAGTGGGCCTTTGTTGAGAAATAAGGCCTTGCCTTGTTGAGAAATAAGGCCTTGCCTAAAAGTGGGTTCGATTCCTGCCCGGCTGGACATTTCAATTTCATTGTCATTTCAACTTTCCTTGTACCCTCAAAAAATTCTGTCCACATTATTGGGATGGCGGTGCAAATAGAGTAAGAGCACGTATCCTTGGCCTAAGAAGATATGGTGTAGGGAAATATGAACATACAGCTCAACATGTAAGAGATGCATGTAGAAAGATACATGCAAAGGGTTCATCACAAATTGAGAGTTACATGGATATGTAGTCACAATCCTCGCATGTGAAAATGTGGGAAATAAAGGAGCATCAATTGATGATGAAATTGTACTTGATAATTCATTGAGTGGGTATGTATCTAAGAAAGAAAAAGTGGATTGGGAACATTGGATGAAGCTTGGGATATACAAGCTAGAAAAGAAGCTCATAAGGTTGTCTGACACTTCTTTTTGCACAAGATATTCCATTTTGGAAAATTAGAAGTTTCATCCAAATGCTTAATGTTGTTGAAACAGTACATCAAACTTACAAGGCTCCCTCATACCAATAATTGAGGGCAAAAGAGCTAAATGTAGAGGTCATATGCATTGAGGATGACTTGTTGGAAATACATGAGAAATGCAAAATATTTGGATGCAGCATTGTATGAGATGGTTGGTTTGACACAAGAAATCATCCAATCATCAACATCATGATCAGTTGCATTTCTGACACTATGTTTTTGAAGTTTGTGGATACCTCATGTAAGGTTAAATCAATTGAATATATATTTTAAACCTTAAAGGATGCCATTATTCTGAAAGTCTTGTGCTTGGCTGATAGAGAAGGGGCCACTACAAGTCTCATTTATGAACTTATAGATAGAATGATTGAAAATGTCTCTTCTACAAGAAGATGATTCAATAAAATTTGAAGTTAAAAATTTATGTCTTGAAAGGTAGAATATGTTACATTGCCCTCTTCCTACAACAACATTTATGTTCCACGCTATTTGGAAGAGTAAATCTCCACAATTAGATCCAAAGGTGTATGCGGGTTGGATCAATCTTGAACCATATACAAATGGTGATATTAAAAAGCAAGGAATCTTAATTGATGAAATGGACATGTATAAATCTATGGAGGGTTTATTTGCATGGCATGTTGCAAAAGATGAAAGTAAAATCCATAACGTTGTGAAATGGTGGGACACATTTGGGGCAAGTATGCCAAATTTACAGAAATGAGCTCTTTGCGTTGTTCTCAAGAATCTTGTGCTTTCCCTTGTGAAAGGGATTAATGTACCTTTTCTTTGATACATACAAAGAGGAGAAAGAAATTGCAACCAAAAAATGTTGAAAAGTTGGTGTATATTCATACAAAATTATGTCTTGTATGTGAAATCAAAGAAAGGGGATTTCAAAAAATGTGACACTAGAAATGATAAAGAAAGAGGATGGTGATTGTAGACTCCTTGCGCTGCAAGAAGAGCATGATCCCCTCTTCATCTTCTTACACCACTATGCAGAGCCATGCACTTGAGGATATTGATGACGAGGATATTGCTGCTCATGATGACAATGATGTTCACAATGATGATGATGATGATAATCATTGTTGGCAAATGATCATGATCATGACTAGTCACTTCACCATGAAATTATGCATATGCAATGAAGTACACCCAACATCATATTAG
Organism: Ceratopteris richardii; assembly: GCA_020310875.1. Classification (NCBI taxonomy): domain Eukaryota; kingdom Viridiplantae; phylum Streptophyta; class Polypodiopsida; order Polypodiales; family Pteridaceae; genus Ceratopteris; species Ceratopteris richardii. The sequence continues at coordinate 115,388,062 of CM035425.1, read as the reverse complement.
CATGGTTTTGGTATTTCTTATTCTTTTTGTATTATTATTATTATTATTATTATTATTATTATTATTGTTCTAAATTTTTCTTGTTAGACAACAAATCAAACACCGTCACAAACAATTTTTTCTTTACTTGTCAGACATCGGATAAATGTCGTAAGTCAAAATTTAAAAACCCATCAAAAAACAACTATGTCTATATTTATATACATATACCTACACACACATATCTATATAGATGTAGATATAGATACACACACAAACATATATATATACATATGTTTATATGTATGTGTGTGTATATATATGAATATATATATATATATAGCATACATACATATACATGTATACATATGTGTGTATAACATGTATATATATATATATATATATATATATATATATATATATATATATATATATATATATATATATATATATATATATATATATATATATATATATATATATATATATATATATATATATATATATATGAGTGTGTATGTATACATACACACACAAGGATTCTCACAATGCTTCTTTTACTGTATAGTCAAATATAGATAGGAAAGCAAACGAAGAATTATATCGATGCTCCACCAAAAAAGCGATGGCCTTAGGATCCGGAACTAAAGTTCAAATGTTGCAAACAACAATACGCCATCGGCCATGGGAAGGGCTAAGGCGACACAACTAGATGCAACTCGTTCTCGGCCGTATGGGGAACCCAGCCCTATCTAAATCGAGGGTATGAGTAATCTTGGGGCCTTCAATGTAAACAGCTGAATGAAAGATTAATTTAGAAGATTTAAATCCAGGCGATTTTTTTATGCAGAAAATGCCTGTAGAGTGAACAGCATACTTTATTGAATTGCATAAGTTGCACAGGTTTTTGGCTCATAGAAAATAGAAAATACCATGACTGGACACATATTGGCAATATGAAAGACAACAAAACAGACCTCGAAAGCCGAGACGACGGAAGACACGAACTGAGACTCCGTTCAGTGGAACCAGCCTTGCAGCTGAAAGAAGCGAAAGCGGTGCCAGAGCGGCTGCATGGCTTTCGTGAAAGAGATGCTATCGACCTTAGCAGCGAAAATCCAGTCTGCTTCATTGTACCTCACAATCGGAAACCCTTCATGTTGAGGTTAATGACTCCTTCTCTTCATAACCCTGAAAGCCTATGGAACTTAAAGCGAAAAACCCTTCATTGTTGTGAATGGGACTCTTTCGGTAAAAGACTAAAAATGATTCACTTACCCAAGTTCAGAAAGATCGCCGGCACATTTTGTGCTTTCAAATAGCTGAACTTCAGGTCAGTTCACACCGAGCGGCACACTTCTCCTGAGCCATGTTGAGCTCTATCTCTTCCTATTCACATAGAGAAGTGGTTGTTCTCAAAAAGTAAATCAAATCTATATAATTATTGATTGAATGTTTCAAATAAGCAATGAAAATGTCTTGTTAGTTCGGTACATTGTTGTTCCAAGGCAGGAACTAGGCTCATTCTCTGGTGGACCCGGAATACTTGATCTTTTTCATGGACAAATAGAAGATATCCACCTAGCAGCACAATGTGTGCTGCCAGTGTGAACTCAGCCTCATTCATTAATGCCAACATCAAACATTCCAGATCCAACAATTTCTTATGAGAAGACATTCCCTTTTGAAACCAACATGTAATGCTATGATAATTGATTCTCATTGTTTATTTGAATTTTGTAACTAATAGATGTACATAGTTATTTTACTTTTTGCATACAACTACCACTCTATGTGAATTTGTGAGCACGGAACTCATATTAAATAAGCAAGATTGTGTCGCTCAATCTAAAAACACCCTTAAATAATAGAATCGGGCAACAAAAGTATTCAACAAGGAATGGAATGAATGTGGTATAGGTTAGGTTTTAACGATTAGGACTTGACAGAAATCTTAATTTGTACATTTTTACGTTTGATTACATCATTCATTGCACATATTCATGAATGTTTTGATTAAATTAGGTGATATTCAAAATGCTAAACTAGATCAAATCAAGTCAAAGATGATAAAATATGGTCAAAAATAGTCATTTTGTGCATACACAAAGAAGTTCATAATGAAAATGTAGAAGAACAATGAACAAAAAGAAAATACTTACATTACACACATACATGTGCACATACACTTACACATACGCACACATACACATGCATATGCACAAACATTTCTATAAACACATAAAAAGACTTGCATGCATGCATTGTTGCATATATATACATACACATACACACATTAACACATACTTAAATACATGTATATGCACATCCACATGCATGCACATTCACATGCATGCATATACACATGGATGCAAATGGAAATGCATCCACATGCACATGCATGTTTCATACATATACACATGCATATACATACACTTGTATATGTTTATACACATACACATACATATGCACATATGTACGTATACACACACATACACATATATATGCACATATGTACACACACATATGCACATACACACACATGCACATACATACATATACACATATACATGCACATACACACATAAACACATATACATGCACATACATACATATACACACACATACACATGCACATGCACATACACATAGATACGCATATACACTTACACATGCACATGCACATGCACATGCACATACATACATATACACACACATACACATGCAGATACACATACATATGCAAATACACTTACACATGCACATGCACATACATGCATATACACATACATATGTACATACATAGATATACACACACATACACACATATACATGCACATACGTATACACACATACACAAATACACACACATACACATGCACATACATACATATACACACAGACACATGCATATAGATACATATACACACATATACATGCACATACACACATATACACATACACTTACATATATACATGCACATACATACATATACAAACATACACATACGTATGCACATACACTTACACATGCACATTGTAATAAAGTAAGTCTCTGATCCAAGGATCCGACCAGTTCAGACAGATCTGGAATCGGACACCATTGTTCATCCGTGTGTATGACCAAAGATCTCGAGTTTAGACTTACTAGGAGGTCTTGTGCTCTTGTGAACAAGTGATCCACTTAGCTTAGTGGTTAAGTCTCAAGGATGTGAAGGAGGAGGTCTTGGCACTACAAGAAATACGGGCGTATAGCGACGGTTAAGGCGACATAATTTCGCCGCTATAAAATTGCAATTTGCATCGTAATTAGCGTCGTGCGCCGACCGTCGATTAAACGACGCAGAAAACAACGGTATTTGCGACTTGTGACGTGATGGGATTGCGACGTTCCCATAAAACGTCGCTAAAACGACGCAATTTAAAAGCGTCGCATAAGCGACACTTTTTTGCATCGCGTAGGCAATGTTAGTTGTCGTCACATAAGCGTCTGTAAAATTGTCCCCTATTCGACGACGAATGGCATCGCTTACACGACGATCTGTTGACGAACAAAAATTAAAACGTTGGAGGCTCTGCGATCGGCATTTTCATGCATCCGATCGAAGAGCTCTCCAACGTTCGCAATTGCGCTGCGCTTACGAGCTGAAGCAAGTATATGCAGAATTGTTGTTTTGCATAAGCTCTCTCTTATTGTCTCCCTCTGTCTTTGTTTCTCTCTTTCTACATCTTTCTCTCTTTGAATTCTCTCTCTCTCTCTAGATCTCTCTCTCTCTAGATCTCTCTCTCTCTAGATCTCTCTCTCTCTCTAGATCTCTCTCTCTCTCTAGATCTCTCTCTCTCTAGATCTCTCTCTCTCTCTCTCACTCTCTCTCTCTCTCTCTCTCTCTCTCTCTCTCTCTCTCTCTCTCTCTCTCTCTCTCTCTCTCTCTCTCTCTCTCTCTCTCTCTCTCTCTCTCTCTCTTCTTTCTCTCTTTATTGCAGGTTATTCAAGAAGCTAACCAAGCAAAAAGTATGGCTAACAATTGTAAGTACAATTTCTATTCTTTGTAGATCATTTGAATTGTGTTATTTTCATTACATAGCATACTCACACTTATTGATATGCACTCATACACTTATACATGATGAAGATGCACTTTCACACATATACATATATACACATGCACATACACACACATATATACACATAGATACATGTGCACATACACTTAGACATACACACATATACACATGCATAAGCACAAACATTCCTACAACCACATAAAAAGACGTCCATGCATACATTATTATATATATATATATATATATATATATATATACACATACACACATTAACATATATGCAAATACATGTATATGCACATCCACATACACATGCATGTTTCATACATATACACATGCATATATATACACATGCATATACATATACATATATACATATACATATACATATACATATACACACATATACATATACATGCATATACATGTACACACACATACATATACATGCATATACATATACACACACATACACAAGAACATGCACATACTCATACACACATATACATTTATACATGCACATGCACATACATACATATTATACACACACATACACATGCACATACATACATATACACACACATACATATACTCTTAGGTACACACATATGAATGAATTATATAATTAAAGTATTAAAACACATATACACATGCACACACACATGCATATACCTACATATACACATATACATGCACATACACACACATACACATAGAGTTATACATATACATGCATATACATATACACACACATACACAAGAACATGCACATATTGATACATACATCTACACTTATACATGCACATGCACATACATACATATACACACACATACACATGCACATACATACATATACACACACATACATATACACTTAGGTACACACATATGAATGAATTATATAATTAAAGTATTAAAACACATATACACATGCACACACATGCACATACCTACATATACACATATACATGCACATACACACATATACACATAGAGTTATACATATACATGCATATACATATACACATACGTACATACACATGCATATGCACATACTCATACACACATATACACTTATACATGCACATGCACATACATATTGTACTACACATGCACATGCACATACATACATATACACTTACATACATAATTAAAGTATTAAAACACATGCCTAATATAAACAATAATAACAATCAATAGAACAAAACTCTTCATTACTTAATACCATACACACAATTCAAAACATAACTGAAATATATATATATATATATATATATATATATATATATATATATATATATATATATATATATATATATATATATATATATATATATATATATATATATATATCAATGTAAATACATATAATCCAATGTCATAATCAACTAAAATCCTAATCATCATCATCATGATCATCATCATCATGATCATCATCATCATGATCATCATCATCATCAGCAATATCATGATCATTCTGATCATCCTCATCCTCATCGTCATGATCACCCTGTGACGATCGAGATCGTCCCTCCTGTGTTTGTCTCTCCACCTCATCCATATTTGTCTCTCCATCATACTCCTGTATTACATATAACAAACATAAATAAATAAAATAATTAAAACACTCATAAAAACAAAATAATTATATAAAATTTAAAAATACTCACAAAGGCATCAAGATGATCTTGCATATACTCGCTGAAACGCCGATATCAAAAATGTGTAGCATACTCGATCTCCTGTTTCATAGGATATCGGCCATAATCCTTCCGCTGCAATGAAACAAATAAAAAACATTAGTTGCTTGCATTTTAACTAAAATAAAAAATATACTCACAATAACACATATACTTACAAACGTAGCTACAAAACCATTATGGCCCATTTGGCCTAGGTGCGATGTGTGGCCCGACTCCACTCTCTTCTTTGCAGCAGCTTGTTTATTCAAGAAAAAAAATACATAAATTAAATGTAAAAAATTACTAAAATATATAAAAATTATTAATATAAACTATTAATTTGTGTACCTTCTGCTGAGGAAATGACTCCTGAAGACGTAGCTGTCTACGAAAAAATTGCCACGACTCAGGTGGTATGCTAGCTCGCCTCTTATTTTTTTCAACCATACAATATCTCCTGTTACTTTAATCTCAAACAGAAAAAAAAGTCAGAATACATACACATATATACACACACATACACATACACATACACATACCCACATACACATATACATGCAAACATATACGCATGCATATATGTATACATATACACATATACATACATATAACATAAACATACATATACATATCCACATATATACGTACACACACATGCATGCATATACACTCATTCATACAAAATACATGCATTTATCCCACAATAATATTGTTGGTGGATTCTTAGACAAGAAGGAGTTTGAGGGTTTGTAGGAGAAAAGGGAAGAAACAAGAAGAGATAATACACTCGAAGCTTCTACCGATTGATTACAGTAAGAAAACTGCAATGTTTGAAGTGCAAGACAAGCCAATACCTCTCTGTGCACAATTCCACAGAGTGCCCAATTACAAAATACCCAATATCCCAAAGTCTTCTTGCCGTCGGCCTCCTCTGCACCAGACCTCCACCTGCTTCAAGCTTATCCTTGTGCACACCTTGCACCAAGCTTCCACAAAGGGGGGAGGAGTGAATACCTTCTGTCGGCACGCGCCGACTGCAATGGGACCTTGAGATACTTGGGGAGGACTAGCTTAGCACTCTCTGCACAATCCCTTAGGTACTCCCTATGCACTCCTTCACTTCCACTTCTCTGCGTCGCACACTGGTGACCCTTGCACTTCTCTCCCTTGCTTCCTTAGACTATGCTTTCTTGCTTACTCTAAGATTGGTCCAAGAATGGCCCTTGCCTTGATTTGAGTGTGTCGATCACGTACCTCCTAACTGCAATGGTATCTTGGTCATCACTTTGATGTCCCAAGATTTTCCTCACAAGTGGCAGCCAACGACTCACTGTTTTGTCTTGTAGTGACTTTAGACTAAAACCCAAAATTTTAATGGGGGGATATACTTTCACCTGTGCGTACGCTGCCGCTTCACATACCTTCACATTTCCTTTTAAGTCTTCACTTTTGCACATAAGGGGGGTTCACCTGAACCTTCCAAAACACTTTAAAACACACTTTGAACCTTAGGGAAATTAGAGAAAATACCTCTGCAACCTGCAACCCATTTTCTCCAATTTACCCTTTGTGGACAATTCATTGTGCACTACCTGTGCACTTTGACACCTGCACTTACACACTTTGACTTTGCACCTGTTGACTTTGACCTTGACCTTGTTGACTTTGACCAGTTGACTTTGACTGTAGTTGACTTTGACCAACATGACTTTTATGGGCTCAACAATTGCCCACCACCTAATGTGCTCTCCGTCCCGGAGAGCTACAACCAAAACTTTGAAAATAGAGGACACCATGAGAATAGAGCTGCAACAATGTGAAGAGAACATCTGAGCAGCAACCAATTCCACCAGAACAAGCACCAAAAAAGAACGAGAAGTGGGATTTTGTTATGGAAAAGCAAAAGAGGGGCAATGGTAGGTTAGAATGGACTGGGAAGGGAGGGTTGAGGGTATGAAGATGGATGGGGCAGGGAGGGTGAACAATGTGGCTGGGCAGATTGGTAAAGGGAGGGGTTGGAAGTAGGAATCAGGGCTTGGAGGGGGGCTAAAATGAGCAAACTGGAGGGCTACAGAGGGTAAGATGAAATATTATTAAAAATAAGGAAAGATAAGATTATAATAGACCATGTGGACAATGTGGATAAATAAAAACATGTGATAAATGTGTGCAAATAATGAGGGTTTTGATCAAAACTCAGAGAAAATGTGGGAATTTGGAAAAATAAAGCCAAAAACTGAGTCCAGAGGTGCCAAAAAACATGAAAATGACTCCTTTTTTGTAAAAAACGGCCAACCGAGGCACGATCCAAAGCCAAAAGGTTTGAGCCATTAAAATATATATATATATATATATATATATATATATATATTAATAGGTTTTTTTTTTTTTTGGCACGCTCAGACCGAAAAAAAATAAAAGAAATAATAAAAATAAATTAAAAATAAAATAACATAAAAAAATAAAGGAAATAAAATAAAATAAAAGTAAATAATTAAATTAAATTGGGGGGGGAGGGGGGGGTGGCTATCAGAAGCGTGGGGGGGGGGCTGTCAGAAGCGTGGGAGGGGGGGGGGGGGGCTGTTAGAAGCGTGGGAGGGGGGGGGGCTGTCAGAACTGTGGGAGGGGGGGGGGGGTGAGACGTTCAAACCCACAAAATGCAAAAGCCAACACAAGGGACACCAAGAAGATTGCCAGAACACGTTTATATTCGATTAGCAACTCGTGTTGAAGAAGGCAATGAGAGCTTGGTATGAGGAGTACTAGTACCCCTCATAGTTGCGCACAATTTGGCGCCACAGGGCATACCCCCCAAGCACTGAAAAGGGCTGGATAGAAAAACAGGCTGTGACATCCTCCCCCGGCTTGAAGAGCTTGGTGTCCTCAACAAGCAGGTTCGGGTCTTACAAAAGTTGGTGTGATTACAAATTTTGGGAACATTACATGGGGCTCATAGCCAAAGGTGCTTAAGTGTGGCGATAATACTTTCGAACTAATGGATGGTCGGGCCCAAAGGTGTTGGTCGAAAGCCATTCCGCATCGACTAAGGGTCATCCTTTGAATTTAATGAGGAACTGGGGACCTTCGCGAGTGATCCGGTCCCGTAAGATAGCTTCTGCCTCGAACTGGTTCTCTCCGTCATGCAGCACCGGAATCTCGCGTCCGTACTTGGAGTCGGGTTTGAACCGCTTCAGGAGGTTGACGTGAAAGGCGTTGTGAAATTGCACGTTGTCGGGAAGCTCCAAGCTATAAGTGACTTCATTGATCCGCTTCTCCACTTTGTATGGTCCGAGGACAAGGTCGCCGACTTGAAATTCTTCGTCGGGTCGTCGTTTCTTGTTGCGTAGCGAGCCATGCGTTCTTTGCTTCTTTGCAAGCTGGACTTTGCTTCTTCTAACTTTGTTTTCCACTGATCCAAGAAGGCACCGCAATCGGGGTCGTTTGTTGCAAGTGTGGAGTCTTGCGTGAGAGCCAAGGGCGTGATTACCTCCTTGCCGGTCGCCAACTCGAATGGGGTCATCTTCATGCTTGAGTGGACGGAAGCATTGTAGTGAAACTCCAGAATGTCTAAGTGCTTCGCCCAATCCTTTTGGTCCGTTCTAACATAGTTCCGGATGTAATCTTCGATCGTCTGGTTGACCCGTTCGGTTTGCCCATCTGTTTGTGGGTGATATGATGAGGAGAGCCTAAGTTGCATCCCCAAGATGCGAAAAAGCTCGGTCCATAGCCGACTTAGGAAACGGCCGTCCCGGTCTGACACTATGGCGAGAGGAAACCCGTGATACTTCACGATGTGAGTGAAGAAAAGCTGAGCCACGGCCTTGGCGTTGAGCGGGGGTTTGGCCGGGATAAAGTGTGCTTGTTTGGTGAAGTAGTCCACCGCAACGAAGATGGTGTTGAACCCCAAAGACGGTGGGAGTTCCGTGATGAAGTCCATGCTAATCATGTCCCACGGTCGATTGGGAATCGGGAGTGGTTGCAGAAGGCCGGCGGGCTTTACCCGATCTTGACGGACTAACTGACATGTTGGGCATGTTTCTACATATTCCTGGACTTGTGCCTTCATGCGGGGCCAATAAAAGTGTTTGTGGAGCGTCTCATAGCTGCGGTTTTGACCTCCATGGCCGGCCACTTTGCAATCATGTGCCTCCCACAGTAGCTCTTTGCGTAGCTCTAAGTCGTTCGGGACATAAATTTTCCCTTTGCGGTGGAGAAGGCCTTCTTGTAGTGTATAGCGCTGCGGGGCTTGAGCCGTTTGCATTTCCTGAAGTATTTCTTGAACTTGGGCATCCTGTGCTTGTGCTCATTGAATTCTGCCTCTGAGATCTGAAGATACGGTGGATATCGCCTGGAGCTCGGGTCTTCGACTAAGTGCATCTGGCATCACGTTCTGTTTGCTCGGCTTGTGAATGATTTCGATATCGAATTTGGCAAGAAAATCCTGCCATCTTGCTTGCTTTGGGCTTAACTTGGGTTGAGATGTAAAGTACTTCAAGGAGATGTTGTCCGTGAAGACCTTTGTGTGCTTGTCCAGAATGTAGTGCCGCCACTTGCGTAGGCAGTGGATAACAGCTAACATTTCTTGCTCATGTGTGCTCCATCTGAGCTCGGGGCCGGTGAGTTTATGCGACTCGTATGCAATGGGTTGTCCGTCTTGTACGAGGACGCCGCCGATGGCTGAGCCTGATGCATCTGTGTGAACTTCAAAAGGTGTGTCGAACTCTGGAAGTTTGAGAACCGGGGCATTGCACATAGCGACCTTCAATGCTTCGAAGGCGTCTTCTTCGTCTGCGCCCCACTTGAAGGGCTCCTTTTCTTTGACCAACTCCAAGAGCGGGGCGGCGATCTTGCTAAAACCTTGGATGAAACGGCGGAGAAATTGGCAAAAGCCGATGAATTCTCGCACCTCTTTGATGGTCTTCGGGGGTGCCCACTTGAGTACTGCTTCTACTTTCTGGGGGTCGGCGTGGAGGCCCAGTTCAGAAACGATGAACCCCAAGAATTCCACCTTCTTCATGCAGAACTCGCACTTGCTTGGTTTGGCGAAGAGCCGATGTTGCCGTAGTCGTAACAAGACCGCCCGAACGTGCTCATAATGTTCCTCTAATGTTCGGCTATAGATCAGTAGGTCATCAATGTAGATGATGAGGAAGAGGTCGAGCATGTCCCGGAAGCCATCATTCATCTCTCGACAGAAGGTAGCCGGTGCACCTGTAAGCCCGAATGGCATGACGAGCCACTCATAGCTGCCGTAGCATGTGCGGAAGGCCGTCTTCTCGATGTGTTCCTGTGCCACCCTGATTTGATGGTACCCGGATCGGAGGTCTATGCGCGTGAAGTATTGTGCCTTGCCCAGGCGATCTAGAAGTTCCTCCATCACGGGCACGGGGTATTTGCTCTTGATTGTGCCTTTGTTGAGTGCTCGGTAGTCGATGCATAGGCGTAGGGAGCCGTCTTTCTTCTTCACAAATAGGACCGGGGCTCCATATGGGGAGCTACTTGGTCGGATGTATCCTTGCACTTCAAGTTCATGTAATTGCCTCTTCAGCTCCTGAAGGTCGGTCTCATTCATCCTGTATGGCGCTTGCGACGGTGGTGGGTGGTCCGGGAGCGTGTCGATCCGATGCTGGACATTACGTAAGGGGGGAAGACCGAGTAGAAGAGTATTCGTGAGAACATCTGAAAATTCTTCCATTAGCATCTGGAAACTTGGGTGCCCAATCTTTGAGACGTCGATCGGCCGTGGTCCCGTCTCCTCTGCGACCGGTCTGAGAACGCATAAGTGTGCGATCCCACCTTGATAGACTGCCCGTCTAAATTGCTTGTGTGATAATGGTGATGGCGTGTGTGTGGAGGTTGACGTTCGAGCCTGTGCTTTCTCTTTGCGCGTATGTTTCTGCTTAGATTCCCTTGGTTCACTGTCAGAAGGCTCGTCCGTACGAGGAGCTTGGACTCGATTGCAGTCGACGACGATGGCCTGCCCACTCCGATCGAGAAGTACTTTGTCTACCCCTTTGCCGAAAAAGGAGATCATGTGTTTATCCATAAACTTGAGGCCTAGAATGACTTTGAATGTTTCCATCAGTATAATCAGGAAGTTCAGGTGACCAAACCATTGGCCTAACATGACCGGGACCCCGTCAGCGTAACGCACATGACTGGCCTCTCCCTGAGCAAAGACCACGGACATGCGGAGCCGTTTACTGAGCTTAAGTCCAAGGCGTTGAGCACACTGCGGAGTCATGAAGTTGTGGGTTGCACCCGTGTCCAGCATCACCGGCATGCGTTCGCCTGTGACTTCTCCCATAATGAACACTTGGCGTATGATGGGTAATGCAACTGAATGGCACTGAGCCTTGCCCTTTGATGTGGACGGTCCGCGGGGGGAGGAGTCGTCTGATTCGTCGCTGTGAATCTCGATGATTTTCGGGCCGGAGGTGGATGCCTCTTCGGTCTTCGTTGCTTGCACTTTAGTGTCGGTTCGTTTCCGCCAGCATTTCTCAGTGGGGTGACTGCCTTGGCAATGTTTGCATACCGGACGGGGGTCACGCCGGGTTTGGTTGCTTCGGTTAGGGGATCCTGAACGGTTTTCTGTTGGGGCCGGTAGGGCTTTGAAACCTTGACCACGTTGTTGTTTGGTTGATCTTCGGTATGTGGAGGTTTGCTCTTTGTTAGAGGTTGAGTCTTTGCGGGGAGCTTGGCTTCCGTCGGTTGAACGAGCCAGCCGGTTGGAGTAAGCATCATTGAGCCGTTCTGCGATGCGGACTGCGTCCTCCCAGGTTTGGGGGTCTTGCTTCTCCACTTCTTTGCGGTAGTACGGGGAGCACCCATAAAGGAAGCCGTGTAAGCGATCAATTTCAGCCATGTCGTTGATGCGAAGCATGAGCCTGCGATATTGTGATACATAAGGCCCGATGAACTTGTCTTGACGGAGGTTGGGCCATTCGTCACGTGCTTGGAACGCTTCGTTGCGAGGTACAAAGTAGTCGACGATGGCCGCCGTAAAATGATCCCATGAGGGCCAGGCTTGCTTCTTATGTTCCACCATGTACCATGCTGAGGCTTCGTCCTGTAAGAATTGGCCGGCGATGCGCGTCCAATGGTTGCGGCCAACCCGGAGCATCTGGAGGTAGCTTTCCATACCTTCGATCCATCGGTTGACGGCAATGGAGCTTCGGCCGCCTCGGTACTTGTCGGGGCGGTTTGGTTTGAAGAAGCCGAAGGAGTCGGGGTCGTCGATGTCCACCGGTTGCATTTGAGTGATCGGGGTTGGGTTTAAAGGAGTTGGTGGCTATTGGGATGTATGTGTCGGAGTGGGTTGGGATGCCGGTTGGGTGCTTGACTGCGGTTGTGGTTGGGGTTGAGATTGGTCCTCGGCTAAGAGATGGGATTCTACTAGGGTAGTTAATCTAGAGAGGGTGTCTTCGAGTCTATCTATGCGATCGTGGACGGGATCAGGTTGTGGTGGAGCTTGGTCAGATTCGGGTTGGGTGTGGATCTCGGCGTTGAGTTCGGCCTCCTGGAGCCATTCATGTAGCTCGGCGTTCACCAAGAGAAGGCGGTTGAGTTCCTCTTCTAGGGCAGCCCGTTGGGCCTTGTGACGGCGGCGCCGTTCAGTCACGTTCTTGGCGCGTTCCGTCCCCGAAGTTAGACCGGCCGTGCCAATGTCGTGTTCACTGGCCATGGTGGCGTGGAGCCAACCGGCGGCAACTCGGGAGGGAGAAAGAGCCTAGGAGGAGGGAGTCTAGGGCACGCGGGCACCTAGCAGCGAGGGGGGAGGTTCACCGGTTGAACGGGGGTTCGGAGTTGCTTGACGGGTAAGGGTGGGGCCGACGGCGGATAGCGCGAAGACGGCGGCGGGTAGCGCGGGGCCAACGGTGGATAGCACGGGGACGGCGGGAGGGCAAGGGGGTGCCTTGCTTGAGGGGGGGGGGAGGGGGGGGGGGAGAGGGGGGCAAGGGGGTGCCTTGCTTGAGGAGGGGGGGGGGGGGCAAGGGGGTGCCTTGCTTGAGGAGGGGGGGGGCAAGGGGTTGCCTTGCTTGAGGGAGGGAGGGAGGGCAAAATACCTCTTGTGACGTCAAAGAACTTCCCACGGATGGGCCCGGGACGTTAGATGGCGCTGCCAGCACTGGTGTGACAGTCCGCCCGTCCAAAGGCTTCCCCTAGGGTCGTTGCTCTGATACCACTTGAGACGTTCAAACCCACAAAATGCAAAAGCCAACACAAGGGACACCAAGAAGATTGCCAGAACACGTTTATATTCGATTAGCAACTCGTGTTGAAGAAGGCAATGAGAGCTTAGTATGAGGAGTACTAGTACCCCTCATAGTTGCGCACAATTTGGCGCCACAGGGCATACCCCCCAAGCACTGAAAAGGGCTGGATAGAAAAACAGGCTGTGACAGGGGGGGGGGGGAGGGAGGGAGGGGGGGGGGGGGGAGGGAGGGGGGGGGGGGAGGGAGGGGGGGGGGGTGGGCGGGCGGGCGGGGGGGCGGGCGGAGGGGGAAGGGGGGGGGAAGGGGGGGGGAAGGGGGGGGGAAGGGGGGGGGGGAGGGGGGGAGGGGGAAAAGGGGGGGGGGAGGGGGGGGGGGAGGGGGGGGGGAGGGGGGGGGGGGAAGGTGGGGGGGGAAGGGGGGGGGGTGGAGGGGGGGGGGGGGAGGGGGAGGGTTTTTTTCTTTTTGTTTTTTTTTGAATTTGGAAAAAAGGAAACGCCTAGGGGGGGCCCTTTTTTTTTTTTAATTTGAAAAAAAGAAAACGCTTAGGGGGGGCCTCTTTTTATTTTATAAATTATGAAAAAACTGAAAAAATACATAAAAAATCCAAAAAAATGGCAAAAAAAATCCAAAAAATCTTCAAAAAATTCTGAAAAAATTTCCTACAGGTTTAGGCCAGTTTCTTCACTCAAAATCACAAAGAGCTTCCTTTATTCTTCAAATTTGGCAAGAAAAAGACACATGAAAACGAGAAAAAATGCTAGAAAATTCTAAAAATTGCTTGAAAAATTATGAAAAAAAATTCCTAAAAATTCCAAAAATTGTACCTTTGCAAAGTTGATGAAATGGCTACTAAATTTGCTAAAAACTCAAGAAACAAGCATGAAATGGATAAGAAAAACTACTAAAACTTAAGTAAAAATGACGAGAAAAGACTATGTACAACCTGGACAAATATTGCAGGTTCCAGGTGATCCATACTTCTTCAAGTGTGTTGAAGATAGGCCTTGAGCCTGGATATGTTGGCCAGTGGCAAGGCCTCTCCTTTCAGCGTCTCTAACTCCACAACACCCCAATTTAGCATTGTTTTGACTCTGTAAGGTCCTTCCCAATGTGGAAGCCATTTTCCTCTCAGTTGTGTATGAAGATGAGGTCTATGGAGAAGAACTAACATGCCTACTTCAATGTTGTTGCTCCACAGATGTCGATCATGTGTCTCCTTCCTCTTCATCCGAGTTTCTATCAATTGTTTTTGTTGCTAGTAGACGAATCTCCTCCACTTTATGTAGTGCTCCGAGCCTCTGAGAGACATCACAATCCTTCTTGCCCTGCATGAATGCTATCTTAGGTGATCCATGTAAAAATTCAAAGGGCTCAATGGGCAATATGCCATAGACTAGTTGGAATGGAGAATATCCTGTGGCCTCTTTGTAGGCTAACATGTATGCCCATAGGGTACCTTGATAAGCAATGCCCCCAGGAAGTGGGCTGTAACATACACTCCTTTCTTAACATTGAGATTAAAACCTTATTTGTCGACTCAGCCTGTCCATTGGCTCTTGGATAGTAAGCACAAGAGGTCCTATGTAGAATTCTATACCTGTTGAAAATTTCCTGCAGGACCTTATTGACAAAATGGGTACCTTGATCTGTACAAATTTCAAGTGGGCATCCAAACCTGCAAATGATGGTACTATAAATGAAATCAGCAACAGTTTGGGCAGTGCAATCGGGGGAGGCAATAGCTTCAGCCCACTTTGTCGCATAATCTGTAGCTATCAAGATATATTTTTCTTTTTTTGGAATTGCGGGAGGGTAGATGGGCCCTACAAAATCTAGCCCCCACTTCTCAAATGGTTGCCAGGAAGTGGAAACAACCAAGGGGTTATGCCTCTGCTTTGTTGGCTTAGGTCCACACCTCTGGCAAATGTCACATGCCTTTCCCCATTCATCTGCATCCTTAAATAGTGTAGGCCACCATAGACCAGCATCCAGTATCCTCTGACTCATAATATGCCCTGGAAGGTGCCCACCACCTGTTCCTTCATGTGCAGAGTGAAGGACTTCCCTCACTTCTTCTTCCTCCAAACACTTCCTGAACCTGTCATCCTTGCCCTGTCTATACAATTTATCTTCAATGAAGGTATATGGTCTACTCTTGATTAGCAGTCTCTTCTTTTGCACAACACTAGCCTTTTCTGGATACAACCCAGTTTTAATGAAATTTTTGATATCATAATACCAACCTTGAGCTTGTACAGCAAACAGATGAGCATCTGGAAAATCATCATTGATTCCACTAGTTTGATTCATCATATTGATTCTGGATAGGTGATCCGCCATAACATTTTCTTTACCTGGTTTATGGACTACAGAAAAATCAAACTCTTGGAACAACAATAACCACCTCCATATTCTACCAGTGGCTTGTGGTTTGTTGAGTAGGTATTTTAGTGGTTGGTGATCTGTTATAATAATAAATTTTACTCCCAGTAAGTAATGACATAATTTTTGGACAGCAAAGACCATTGCTAGGGCTTCCCTTTCTGTAGTACTGTAATTCCTTTCAGCCTTGGTCAAGATTCTACTGGCATATTGAATTGGTCTATCCACTTTAAATTCTTCACTGGGTTGGGTCGAAACTGCCCCCACTGCATAGGCACTGGCATCTACATGTATATGAAAGATTTTTGACCACTCAGGTGTGACCAAAATAGGAGCAGACACTAACCTTGACCGTAATGTTTGATATGCTTTTTCCTCCTCTTCTTCCCATTTAAAAGGTACTTCCTTACCTGTAAGTCTAGCCAGAGGTCTGGCTATCTCTGCATACATTTTTATAAACCTTCTATGGTATCCAGTATGCCCCAAGAAACTCTGAATCTCTTTAGGGGATTTAGGTTTAGGCAACTTTAATATAGAAATGATTTTGTCAGGATCTGGGGCCATACCTTTAGCCGACACCAGATGTCCTAAGAGAGTTCCTTCTGTCACAAGGAAATGACATTTGTTTGGATTGAGCTTCAACTTAGTCTCCCTGCATCTTTTGAAAACATTCTGCAGCTGCCTCAAGTGGTGGTCCAAACAATCTAGAGGAGTTTCTTTGTGAGATCCTGAAAACGAAGAGAAGTCATCCATGAAGATTCTAAGTGATTCCAGCAATAGGGGGCCAAAAATGAGATTGACCGTTTTGTTAAAGGTGGCTGGAGCATTTCTGAGCCCAAATGGCATTTTTACATACACATATGTTCCCCAAGGTGTGATAAAAGCAGTCTTTTCACGATCCTCTGGATGTATTGATATTTGGTTATAGCCACTGAATCCATCCATAAAGCTATATAATGCATGCCCAACCACTTCTTCAATGATCTGTTCTGCAAAAGGCATTGGGAAACCATCTGGAATGGTCACCTTGTTGAGTGCTCTAAAGTCAACACATATTCTGATTTTATTAGTATTCTTCTTTGGTACTATAACCATAGGTGAGAGCCACTCTGAGTGTTCTACAGGAATGATGATTCCTGCATCCTCCATCTTCTGGATTTCCACATAGACAGCTTCAGCATATTTTGGATTAAGTCTATAACTCTTTCCTCTTATGGGTTTGGCTCCATCAACCAGAGGGATTCTGTGCTCTCCATAAGTTGCAGGCACTCCTTCTAAGTCTTTATAATGCCAGGCAAAAACATCTATATACTGGGTCAAGAATGATTTTACCTTTTCAAGGAGCCCTGGGTGGCTCCACAACCAAGTGGCCACCAAAACTGGCCGATTATTGTCTTGAGTGCCTAATTGTATTTCTTGGACAGGATTTCTCTCTACCATATTATCTTCCTGTGCATCTTCTTCCTTGTCTTCTTCTCCTAGCTTTTCGTGCATTGCTTCATAAGCAGGTGTATTTTGGACTTCAATGTGTTCCTCCTTGTCCTGCATCCATCCTGCAGGGATTTCTTGAATTGGGAAAGAACATTCTTCACTAGAATTTTTTACCTTGCCTTTAGCTTTAGTAACCTCTTTATCTGTGGTTGTCATATCCTCCTCCAAGTTGTATTTGAGAGGTGCCTTCCTGCCCCTTCTGTGTGGGCTCTCCCAATCCATCAACCTGGACTTTTTCCTTATCTTCATCATAATCTTCAGTCGTGCAAGAATTATTAAGAAAAATTCCAAAACAAGAGGAAGAATTGTCTGCTTGGAGCCAATTAAGAATATCCTCTTCTTCCTCGAAATCTATATGGGGTTGATCCTCCGATTCTGTTTCCATGCATATGCCAACTGTTTGCATCATGCTAGTGTTTCCTTGATTATCTGGGCCCTCTTCTAAATGAATCTGTGTCAGCTCTTGCCCTTTCTTTTGTACCCACATAGTATCCTTGCCCCAATCATGAATGACACTTGCATGCCTCAGCCATGGTCGTCCAATTAAGAGAGGAAATCCTCCTTCAACCTGGGGCAATCTTAAAACCACAAAATCCAGAATGAATAGATTACCTTGTACTTCAAGTGGAACTTTTGGGATCACTCCCAAGGGCCTTACTTTGCTCTGATCTGCCAAAGTAACCGTGAAATTTGCAGGCCTTGAAGGATGGAGTCCAATCTTTTCCATTATGTGTTCAGGCATCAAGTTAATCCCAGAACCACCATCCACAATAAATCCTTGAAATTCATGACCTTTGATAGATACTGTCAGTCGAGGACTTTTATAATCTGTAAGGGGTGCTTCCCCTACAATTTTTCCTTTATGTAAAACAGTAGTCTTTGCCACCAAACTTGTAGTGGAAGCTTCATCAATTATCTGCAATAACTCTGATATGAATTTCCCATCCATCTTTATTAATTCAAAAATACTAACCTCCTTTTTCATGGACTTGAGTAGTTTTGAAGCCTCTGATTCCTTGAGAGCCTGGGCTCCAGTTGACTTATCAAGCTCCTCATGAGCCCTATTGAAGGCATGTCCAATAGCATCATTGGTGCATATGAGATCTCCTTTTTTACTTGAATCTGCACCTGTGTTGACTTTATCTTCAGATGTTTCTCTATTTTGAATCCCCTCCTTAATCTTTGATTCTTGTCCTATGTCTGCTTGAGCTTTCCCCTTGCTTCTTGTTTGCACAGTCAAAGATTCTATTTCTTCTAATTGCACCATCCTGGTAGATGGTGATGGCTCATTGACCAGATCACGTACTTCTTCTTTGTGCACCGAAATCATTTGAATATGAGGCCCGGATGAAGACGCTTGATTCTTAGGACAACAAATTGTATAATGGTCTCTTGTATCAGGGCAGTTCCTGCAAGGAGGGGCATTTTCTGGTAGGGTGCACCTACTTTGATAGTACCCACATTCTCCACATCTGAAAGAGATGATTGGCCTCCTAGGCCCATTTCCAAAGTTATTCCTCTGTCTAGGATTATAGTTGTTACCTTGATTTGGTGCGGCAGCCATCACACTTGCTGGTGTTGGGGTTCCTCCTTGTGTCCAGTATGTCATTGCAGGCATTCCTCTTGATTGGCATTCATGGGCCTCATGGCCAACCTTCTTGCATAATTGACAAGTCACACTTAACAGAGGACATTCACTTACTATGTGACCTTGCTTGCTGCACATGGAACACCAAAGTCCACTCTTGATGCCACCTCCTTTGAGCTCCTGCAACTCCTGTCGCAGCTGAGCCAATTCCTCTGCCTGGGCCTCCTCCTCCTTTTGGAGCTTTAGTGCTTCAATCTCCCTTCTCAACTGAGCAACAACATTCTCTTCCTCTTTGTAGGGCTTATTTCTTTTTAAGCCCTCCAGCTCTCTCCTTAGCTGTATCACTGGATCCTCCATTTCTGTACCATATGTTGGTTGGGAAGAGGTTGCTCCATACTGGTACCTTATCTGCTCCAAGTGTGTGGCTGTGCTGATGAACTCCTCTATGTATGTGTATGTATGCATATGCATTATGTATGTGTATGTATGCATGTGAATTATGCATGCATATGTGTGTGTATGCATGTAAGTATGTATGTATGTACGCATATGCATATGCATTATGTATGCATATGTGTGTGTATGCATGTAAGTATGTATGGATGTACGCATATGCATATGCATTATGTATGCATGTATGTGTATGTGTGTGCATGTCTCTCTCTCTATGTATGTGTGTATGCATATATGTGTGTGTATGTGTGTGTGTATGTGTGTGTGTATGTGTCTGTGTATGTGTGTGTATATGTATGTGTATATGTGTGTGCATGTGTATGCATTATGTGTGCATGTGTGTATGCAACCTTATTTGTGTATGTGTGTATATGTGTGTGTATTTGTGTGTATGTGTGTGTGTATGTGTATGTGTGTGTGTCTATGTGTGTATATGTGTGTGTGTACATATGTATGTGTATGTAAGTGTGTGTGTGTGTGCGCATACCTGCTTGCTGTTAGTTTGTGCGGCCCTCTCTCTTTCTCGCGTGCTCTCTCTCTCTCTCTCTCTCTCTCGGTCTCTTCTTGCTCGCGTCCAAGTCCCGGCACAAATGTGCCGGGAGAAATCAAATTTTTTTTTACATTCTAGAGCGTCGCATATGCGACGCTCTGCAGTTTGCCAACGTCGCTCCCACCATCGCTAGGCAGCGATGAAATTAGCGACGCTCTTTAATTAACGTCGTCTAAGCGACGCTAGCATCGCTTATGCGACGAGGGTCGGGGAAAAAAAAAATTCAAAATTCTGACCGTCGCTTATGCGACGACCATGTCGCATAAGCGATGCTTCCCGTTTTTTTTCCAATTTGGGGGCGTCGCTACGCCCCCCTTTTTCTTGTAGTGTGGGTTCAATCCCCATGGGGGACATGGGGAGAGTGTTTTGCCCAAAGAGATCTAGAGCCTTCTAGAAGCATCCACTTGAGTTAACTTGAGTTAACTGGGACACTTGTCGTACATGCAGTTACATGATTGACACCTAGTTGGCTAGTATCCACCTACCCAAGAAGGTAGTCCCCTGGAGAGAGCTATATATAGAGGCATTTGGTTGGGAGGAGAGTCATCTCTCTAGCATGTGGTGGTCGTAATCCTTGTTCTTTTGCATTGGTATCAGAGCCAAGCTCTCATGGTGACTTTGGGGGACATCACCACCTTCCTCATAAGTTTTCGTGAGATCTTGTGAATCCAACTTCTCCATATTGTTCTCTTTCTCTCTCTCATTATGTGTGTCTCCTCCTTATTGGTTCGAGCTCAAGCATATTTATGGTGGAAAAATGATGAAGTCGGATGTTAGCAATGGGTATTGAACCCACGACTTCATCTTGAGATGCAAACTCTATAACCAGGCGAGCAAAGTGGCTTTGTGTATGCTCCAAGATTTGTACTTCCGGAGAAGCCTTCAACGACAACCTATCCTCCAACTCTAACAATTTCAGGAATCGAATGCATCACCATCCAGAAGTATAGCACCAGTTATTTCTACTCAAAGCAGCAAAAGAAAATCATCGGCTTCAACTGTGGTGACAAGGATTCGAACTCACAGCGACTACAGTAGATCTGAATTCAATCCATTGAAATAAAGCAGTGTTGTTCAACAAATATATGCTGCAATAGCAATGATCATCATATCACACAAGAGCAAGAGGGATGTTACTCTTTCTAATGATCGCACAGGAGGATCGAACACGCGACCTTCCTCTGAAGTGCTCTTCTTTCTATCCATGGGAGCAACCCGCTTTCATGTGATGCTGTTCTCCGAAGCGGAACATAACTCCATATGCAATACTGCAAGAGCTTTCAAATCAAAAGGAGTTTTCATGTTATGGTGATTGGTATTGGCCTGGAGGCAACAGGTTGTAAGGCGGGATCGATCGCACGTCGCTCACAATCGGAACCAACTGATCGCCATCAACCATTACAGTGATGTGATGTTTTCTTGTTGATGAAGCCAAGAAGGCTTCATTTCTTCTAGGAAGAGGGCAAGAGGAAGCAACGAATGTAACCTCATGGACCAAAGAATGGAAAATAGCTCTTCTTGAGGATCAGAGGATGGACGAAGCTATGATCAAAGCTAAGTATTTTCCAGTTTCTACTTGGCCTTAATGCTTGATTTATCTTGTTTTCATTATTCTACACTTAATCCTAGATGCATATTGAAATAGCCAAGATTTCAATCGATTAAGTCTAGATTAGGATAATGAAACAATCCACTTCTCACTCCAAGCATTAGTTTGCATTAAGGAAAGACTTGGTTTAACAAAGGATCCTTGTGCATCAAAGAATGTATTTTGGTAGTTTAATACCAGATTTATTTTCCATTGAGTAAGCTTTTTATTGCACCAAGGATATGTTTTTATATCATAGTGCATTAGGACAAAGGAAAGGATATACATGCATCAAGATTGCATGATATACATTCTTAGTACAAGGAAAAGTCATGTATCAAGCTCATGCATGATTGTTGCATTATTTTTTGGGCATGCAAAGAACATGCATGCATACACATATGAGCATACGGATTTGCATGTAGGCACATGCATTTTCATGATAGAACAGGATGTTGTTTGCAAGTAGATGATAATGTACTCTCTTAGTATTTAGCTTACTTTATAAAGCTCATGGTTTGACATTAGGGAAGATAGAGGACTAGTTAGTTGCCAAGATATGCAGCTCAAGTAATTAGTCGATTCCTTCCCAAGTTGATAGTAAGTAGTTCCTAATGATTCCCAAACCTTTGGTATGGGTACTTGAGTCCAAATAGTGATATAACCTAAAGGTATATCAAAGATTCTATCATCATCCTCATCATCATGATCATCCGCATGATCTGATGTATCTGTAGTGGCATCATGGGTAGCAGTGTGAGCACTCTGTGACAATCGAGATAGTCCCTCCAATGTCTTTTTCTCCACCTCATCCATATCTGCCTCTCCATAATACTCCTATATTACAGATAATGGACATAAATAAGTAAAACATACAAAACATCCATAAAAATAAAATAATTATATGAAATTCGATAATACTCACAAACGCATCCGGATGATCTCACATATACTCGCTCAAACGCTGTTATCCGAAATGTGTAGCATACTCGATATCATGTTTTGTAGGATATTGACCATAATCCTTTCGCTGCATTGAAACAAATAAAAAAGATTAGTCTCTTGCGTTTTAACTAAAATAAAAAATATACTTACAATAACACATATACTTACAAATGTAGCTACAAAACCATGATGGCCCATTTGGCCCAAGTGAGATATGTGGCCCATTTCAATTCTCTTCTTTGCAACAGTCTGTTTATTTAATAGAAAAGAAATACATAAATTAAATGTAAAAAAATAATAAAACATATGAGAATTATAAATATAAACTTTTAATTTGTATACCTTCTGCTAAGGAAATGACTCTTGAAGACGTAGCTGTCTATGAAAAAACTGCCACCTCTCAGGTGGTATGTTAGATCTCCTCTTATTTTTTTCCACCATACAATATCTCCTATTGTTTTAATCTAAAAAAAAAAAGAATCAGAATACATACACATACATACACTTACTCATACATACATATATACACATATACATACATACATACATACTAAATACATGCACACATACACATACTCACACACACACACACACACACACACATATATATATATATATATATATATATATATATATATATATATATATATATATATATATATATATATATATATATATATATATATATATATATATATATATATATATATATATATGCTTTTATACCTTTATATAGTAAATATATATATACCTGTATATATATTTATATACATATTTATAGCAGTATATATATATATATATATATATATATATATATATATATGCACACATAAATATACATACACACATACACTTATACATACATACACATACATACACATACATACACATCCACACATACATACATGCATACATACATACAAAATACATGCACACATAAACATATATACATACACACATACACTTATACATAAATACATACACATACACATACCCACATACACATATACATGCAAACATATACACATACATACATGCATACATATACACATATACATACATATAACATAAACACAGATATACATATCCACATATATACATACACACATACACATGCATGCATATACACACATTCATACAAACTACATGCATTTATCCCACAAGAATGGGTATGTGTATATGTGAATATGTGTGTATGTGTATATGTGAATGTTTATGTATGTAAATAATCAGATTATTAATATCTAATACCATTATTTGTAGATTCGGATCAACCAGACGAAACTCCACCACCGTCTCCTAATCGTGCAAGGACTATATATTGTAAGTATATCAAACTTTTAATTTTAAGTATATTTGATAGATCCATAACTAATATATGTTTTTTTCTTCTTATAATCAGATTTTGATCAATCAGAGGGCACTCCACCACCTCCTATCCATGCAACAACTTCACATGTGTCCTTCGATAGGAATTACGATGAATTTTACTATCAAGAGCATATTATATGCTGGTGTAACTCTTGCTATAGCATGTATCGAAGACCACAATTGGAATGTATTGAACATGAGGTAGAGTATGGTACTTTTGAGTGTGCACCACCATCTCTTCAACATGATAATGCTTGGGTATGTATTTTTTCTATAAATTAATGTCATTACTTTATTTTAAAACCGTATACAAAATCAAATTGTTGCTGATATATAGGAATACTTGCTCGATGATGATGATGATGATAATAATTCTCATACTCATAATGCTAATATACCTCATTCACATCATGGACTTGTTGTTCATCAATTACAAGTAGAGGTTTCTAGAAATCCTCTACCTCCTGGTTTAGAGGCTGAAACAGTTGGAGATTATCTATTGCCAGCTCGTGATCGTTCTCTAGTACAAGCATATGATAGAAGAAGATATGGAGGATGGAATGGAGGACCACTTCCTTTAGATGGAGAGGTTTTTAACTTTTGGGGTAATCGCTATATGATTGCTTCATCCACTATTACTAGTGTTGGTAGTGGTCTCTTTATTATAGAGGATTTGTATGTGTCTCTGGACTCTGAAGTCACTCTTATGTCATTTTGTGGTCCTATATATGGATGGGGAGATTGGCATCGACTTGCACGTTATGTTCAAAGCATTAGTACTTATGGAATATGTTTGAATGCAACATCCCTTACTAGTAGAAGGATTTCACATGTAGAAAATGAAAGATCGTATATTGATGGAAGACCTTACACGCATGGAAATATAGCAGGTTTAATAAATAGTAGTCAAGGGTTACATAATAGTTCAAGGACTAATTGCACATTTGAGGACCGTGAAAATAGTCATGAATCACCATACATGAGTAGAGATGTAGCAAGATACATAGTTGTCAATGCTATTACTTCATTACATGTTGGTGATGAATTATTAGTGAATTATGGATGGTGTGGACCTCCAAGAGCACCTTTTAGCTAGAGAGAGAATGAAAATTTTCTATCCATATTTAATAACTACATATTTACTTTTATGTTTAAAGTTTACTTTTCATTCATTTATGGAATATTAATGATTTTTATTCATATGTGTAGATTCCAATGTATGATGTTGATGATATTCCACCACACCATTCACAGTTGCCAGTAAGACCTCATTTATCAGAAGCTTCTATGAGGAGGCTATGCAAAAGTGATCCTGTGGAATATGCAAGGTTGAAAGACCTATATTCAAAAGAAGATAAAGTACAAGATTTGTGCGACAATGATGAAGATGATGGCATGAAAAATTTTATTGAGGATTGGTATCAAAATGACAATGAGAGCATTGATATTTCTAAAAATGAGAAATATCTTTGAGAAGAATGTCTAAAGCATGTATATGAAGGAAGTCGTTTGACATGACTAAGTGCAAGCTTACTTATTCTTAATCTTCCTGACACATCTACTTCTCCTATTCTAGTCGACCTAATACCTGCGCTGCTAACTCTTTTATGAACTTTGCATACAAATATTAAGTATCACTTAACTATGGAGGTATAGGTTGTTTGGAAAATGGGAGAAGCAAATCCATCTGGAAGGTGTGTATGTGTGTGTGCGTATCTTTATTTATTTAATTTTATTGATATGTCTTTTTTTCATGAACTTATAGGTTATTATCTAAAAAGTTTTCACCAATTTAGAATATTCTTCCTACCTCACATGATGAAATGAAGAAGATAATCAACAATCTTGGTATAGATTATCAATGTATACATGCATGTCCTAAAGATTATATTTTATATAGAGGTGAATATGTAGATTCTTTGACATGTCCAAAATGTCAATCTCCTCGATATAAGGATGAAGAAGGTAAAATCCCAGAAAACATATTGAGACTATAATAAAGTAAGTCTATGATCCAAGGTTCTGGCCGGGTCAGACAGATTTGAAATCGGACACCATTTGGTCATCCGTGTCCAAAGATCTCAAGTTTAGACTTAGTAGGAGGTCTTGTGATGTTGTGAACAAGTGATCCACTTAGCCTAGTGGTTAAGTCTCAAGGATGTGAAGGATTGTTGATGTATGAAACACCATAAGAAATGAATTAATGTGACACTAGAACACCTCTATGGTCACCATTAACTCATTGCCACTCCAAAATTTGAGAAATGATAGCCTAAAGTGAGAACTTTGCTTCTACATAAATTCCTAGTCACCGAAATGACATACCTTCAGTCCTTCTCCATTACCTTTTCTCTGAGAAAATGATAATGTATCTCTATGTGCTTTGTCCTTGCATGAAATACTGGATTTGCTGCAAGATAAAGTGAACTCATATTATCTCCATGTATTGTAGGTGTGCCTTGATCAATGCCTAAGCTCTTGAACAATGTCTGCATCCATATGACTTCCTTAGCTGCTTCCACAAGTCCTTTGTACTCTGCTTCAGTTGATGATAATGCTACTGTATGTTATTTCTTTGAACACCAACTTACAAGCTTATCACCAATGTATATCATGTAACCATGAGTTGATCTTCTTTCATCTTGGTTACCTGCCCAATCTGAATCACTATAGGCTCTCAACTTCAAATCTGATGTAAAAGGATAATATAATCCTTCTTTTATAGTTCCTTTGATATATCTGAGAACTCTTTGACCTGTGATCCAATGTGGCTCCTTTGGAAAATGCATGAATTGTGACAAAACTCCCACTACATAACTAAGATCAGGTCTTGTTAGTGTAGCATAAATCAAACTACCCACAAGAGATTGATACTTCCTCATATCTTTGTATTCTGCACCATCATATTTACTAAGCTTGTGATTAACTTCAAGTGGAGTTGAAGCTTCTCTGCAATTTTCCATATCAAACTTCTTTAATAAATTCAGAAGATACCTTTCTTGTGATACATATATGCCATGATCTGTATAAGTAACTTCCATTCCAAGAAAGTATGACAACTTTCCTTGCCATAAATCTGGGCATAGCCTTTCACCACCAATCTAGCTTTGTATCTGGCTATACTTCCATCTGCAAGCTTCTTCACTTTATAAACCCATTTATTTCCAATTACTTTCTTACCATTTGGTTTAGGAACAAGTTCCCATGTCTTGTTCTCCTCCAGTGCATTGAACTCTTCCTTCATCGCTTCTTCCCATTGCTTCCTACCTTAGCTTCATCATAATTCTGAGGTTCTTCATCATCTTTGACCATATATGCATAGTTCTTCTGAGTTATGTAAGAAGTATCATAAGAATACCTTTCTGGTTGTCTTCTAGTCCTGCTTGACCTTCTTGGTTCACATTCTTCATATGTGTCTGGATACACCTCTTCATCAAATATAGGAGCTTCTTCATTTCTTCTTGTTAATCCACTTGTGGATGTACTTGCTTGCATATAGTCTTCATCTCTATTTACTTGCACAATTGATTTTCCTTTCTCACATCTTCTTACCTCTTCTTCAAATTCTTCAGCTGTATGACTTTGATCTGCATACCAAATTTTCTGTTCATCAAATGTAACATCTCTAGAAACAAGAAATTGTTTGGTTAAAGGATTCCACAACCTGTAACCCATCTGCTTTTCATCATAACCAATGAACACATATTTTTCTGCCTTTGGTTCAAGTTTATGCCTAAGTTGTGATGGCACATAAGCATATGCAATTGATCCAAACACTCTACAATGATCTAGTGTTGGTTTCTTACCCCACCAAGCTTCATATGGAGTCATTCCATTTAGAGCTGCACATGGTAATCTATTCACAAGATATGTAGCTGTATTTACAGCCTCAGCCCAAAGATAATTTGGACAGTTCTTCTCCTTTAGCATAGCTCTAGCAAACTCAACCAAAGTCCTGTTCCTTCTTTCTGCTACACCATTTTGTTGTGGTGTATACCTGCAAGTTATTTCTCTCTTAATACCTGCATTCCAAAGATAATCATTGAACTCTTGGGAGAAATATTCTCCCCCTCCATCAGACCTCAGTCTCTTAAGCTTTTGACCTGTGACTCTCTCTGCATATGCATGAAAATGCTTGAAAGCTCCAAACACTTCTGATCTTTCCTTCAAAACATATAATGTTATCCATCTTGTAGCATCATCAATGAAAAGAACATAATACCTTGAGCCACTGATAGATCCTTCTTTTGTTGGTCCCCATACATCTGTATGAATAAGCTCTAGTAATCCATCATGTTTGAATCCTTTCTTCTGAAATGGTAACCTGTGTGCTTTACCCATTTGACATGCTTCACATTTATAAACCATATGTTGACTTTGCACATTTGGTAATCCTAGTACAGACTGATTAGCAACCATAGCTTTAATTCCTCTTTCATTAAAGTGACCTAATCTCTTATGCCAGAGATCAAGTTCTGTAATCACTCCTTCACCATGTGTGAGCAAAGCTTGACCAATGTTCCCTTGCACTCTTAAAGTAAAGAGTCTACCTTCTTTCTTACCAGAGACAATCTGATTATACCCATTCTCTGGATCTTCAACAAATACTCCTTCATTTGTAAACCTGACTTGAAAACCTTTTTCAACTATCTGTCCCACACTAATCAAGTTTTTAGGTATTGTGGGAACATACAAAACATTGGTTAGCAAATCTGCTCCACTCTTGCATTTCACCTTTCCAATTGAATGTACACTATGTCTGGTATTATCACCTGTTTGAACTGTGTGACTAGAAATGCCTTTTTCCAATTCTGACATCAATTCTATGTTTCCTGACAAATGATTAGAACATCCAGAGTCAATGTAAAATACCTTTAGATCTTCTTTATCTGATGTGTTGATTGAGTTCATCATCAATGATGTATGACTTTCATTCTGTGTGTCATTTGCATAGTTGTAGTAGGTGGTGTTGTAGGATTGATTCTGTCCCCAACTTCTTCCTCCACCTCTACCATAGCCTCCTCTTTGACTTTGTCTACCTCTTTGGAAATTACTTTGATATCTTCCACCTCGGCCTCTGCTATTGTTGTTTTGATTCTGGTTTGATCCTTGTTGGTTGTGCCAACAGTCATGAGCCAAATGATTACTCAATCCACAGATCCAGCAAGCCTTTTTGTTGTTATTTTGATTACCTCTTCCTCTTCCAAAACCTCTTGCTCTTCCTCTGCCAGTGCCTTTACCTCTTGCATAATAAGCTTGAGAACTAGACTCCTCTTCATCCTTTGCTTTACCTTTATCTCCTTTCTTCTTGTTCTTCATGTACATTGCAGAACTTTGTCCTTTATCTCCATCTCCCTTCAAGTCTTGCTCATATGTGAGCATCAAACCAAGCAACTGGTTCAAATCTGGAACATAATGATTTTATGAAAGTTCTGTTGATAAGACAAAAGGTTTCCACCTTTCATCCCCTCTCAAACCTACAAGTAGCTGAGCAATCAATCTGTGATCTTCAACATCTTCATCTATGGATCCAAGACTATCTGCTAGATCCTTCATCTTAGTGACATAATCACTAATACTTTGACTTGGCTTCTTTTTGAATGTTGTAAACTCTGACCATAGACTTGCTTTCCGTGCTTTAGTAGTACTTTGGAAATGATACTCCAATGCATTCCATATATCTTCAGATGATTCCAATCCTCTGATGTGTGGTAGCAAATGATCAGAGATTGTATTGTAGATGTATGCTTTTGCACTTGCATCCTTCTTCTGCCAATGCTTTAAAGCATCAAGTTCCTCTTTCTTTGGTCGGCTTTCATCTTCAAATACTGGCTTCTCTTCTTCACTTGTTACATATACCATGAGATCCTTACTCATAAGTAAGGCTTCCATTCTCATTACCCATGCGGGGTAATTATCTCTGTCCAGTTTGTCAATGGAGATATGATCTGCCATACTCCTTTCCTTCTGCTGCAACCTGTGAGCTTAAAGGATAAAGAATAATACCTTTTGGAGTTCTTTGTGTATGAGGATACTTTTGAAGTAACCTTTTGATGCCTTGTGTCTTCAAATGCTTCACCTTTCAAACTTTAATGGAAAACTTTACAAAACTTCTCGTACCTTTGTCGTCTTCTGCTCTCGAGAATCTTTCTGCTCTGATACCACTTGTTGATGTATGAAACACCACAAGAAATGAATTAATGTGACACTAGAACACCTCTATGGTCACCATTAACTCATTGCCACTCCAAACTTTGAGAAATGATAGCCTAAAGTGAGAACTTTGCTTCTACAGAAATTCCTAGTCACCGAAATGACATACCTTCAGTATTTTGCTAATTTCTCCTAGCTCACATATTATTTCTCCATTAAACGTTATAGGCTGAAACTAGAAGAGTAGAGCTTTCCAACAAGCTATCATATGCATCAAACGGATCTCTAGAACTCAAGTTATGGCTCTCACAAGATGACCCTGTATGACCTTCCAAAACTGGAAATCTTTCCTGTTATAGTAAGAGCACCTGTTTAAAATTAGAATTCGATGCTTAGCATCGACTTGCAACAAGAATTCGGTGCCGGGCATCGACTTGGGATGTTTTTGGCCACTTTTCAGCAGGGATTCGATGCCGGGCATCGACTTCCCGCATAAAATCTTGATCTTTTGGACACCAAAACTATAGGTGATTTCATGCACACTTAGAATATGACTTATCAACTGGAATTCGATGCCAGGCATCGAGTTACTCCAACAACATCATGTTTTCAAACACTTCAGTACTGAATGAAAAGGATAAATGAAAATATGACTTATCAACAGAGATTCGATGCCAGGCATCGAGTTGCTTGGAAAACTTGATCTTTTTAACTCATCACACAGTAGGTAATTATGGAGATGATGGAGAGAGACTCATACACAGAACTTTACTCAGTTCTTTCTCATAGCTATGAAAACTCAGAAGTTTTACAGATGCTTTCTCACTCAGAGAATCCCGACTATACACAATCGTATAAATGAACTCCTTCTACTTCTTCTCTCTATTCTCTCTCTCTCTCTGCGTCAGTTGATACAAACTAACTTATATAGATTTTCGTATTCTCGTGATTTTTAAAAAACTTCTAGAACTAAAGTGAACTAACTTTACAAATATGATACATTTGTGAATTTTTCCCTTCACATAGGCATGGGGTTTTCTTCCTAAGATTTGACCTTCAAATATATGTCCAGTTAGTGATTGTTTCTCCAACAAGGATGAGGTCTTGGGTTCAATCCCCATGGGGGACATGGGGAGAGTATTTTGCCCAAAGAGATCTAGAGCCTTCTAGAAGCATCCACTTGAGTTAACTCGAGTTGATTGGGACACTTGGCGCACATGCAGTTACATGGCTGGCTAGTATCCACCTGCCCAAGAAGACAGTCCCCTGGAGAGAGTTATATATAGAGGCATTTGATTGGGAGGAGATTCATCTCTCTAGCTCGTGGTGGTCGTAATCCTTCTCAAAGATCTGTTTCAACAGGGTATTGAAGCATTTTCTCTATTTTTAAGAGAAATAAGCAAGATTCTCAAAAAGATTCAAAGGAAATCCAAAAACATCATCCAACCACAAGATACTAGTGTGGTTTCTAATATCAGTGTGTCGACCCACTAAAGTTTTGTTGATGAGTTGTTACTTAAACAATGCTTCACTTGAGACTAAGTTCATGCCTATATTCAATCTTTATGACTGCTTACTAGAAATGCAATTCTTGAGCATTGCTTTGAGTCAAAGGATTGAATTTACCAAGTTACACTAGGAACTTGATGCTTGACTTAGTCAATCAAATCCCTAGTTGAAAAGATCAACTCAAAATCAAAGTCCAACTTCTTTCAGAAATTATAAAATATTTCCGATTTAACAACACTTTATCTTGAAGTGCTTCAAGAAGATCTTGGAAGTTATTTACTTCATATCTTCTATTTCCTTGACCTTGAAGCTATCTTGAAGTATCTTGAGATACTACTTTCATCCTTCTTGAATTAAACTCCTTCTTTGAAGTCTTAATTCCCTTGAGGATCAAACCTAACTTCAAGATCCAATTTAGAACACCTAACTTCAAGATCCAATTATCATCCAAGGTCCGATGTCCCATACCATCTTTCCTACATCAATCTGAGTATAAAATCTGGTGTCCCATACCATCCTATTTTATATTCACATTAATGTGTGGGTGATACTTATCCTAAAGTCTAAACATCTCTTGATAGAGTACCTTCTTACTTCAATTCTTTCTGAGAGATTTGAAGTTTCAAGTATTACCTCTAACTAGATTTTCTAGGTTTTTTATCCCTTCACATGGTCGTTTCATGATCTAGTGCTTTCCTTGAGGAACTTAAAAAACCTTTTGATGGAGCATTTGTTCTTCTTTGCTAGGGTTTTCAAATGAAAACCAATCAAAATTCCAAGTACTTTTAATTTTCACAAATTCAAGCTCAATTGGTTTATACGTGACCAATTTGTAGTGACAAGAGCTTTTGACTTCTTGTCTTTAGATCCCTTTCTTACTGAAGCTTTAGGTACCTACCCCGGCTGGGACTTTTAAAGGAATCTCTCTACTACCTAAGTCTAAGCATACGCTCATGCTCTCTGGATTTGTACCAAAATCCCTTTAAGGACAGGCAAACACTTATGTTTTACCTTCCACATACTTAAGTACCATCTTCATGGTTGTAGATAAATGGAACCTGAGTGAATAATTCCCAAAAGGAATTTTATTGCCAGTACTTCAGCAATCTACAACGTAGTTCCAATCGCACATACTTGGACAATCATGGCCAAGCTTGATCAAGTTTAGTTGATCTTGCGACTATAATAAAGACTTAGTCTTTATTTTTAAGATCTCCGAAACTATCAAAAAGCTTCTTTGCTTACCTGCGGGATTTTAGAGATCTTTCCCCTACTAAGTCCAAGCATACACTGATGCCTCTCAGATTCCAAAGCAAAGAATCTTTGATATACCTTTGGGATGTGCTTAGATCCACCCTTATTATTCTTTCACTAGTTTGTACTTTGTCTAGTTCATCAAAGTACAAAATGAGACAGTGTTTTGAATCATTTGGGCAAGGACGCCACCACAGAGATGAGACATGTTCTTCCAGTTTTAGAACATGACCATGTTCTTCCAGTTTTAGAACATGAGGCTCGGGGGTTGCCTATAGTATGTATATAGATCTATTTTCGAGGACGAAAATATTTTCCAAGGGGGAAGGGGTTCAATCCCCATGGGGGACATGGGGAGAGTATTTTGCCCAAAGAGATCTAGAGCCTTCTAGAAGCATCCAATTGAGTCAACTCGAGTTGACTGGACACTTGGTGCACATGCAGTTACATGGCTGACACATGGTTGGCTAGTATCCACCTGCCCAAGAAGGCAGTCCCCTAGAGAGAGCTATATATAGAGGCATTTGGTTGGGAGGAGAGTCATCTCTCTAGCTCGTGGTGGTCGTAATCCTTGTTCTCTTGCAAAGATATTTTCCATTGGCTCCACAGATTAGAAATATGTTTCGAAGCCTCGAATTATCAAAGCTTTTGACATGGAGGCATGACCATAAATGTACTGATGGAATAATCAGAATTCCAACAGATAGTGTTGCTTTTCAACATATTGATTCTACATGGCGTGATTTTGCACAAAATCCATAGAATCTAGAGTTAGACATATCTTAGCATTAAAAAGGAACATTTAATGCTTTCACTTTGAATCCCAAGAAAAAGACAAGTTAAAGATATGAATATATATCTTGCGCCTCTCATTGACGATCTCCAAGAGTTATGGAGAGGTATTAATGTCACTGATGTATCGAAAAGCATCAATGAAAGATATATTATGGTTTGTGGTATTATGGCTTGGACTATTCATGATTTTCCAGGATATGGTGTTTGTTCAGGTATTGATGTAATTTTTGTATTCAATATGCATACAAATAAATGTGAGTTAATCTATTTATATTTTTATCATTTTCATGGTGTAGGAATATCTACTAAGGGTTATAAAGCTTGTCCATATTGTGGTGATTGGTTGAGATCAATCTATAATAAGAATCTCAACAAAAATATTTATCTTCAACATCGACGATTCTTGCTTGATGATCATCCATTAAGATGTAAAAGAGAAGCGATACATTTTAGTGGAAAGCTTGAAACAGGTCAGTGTCCAAAACCAATGATGCTTATGGATTGGTATCAAAAAATGGACAGATGGATCTCTGATAGATCCAGAATCAGAAATCTTCAATGATGATGAAGATAATGAAAATGTGAAGAGAGGTAAAGGAAAATTGGCACTCGTAGAGAATATATCAATATGGTATTCTTTGCGTTCGGAGGTCGAAATGATCTTAGATCGTGATTTTGGCACCACACAACAAAGCTGTTTTGATATCTAAAACACCCTGAGTATGCTTACCAAATTTTGTGCGATTCTGAGATTGCAACCGGAGAGGTGTAGACAATGCCCTAGATGAAGCGACGACCTACTCTGATACCAATTGTTGGAGTTAGACGTCTACGGAAGCACACAAACAACACAAGGAAGAAGAAGAAGAAGCTTGGAGCACAACACACAATACTGAATGTATTACCACTAGAATGTACAAAGATAAGTAGCCCATTAGGGCAATAGGCGTATATACAAGCCGGGGGAAAAAAGCCTCCTAAAGAGGGAAAAAAGTACCCCGGCGGTCCTAGAGTGTTCACACATATCACTACCTAAATAGATCAACATAATTCACTTTTTTTTTCAATGAGGGGCATTGCTACACCCCCCATTTTCTAGTAGTGATGAAAGGATGCCATTCTGAGGATGCTAGATATATATGCTTGATAGTTTCAAGGATATGTACCCCTAAAATCTAGGGAACTAGCATTGATGGAGCTCGATCCACTCATCTCTCTTTCTCTCTCGTGCTAAAGGAGCTTCTCTTTCTCTCTCTCTCTCTCAGTCGGCTTGGTTCCATAGCTACTTCAGATCTATATGGAGGTATGGCAAATGAGGTATAGAATTGGATTGCACCTAAAATACTTTATCTCCTTCTGTTACTACTAAGTGAGCTTGGTTTTGCCTTGAGCATACCTACTCGGATATGTGATCTTGCAAATCGTTGTTCATAGATAAGGCTTTTAACAAACCAATGTAATCACGCTTTTCTAAATTGGCACAACTCTAACACAATGATCCATCTGCATGATGATGTGAAGTGCTCCCAAAAAAAAAGGGATTGAACCAGACAATGATACAAATGGTAGATTTTCATAGTTTGAGTCAGCGTGCCACACTAAGCTTGTGAGCAAGGAGGTATGCGTGTATTCGTCTATGGCTTCATCCGTGGTCATCACCTTGAAACTATGGAATACTACATTTTCTACTTCCATATGTTTGTCTATGAATGAAGCTTGGGTTATGATGAGCTTAGCCCTAGAGCCATTGACTTGCCATTTTATAGATCTTCCATTTTCTATCATGTACCATTTCTTTCTCTTTCTTCTCCTAGAGGCATATATGCATGTAGTGGTGAAGAAACACTCCATAAATTATCTACAAAATTGTTCTATTATGATACATTGAAACTGCCATGGAACTTCAAATGTTGTTCTCGTATGAAACTTATTTATTGGAAGTGTAGTGTTAAGAAACACTCTTGTTGACATTGATGTGAGAGATTATAAGCACTTGCACGTTATGATAAAGGAAGAAAAAATAAAGGATTGTAAACATGTTCAATGATGCAATATTAATAATAATTAATAAAAATGCGAGAATGATGAGAAAAATGAAGAGGAAAATATTGCTTAGAGGCACTTTATTAGAAAGATGTGCAAGGGTGGGAGGGAGGGATTTAAAAAAGAATGGATCTAAGTAAATGGTGATGAAGATGTTTCATATGGGATAAAGAAAGTTTCCATGAGAATGAATTAAAGTTTACCAAAAGGGTAGACCATGGACATCTGAACAATAACATGTTGGGGATGTAAGGATCATGTGATCTTACCCCTATATTCATATATATACATCATATATAGAGCATTGCTTCAAGGGATATCATTATGTGTGTTTTGAGGCTCTTATGCATGTGTGTGCATCTCTCCTCTCCTCTCTCTCCCTCCATGTCCTCCTTGCTCATCTTGTTTTGCACACCAAAGCACTTCATTGGTATCGGAGCTTATTGAAGGCTGGTGTGCAAGAAGCTTCAATGGAAGCTTAGGTCACAAGAGGTGAAACTGCAGGTCGACACCTTTCAACAATTGTTCAGTATTTCGGCCATAACTTGAGCTAGGAAGCTCAGATTGGTGCATTTTAAAGTTCTGTGCATAGCTGAGATCGAGAATTATAACTTCGTACAAATGTGTAGAACTTTCTTCAGAATTCTAAATTGCCAAAAATTCAAGAAACACAAATTGATGTAGAAGAAGAATCTACAATCACTTGAACAATAGGTCAGTTTTTAGGCTATAACTTGAGTTTTACAAGTTAGATTCAAGCGATTCAACTAGCAACAACTTTTTAGAAGAATAGAAGCCTAAACTTTGAGTGCTAGTCACTGAAAATGCAAAATATAGACCA
The DNA here is from genome assembly GCA_020310875.1 of Ceratopteris richardii. Taxonomy (NCBI): domain Eukaryota; kingdom Viridiplantae; phylum Streptophyta; class Polypodiopsida; order Polypodiales; family Pteridaceae; genus Ceratopteris; species Ceratopteris richardii. The sequence continues at coordinate 115,351,157 of CM035425.1, read as the reverse complement.
ATAATGCTATAGGTGAAGGTGAAATTGATAGTAGATGCATATTTTGTGTATATCTTGAGCTACACACCTTCCACTGAGGTGTTCTATATATCATTACATAGTTAAGCAAGAGTTCTTGAAGTTTGATGAAGAGCAAAAGTTCAAATTCAAAGGTTATCATCTTTGAAATAGCAAAACATGAAGCAACATATTTTCATCACAAGAACCCTAATTGCTTTTGGTGGCTCATTTTGTTGTGGAACTTCTTCGAGAGAGATCTGTTGGCGTGCGAGTTTTTATTAGAGCTTGAAGGCACTGTCCATGTATGATCAGTATGGTAGCTCCTCCATATGAGACTAGAGCATGATCTTGTCACGTGTTTGGCATGTGAGATGACATTGTGGTATAACTATTTTGAGGTTCATATCATCACAACTTTGATCATAGCATTGTCGATGGATGTATAGTGGCATTGTAGTCTATATCTTGCTTATGCCACTTAGTTATGGATTTACTTCCCGGTTGCACACATTTTATGAGAGTTGATTTTGGATCTTGGTTGGTACTTGTATCTTTGTATTATGTAAGTACATGATCCAGATTAGAGCCTAGCAGTTGCACATCTGTTTGTCACCTGGATTGGCTATTATTTTAGCATATGATCATTGATTTGATATCTATTTGCCAGTGTGATTCTTGGAATATGGGGATGGTGATTCCCACATGGTTATTTTGGTTCAGAGTCCATTTTACGGAGGAGATGCTGCCAAAATTTCATTAGCTTTTATGCTAGAAGAGTACTTTAGTAGATCCTTTATGCTTATGTGATAGCTTTGGATCGTTGCTTGTCTCCATTCACTTGGACTTGGTCACAAATTATTCATGACAACTTGGACCATCTTGCAGGATTCATTCTTGAGTGGAAGGTGTATCACCATTGTATTGGCATGTATTACCATCAGTTTTTGGCATATGTATTTACCATTATCTTTCAATGATAGGTGGTGATAGGTTACTCATTATTATTTCATTATTGGTTATCTTGTTTGATTGCTCAGTTTACAGGGATACTCAGTCGAATTTTTTATAGGATTCTTTCACATCTACTTAGTCAGTTTGGATACTTAGTGAGCAAGCTTATGCTCATGGTTTTATGTGCATGCTAGATGCATGGTTATGTGACAAGTGATTCACATGGTTTTTCATCTCCAACGAGACATATGTGATGTGAGTTATGCATATGGATATGTAGATCTGATCCTATTGAGGATAGAGTATTATTTCTAGTCTCTTGGATTGCTAGCATGGTGTCTTCTTGATTTGATGGCACTGACTTTATGACATGGAAAGATCGGATGTGGCATACATTGGTTCGTGTAGGGTTACATATATATGTGCATAGAGATGCATAGAGGCCTCGTGACATGCATGGCCATGTATGGATGAATATGGATGCATTGACATATTGGGATTCCAAAATGGAATGTAGTGGCAAAGATTTGAAAAGATTATGGTAATCCTTTCAACAATGTAGAGATGAGTGATGCATCTAGAAAAATCTCATCTACCCCTTGTGCACTCATGGGGATTAAATCCAAGAGCTCCTCCTTCCCATCTTTGAGACTTAACCACTAGGCTAAGTGGATTACTTCAAGAATTACCTAATGTTATGATAACTTCTAACCTTGTCCCCGTTGCTTTATAATAGTGCATAGGTGGAGACTCACATTAGGTGCACAAGTACTACACAAGGTGTACTTTCGATGATAGAGACACACTTGTAATAAGTAAATTTTCATGTATTATGTGGCATGAAATATTAGTCTTTAGTTAGATGTAATCATGTGGGGCCCCCATCAAAAGAATATTTTTTATTCATTTACATTTACACTAAGATCACTAAAGGAAAAGCTAGAGAATACTTGAACACAGTTGTGAAAGTATCCAATAGTAGTGGTCTTTGCTTCATGCTTGGTAGCTCATGCATATCTTGTCTGAGCAAGAAGCAGCCTACTATGGCCACCTCTAGTTGTGAGGTTGAGTATAGGCCACCTTTCACAATGATTGTTGAGTGTGTGTGGCTCAAACTCCTCTTGGCTGATCTGGGCATTGGTCAGTCTTCTACCACCACTATCTTCACTGACAGTCAGAGTGCATTGGAAATTGTGAAGAGCCCTATGTTCCATGCTTGCACAAAGCACATTGAAGTGCACTATCATCATGTCAGGGAGAGGTTATGTGCTAGAAAAATCGGTTTGGCATATGTGCCCACAAAGGATAATGTTACAAACTTTTTCACAAAGGCTTTGTTTAGGGAGAAGTTTGAAGCTTTTCGCAAAGCTGTGGGTTTACTTCCTTTTGTGGATTGATCTCTTTCTACATAGCTTGACACTTCCATACTTGAGTGCTAGCTCCTTGTTCAGTGCATCATTCCCAAGGGGGATTTGTTGATATATTTTGATAGTGATGTGTGTGAACACACTTAAGACAACCGGGGCATGTTTTTCCCTCTTTAGGAGGTTTTTCCCTCCCAACTTGTATATATGCCTATAAGCCTAGTGGGTTACTTATCTTTTACATTCACTTGGTAATTCATTCACTACTGTGTTGTGCTCCAAGCTTCTTCTTCTTCTTCCTTGTGATGTTCATGTGCTTTTGCAGATGTCAAACTCCAATAATACCTTGGGTGGAAGCTTGACCATAAGCTTACATAAAGGAAAGCCTAGTGACCAACCAGGAAGTTTCTCATGCACTTGATACACTTATGAACCTTCAAGTACTATGCTTATTGTACTCGGTTTTACTTCCCTATCTTTACACTTTGGTGTAATTTTCTGTATTTTTGTATTTTATTCTTGTTTGAGTTTATTGAACTCCAAAATATAGCAAGAAGTAGGTGGAACCCCCTAGGAACAAGTTGACCTTCTCACAAACTTCATCACAGAAAACTAGTCATGCTTGTAGAGCTTACTATTCTCTAATGGATTATAATTTTCTAAACCTGCTTTAACCACATATAGTAGACACCAAGAGCTTTCCAATGAGCCAAAGAACACTCAATTTGGATAAATACACAAGGAGATATGACCTCTGCAAGTTTGAGGTTTAATGGAGACCTTCAGCAGAGGTGAAACCAGAGAACACACACTACTTGCAGAGAGTACTGCTCTCAGCTCACAAATCCAATGATTATGAAAATTTATGGTATGAAAGAAGACAGTAAGAGATTTTAAATGAGATATCCAACATGTAATTTGGATGTATAATGAGGGAGATACAAGTTATGCAATCTCTGCATACAAAACTACAACAGCGTAGAGATACACATATGACTCTCTTGGACTTCCCACAAGATCACGACTTTTCTCCTCTTTTTATAGCATGAGAAACTAATCTAAAACCTTCCTAATACATCTAAATTTGTGGTAGACACTTGGGTGGAGGTATTACATGACTCAAGTCCTCAAATAAGCAAAGTATTGATGGACTTTGAGAACTAGCCACATCGACCTTCCACTAGGACACCACTACAGCTCCCTTGTGACTCACTAATTTGACTCACCATGTTCTAGAACTCACGTGGTATTTTTGCTATCTTTTATGAATAATATGAGCCTTCTTGAAGTATTTGAAGACTTCCCAAAGGTATTTACATAATTTGAAACTTGTACCCTACATAAAATAAATGTTCGCAACATTCTCCCCCTCAAGTTTCAAAGGGTATTTCCTTCATGCCAAGAATATAGTTGAATCTTTGAAGCTTCAGACCATCCAAGGATTTGGTGAAGATATCTGCAACTTGATCCTTTGTTCCCACAAAAGAAACTTGTACTTCATTGTTTATGGCCTTCTCTCGAACATAATGATAGTGAACCTCTATATGCTTTGTTCTAGCATGAAAGATAGGATTTGAGGTCATATGAATGCTACTCAAGTTATCCCCATATATCAGTGGTACATCAACCTGCACATTCAAGTCATGAAACAACTTTTTAAACCACATACCTTCAGTAGTAGCCAATGCTAAACTTCCATACTTAGCCTCTGTAGAAGATAAAGCAACTGTAGGTTGTTTCTTTGAACTCCATGTTAATGTCTTGTTTCCTGCTATTACCACATATCCACTTGTGGATCTTCTGTCATCTTTGCTTCCAACCCAATCTGCATCACTAAAGACTTTAAGAGTTAGATCAGCATCACGAATATAAAATAATCCTTCGTTCATGGTACCTTTCAAATACCTAAGCACTCTTTTCGCTGCATGCATATGAGGTACTCTAGGTTCATGCATAAACTGTGACAATACTCCCACTGCATAGCATATATCAGGTCTAGTTTTTGTTACATAAATCAAAGATCCTACCATGGATCTATACGCATTCATATCATGCAACTCATCACCTTCCTTTGCACTCAACTTTACATTACATTCCATTGGAGTAGAAACAAATTTACATTCCTGCATACCAAACCTTTTCAACATATCACATATATACTTTCTCTGTATCAACCACATACCTTCATCGCCATACACAATTTGAATCCCAAGAAAGTGTCTAAGCAAACTAAGATCTGAAATTTTAAATTCCTTTCCCAAATTACCTTTTATCTCATCAATTGCTTTTGCATCATTCCTTGTAATCAACAAGTCATCCACATAAATGCATACATAGACACACATGCCATCTACATGTTTTACATAAAGTGAAGGATCAGCATGACTCGCTGTGTATCCTTGCAGCATAAGATACTTTACCAACCTTGCATTCCATGCCCTTGGTGCCTGCTTAAGACCATACAATGCCTTCTTTAACCTGCATACATGATTAGGACATTTTGCATCCACATAACCATCTGGTTGTGACATATACACTTCTTCATTTAACTCACCATTAAGAAAGGCATTCTTTATATCGAGTTGATATATATTCCACCTTTTACTTGCAGCTAAAGCCAACAAAGTTCTCACCGTTGCCATGTTTGCTACTGGACTAAATGTCTCCTCATAGTCCAATCCTTGAGTTTGATTATATCCTTTTGCTACAAGTCTAGCCTTATATCTTGACACACTACCATCACTATTTCTTTTAATCTTAAAAACCCACTTGCAACCAATTACCTTTTGCTTTGGTGTCTTTGGAACTAAATTCCAAGTCTTGTTATCCTGTAGTGCTTCCATTTCTTTGCTCATTGCTTTCTCCCACTTTTCATCTCCTTTTGCCTCATCATAACATGTGGGTTCATTTTCCTGCTCAACTTTTGTCATAAAAGCATAATGAGTATTCATGAAAGATTCATACGTATAATTCATGAAAGATTCATACGTATACCTTTGAGGTTGCTTACTCACTCTTGAAGTTCTTCTTACCTCCAACGTAGATGCTCTTCCTTTCTTATTAGGAACCTTTGATGATTCTCCATAGTCACATACATCACTAATTTCCTCTCCTTCATCATTAACTTCAACAAGTTTGAGTTTACCTTTACTTTTAACACTAGGAGGTGAATCTTGCCTTAATCTTCCATTGAAAGGTAGCTCTCTTTCTTCATCCAAACCGCTTTTCTCATCACTTAAACTTCTTGTGGGCTGAGGTAAGCACTCATCTCCTTCACCTGTATCTTCTTCATCTTCATTTATGACCTGCAAACTTTTCTTATCTACATACCATGAAAGTGATTCATCAAAATTTACATCTCTTGACACAAGCACCTTATTGGTATGAGGATTATAACATCTATATCCTCTTTGAGTATCTGCATAACCAATAAATATACACTTTTTTTATTTCACATCAAGTTTTGATCTCACTTCACTAGGTACATGTACATAACATACACAACCAAATACTTTCAAATGACTTACACTTGGTTTCCTTCCATGCCATACCTCATATGGTGTCAAATGATGAACTCCAGCAGTAGGTACTCTATTCATAATGTACACACGTGCTAACAACTTTAGCCCAAAAAGAATTAGGCGAACACATATCATTTAGCATGGTTCTAGATGCTTCTGCTATGATTCTGTTTCTTCTTTCTGCAACTCCATTTTGTTGTGGAGTATACCTGCATGCAACTTCTCTTTTGATACCTTCATCATACAAAAAATCAGTAAAAGCTTGAGAGAAATACTCTCCCCCTCCATCGGATCTTAGCTTCTTAACATATCTTCCTGTTTGCTTCTTGACAAATGATTTAAAATTTTTGAAACAATCAAAGACTTCACTCTTATGTTTAATGAAATACACAAATGCCATTCTACTATGATCATCAATGAATGATACATAGTACTTATTACCAGCCAAGGATGCCTCTTTAGTAGGACCCCATACGTCCGTGTGTATAAGTTCTATCAATCCACTGCTTACATAGCTTGAATGCTTGAAAGACTGTCTACTCTGCTTACCCATTTGACATGCTTCACAAAGATGCACCATATGTTGCTTAGGAAGATCAGGTAATCCTTCAACAATCCTCTTCTTTGATACCACCTTTAACCTGTGTACATTCATGTGTCCAATCCTTTTGTGCCATAGATCAAGCTCTACTATTCGATGCATACCATAAGAGAAATAATTTGTATGATTTGGGTTTACCTTGAATGTAAACAATCTACCTTGTTTTTGACCTCTAGCAATTAACCTCCTTTGCTTTGGATCCTCAATGAAGCAACCTGCATGATTAAATCTTATTTGCAAACCTTTTTCTACCATTTGACCAACTGACATCAAATTCTTAGTAATCGTTGGCACATAAAGTACATCCTTCAAGCAATTTGTCTTGCTCTTATCCTGCATAACAACATCTCCAACCTGCATAATCTTATGTGTTGTAGCATCTCCTATTTCAACATGACCTTTACATGAAGGGTTATGCATATTAGAAAACCATGAAGCATCATGTGACATATGGTTAGAGCAACCACTAACTACATACCATACATCACTATTGCAACTCATCTTAGTTTCTACATTCATCATAAGAAGAGAATCATAATTATCACTTTTACCTTCAACTGCATAATTTCCTTGTTGTTTACCTCTTCTTGAATAGCCTCCTCTTCGATTACCACCTTGATTATTTTCATTTTGATAACAATCTTTGGCATAGTGTCCATACCTTCCACATATATAGCAATTGTTGTTATCTTCACTCCTTTGTCTTTGATTGTAGTTGTAGTAGCCTCTCGTACCTCTCACACTTGATCTTCCTCTTCCTCTTGTGTTGAAGAAGCCACTTGAAGTCCCTTGATCATCACTCCTTCCTCCTCGACCTCTATTTGAACCTCTTCTTCCTCTGTTTCCACCTCTTGATGATCCTACATAAAGAGCTTGTCCTTGAGATCCTTTTTGATTTGAAGTAGAGCCATTTAGATTCATCTCCTCCGTGACCATAAGAGCAACAAGCTGATCAAAGTCTGGTAATTCTCCTCTAACATAAACTGAAGTAATGAATGGTTTCCATCTCTCATCATCCTTGAGTCCGTTGAGAGTATGTGCAACCAAGTCGTCGTCCTCCACATGAGCTTGAATTGATCCTAGTTGATCTGCAATCTCTTTAACCTTCAACAAGTAATCATTGACCGATGTCCTTGTATCTTTCTTTATGTTATTCAACTCATTTTTGAGTTGAATCTTCCTTACTCTTGTACCTATAGCATACAACCTTTCCAATGCAAGCCAAACATCTCTACTTGTGTCTAGATCTTGTATGTGTCCTACCATTGAATCTTGAATATTTTGTGATAAAATGAATATAACCCTTTTATCTCTTTCATTCCAAAGTCTAAACTCCCTCAATTGTTGCTGATTTGGATCCTCTGGTAATATAGGTTTGATATCCATTCCATCAATCAAACCATACAAGCCTCTACCTTGCAAGTATGCTGTGATTCTAAATCGCCATGCTTGATAGTTGTTCTTATCAAGCTTCTCTATTTGTGCATGTTGATCGCCCATTGTGTAAATACTAAACTTCCTCCTTTAACCCTCCTTTTTCATATGTGTGATAAGAATAAGTATGCGATTTACCTTTGTTATAAAGTTTATGCACCTTTCTTTGCTTGGATGTTGCTTGAGATGCTTCCTTGCTATCTCCTTCTACCTTTGTGTAGTATCGATGATGAACCTCTTCTCCAATAGCTTCAAATTCTTCATCAAGGCATTATAACCTTCTCCAAGCTTCAATTCCTTGCTCTGGTACCAATGTTGGAGTTTATTGACCTCCAAAATATAGCAAGAAGTAGGTGGAACCCCCTAGGAACAAGTTGACCTTCTCACAAACTTCATCACAGAAAACCAGTCATGCTTGCAGAGCTTACTATTCTCTAATGGATTAGAATTTTCTAAACCTGTTTTAACCACATATACTAGACACCAAGAGCTTTCCAATGAGCCAAAGAACACTCAATTTGGATAAATACACAAGGAGATATGACCTCTGTAAGTTTGAGGTTTAATGGAGACCTTCAGCAAAGGTGAAACCAGAGAACACACACTACTTGCAGAGAGTACTGCTCTCAGCTCAAAAATCCAATGATTATGAAAATTTACAGTATGAAAGAAGACAGTAAGAGCTTTCAAATGAGATATCAAACATGTAATTTGGATATATAATGAGGGAGATAAAAGCTCTGCAAGCTCTGCATACAAAACTATAGCAGCGTAGAGATACACATATGACTCTCTTGGACTTCCCACAAGATCATGACTTTTCTCCTCTTTTTATAGCATGAGAAACTAATCTAAAACCTTCCTAATACATCTAAATTCGTGGTAGACACTTGGGTGGAGGTATTATATGACTCAAGTGCTCAAATAAGCAAAGTATTGATGGACTTTGAGAACTAGCCACATCGACCTTCCACTAGGACACCACTGCAGCTCCCTTGTGACTCACTAATTTGACTCACCATGTTCTAGAACTCACGTGGTATTTTTGCTATCTTTTATGAATAATATGAGCCTTCTTGAAGTATTTGAAGACTTCCCAAAGGTATTTACATAATTTGAAACTTGTACCCTACATAAAACAAATGTTCGCAACAATTCTTACTCCAATGTTTTTATCCTGGGTGTTTCTTTACTTTATAACTCTCCATTTTTCCAACTATGTTTTGACACCCATTACTAAAGTTTCCCCATCAAATCTAGTGCGCTTGATGGCATAGGTTTTTTTGAGTGTTGGAAGACAAAGTTACAATGACCTTCAATTCGACATAGAGCTTCACAAAAGTCAACCAAGCTTTAATTAGTTAACAAGAGAGGTGATAAGAAGGTGACATTCTACCATCTCCATCCTAGACTTTATAAAATCTCAAGGACATATTGTTGACACTCAAGGTCAAGCACAAGGAACAATAACATGTCAAAGAAGTGAATACACAAGAAGAGGGAGCATATAGGGAGCTCCAAGAAGTATATGTCAAATTTTTAGAAGAAATCCCTACAAAAATAATGATTTTGATAATTAAAAACCATTGTAAATATCATTTCACATTTTTCTAACTCCATTTTGTTCAAGCCAAGGAGTCCTCAAGCTTGAAGAGTATTAGAAGCATCAACCTACCAATTTTCATAATTTTTAGACTCCATTTGAGCCCTCAAATAAGCTATGGAACCTAATTTTTAACTAAGCCAAACATGTTGATATTTTTAGGTAGTCATGTGTGTGAACACAGGAGGACCATCGGGGCACTTTTTTCCCTCTTTAGTAGGTTTTTTCCCATGGCTTGTATATATGCCTATAGCCCTAATGGTTTACTTATCTTTGTACATTCTAGTGGTAATACATTTAATATTGTGTGTTGTGCTCCAAGCTTCTTCTTCTTCCTTGTGCTGTTTGCGTGCTTCCGTAGACCTCGAACTCCAACAATTGGTATCAGAGTAGGTTGTTGCTTCATCTAGGGCATCATTGATACCCCCCTCCCCCATGGTAGTCCCAAATCCGCATTTGGTGAGCATACTCAAGGTAATTAGGAGATCAAAATGGCTTCACTCTATGGTGTCAAAATCACGATCTAAGCTCATTTTGGCCTTTGAATGCACTATCACAGTGCTTGTGTAGGCTATTTTGTCTTTTTGTGCCAAAGATATATACAGGCTTTGGTTCACTAGTACAAGCATCTCCAAGTCTGCTACAGGTTTAGCAGAACTCATTAGGATAGTTTTGTTCAACTTTTTCAGATACAATCATTTTTCTGCATCAAGGTATTTTAATAAGTGGCAATGGCTGAAAGTAGTGATGTATTTTGTATGGTGGGTGTTGAGGATAAGTTGGATGGTACAAATTATCCATTGTGGGCTTATATGATGCGTCATGTATTGGTCACAAAAGGACTCTAGAATATTGTGTAGGGTGTTGAAAACTTACACGTGCAAATACAGGTACTAAAGCTGATGTAGACGACATTGAAGATGATGATATTCTTCATGTTCCTATTCGTGTTGTAGTTTCTGCTGCATGTATTGCAGAGCAAATTCATTGGGATGGAAGAGATGCTCAGGCGCATGCATTGATAGTGTTGTCTACCAAACATGCCATTATTCCTCACATTCACTCTTGCAGAATAGCTAAGGATGCTTGGGATACACTTACCACATTGTACCAGGCAAGGAATGAGGCTCATGTTACTTACCTCCAAAAACAGTTGGAGAGTGAGCATATGAATGAAGGTGATTCTATGGATAGTTTTCTCACAAAGATCAAGGATTTGAAGGAACATTTGATTTTTGTTGATGAAGTCCTTCCTCACAGTTCACTTGTGCAGACTATTCTGAATGGTCTTCCTGACTCATATCAGAGTTTTGCTTCTACTCTTCGTTTGATGATCCAAATGCCTTAACATTTGAAGAGTTAGTTTTTGTTCTACTATAGGAAGATCAGTCTAGGTAGAACAGGTCTATTATGCATGTTGCTGATCAAGCTTTCCTAGCTAGTCAGAAGGGCAAAGGTAAATGGAGCTCATCTACTAGTAAGTAGAAATCTGCAAATGTTGCACATTTGAAGAAGGAAGACAAAGATGAGAAGAAATCAAAAAAGCAAAAATTATTTTGCAAATATTGTAAAGCAAATGATCATGTCATTAAGAGCTGTCCAAAACTGGCTGCTAAGGATGCAAAGAAGAAAGAGGCTGGAATGGTTGTTGTAGAGGCCTCTACACCAAAAACAGAGTTTGCTAATCTTGTGCAGAATGAAGAATGGGTGTTTAATATTGTTTGCAGTTTTGACCCATCTTCTCATGAGCAGTGTATGTCTGTAGTAGACTCAGATGTTTGGTATTTTGATAGTGTGGCAACCAAACATATTAGCTTGCACTGCAGTTAGTTCACTTCACTCGAGCCTGTCCCTATAGGGAATATTGTCACATGCGCCAACAACTCCTCTTATCCCATCATGGGAGTTAGTAAGATCATTCTGACTAGTACTGATGGTAGTTCTTTCACTTTCTCAGATGCTTTATTTGTGCCAAGGATCAAGAAGAATTTGTTATCAGTTTCAGCTTTAGCCAAGATTGGCTTGGTTGTGAAATTTGTTGATGACATGTATACAATTCATGATATGTCAAATGGCAACGTGATTATTGCTTCTGGCATTTTATCTTATGGGCTATATAATCTCATAGACTATAAAAAATCTGTGAATGATTCAGCATGTGCAATACATGTTTCTCAAGCTATGTCAGATGCAAAGCTTTGGCATGCATGCTTTGGTCATCTCAATTTTGCTACTTTGTTATGCTTGTAGAAATCTGAAATGGTGTCCTCTTTGCCCAAACTTGAGGCGCCCGATAAACATGTTTGTGAAGGTTGTATTTTGGGCAAAATGTCGTGTTCATCCTTCCCGAAAGATGGTTCAGTTCGAGCTACTCAGAAATTGCAGCATGTACATAGTGATGTTTATGGTCTTATGTAGACACCTTCTTTTGGAAAGTATCTCTACTTTGTGACTTTCATTGATGATTTTTCTAGGCATGCATGGGTATATCCATTGAAAGAAAATTCCGAAGTGTTTACGTGCTTCAAATAGTTTTTGGTTTTGGGTAAAAATGTATCAACATGTAAAATGGGCAATCTCCATTTTGATGGAGGAGGGAAATATATGTCTTCTGACTTTAATGCATTTCTGGTTGAATGTGTGTTTGATGAAGCACAAAATTCTGAAAATTGGATGGCTGCTATGCAATCAAAATATGATGCTATCATAAAAAATGGTACATGGTCTTTATGTGACTTTCCTCCTAGTAAGAAGGCCATTGGTACTAAGTGGGTATCCAAGTTGAAGTGTAAGCCTGATGGAGCAGTTGACATGTATAAGGCTAGGCTTGTTGCAAAGGGTTATGCATAGGAAAGAGGCATTGATTTTGATGAAACCTTTACTCCTACATGCCGAATGACTACTGTTTGTAGCGTCTCTGCACTTGCAGCTATCATGGTTGGAATGTACATCAGTTGGACATTAAAAATGCATTTCTGAATGGTGACTTGCATGAAGAAGTGTATGTTTTTCATCCCCATGTCTTTGTGCGGAAAGGGCATGAAAACGAAGTGTGTAGGTTGAAGAAGGCATCATATGGTTTAAAGCAAGCACCACGTGCTTGGTATGAAAAGATACATGCCTATCTGATTGCACATGGTTTTGAGAATAGTCCAACTAAACGTACCTTATATATTAAGCGTGCTAATGATGTGCTTCTGATCATTATTGTGTATTTTGATGACATGCTGCTTAGTGGTCCTCATGACAAGCATATTGCTGATTTTAAGGCTAATTTGCATGCCTCATTTGAGATGTCTGATTTGGGGCATTTGCATCATTATTTGGGCATTCAGTTTATGCAAGTTGATGGTGGAATGGCTTTGTGTCAAATGAAATATATTGATACATTATTGCAGCATTTTGGCCTTGAAGAGTGTAAACCTATTGCCACTCCTATGGAGATAGGTTTAGGACTGAGTCTTCATGATGCTGGATTTGATGTTGTTCTCTATCAGCAAGCTATTTGATGCTTGATTTACTTATGCATTACTCGACCAGATATTCAGTTTGTTGTCTCATAAATGAGCAGGTTTATGCATTGTCCAGGTGTGAAGCATTGGCAGGCGGTTAAGCACATCTTTTGCTCCTTGAGTGGTACTCAACTACTTGGATTGTTTTATCCTAAGAAGGGATCACTACTACCAGATTTGCATGCTTTTTCTAATAGTGATTGGGTTGGTTGCTATGACACTCGTGTGTCCACTAGTGGCTTTTTCTTCATGCTTGGTAGCTCATGTATATCTTGGTTGAGCAAGAAGCAACATACTACGACCACTTCTAGTTGTGAGGCTAAGTATAGAGCATCTTTCACATCGATTGTTGAGTGTGTGTGGCTCAGACGCCTTATGGCTGATTCACATTGAGGTGCATTATCATTATGTCAGGGATAGGTTCTTTGGTGGAGAGATCAACTTGGCATATGTTCCCACACAGGAGAACATTGTAGACCTTTTCACAAAGGCTCTGTCTAGGGAGAAGTTTGAAGCTTTCGACAAAGCTTTGGGCTTATTTCCTTTTGTGGAGTGATTCCATACAGCTTGGCACTTCGTTATACATGAGTGCCATCTCCTAGTTCACCGCATCACTCCTAAGGGGGATTTGTTGATATATTTAGGTAGTGATGTGTGTAACACACTAGGACTGTCGGGGCACTTTTTTCCCTCTTTAAGAGGTTTTTCCCCCGGCTTGTATATATGCCTATAGCCCTTATGTGTTGCTTATCTTTGTACATTCTAGTGGTAATACATTCAGTATTGTGTTTTGTGCTCTAAGCTTCTTCTTCTTCCTTGTGCTATTCACGTGCCTCCATACACCTCGAACTCCAACATGACACTAGGTCTGGACAAGGCCAATACTAGTCAGAAAACCATAAAAAGAGCTAGAGAGCTCATTTTTGAGGTTAGCTAGTGAGAGAGTGAAATTTTTCTTGAGTGTTGTAAACTTTCTTTGAGCTTGCTAATATTAGCTTCCATTGTTCCTATCTTTGCTATCTTACCTTGTGTGCATGTGTGTTTGCATGCATGTATGTGCCTATCACTCACATTTGCTGTTGCAGAGAAAAGAGGCACAAAAGAGGAGCCCCAAAATTTTCAAATTAATGGGCACAAAATTTCTTCTTCAAGATTCTAGGAAATTCCCTCAAAACTATGTAAATGCACTAGAGGAGTCCTCTACATGCATAAGCCCCAAATCCTTGTAACATAATTCTTGTAAAATGGTAGGAAACTAGAGATTAGTCAATAAAGTGCCGGTCTCTTGTGTGAAAGGACTATTTTTTAGGGCACATGTATATAAGTCACTTTGTGACTCTTTGTAGAGACTTTTTGCCATTGTGAAAAAGAAGAGCAAAAATTCAAATTTGCTTCTTTCCTGCTAATTTTCACCATCTCCATGATCTTTTGTGTGTGTGTGAGATGCTTGGAATGTGTGTGTAGGACTGTTAGCTATTCCGTCCCACATTTTCGAAGTACTGTAGTGTGTGTGTGAACCACCAGGGGTTGCGGAGCGAGTGTTGGTGTTTCATGCCATTCATTGTTTTGCGCATAACTTGAAGAGCGTTTGTCAGATTCGAGTGAAAATAAGAATATGTGCATCTCGTCGAGAGCTTCAAAATGAACCCGCTATTGGCCATATTCGGAGTTCAGAGGTGGGAGAAAAGTTTGAATTTGTGCTTACTACTGTAAGTGGCATCACGACATGCATTTTCAGAGATTTAGTGAGTAGGAGAGGTAGTTAAGTCTTTTCACATGCATTGTAGCTCAGCCACTTCACTTTCCATCATGTGTGCACGCGTCCTCATACACTTGGTTCATGTGGTTCTTCGGATTGATAATTAAATGTGTATTAGTCCACCACTATATGCAGTTGTGGGGCGACTGAGATTTAGTCTCATCGACACAAGTCCCTAAGGCTTCATGACTTAGGTACACACGTTTTTGGCACCGTTGCTGGGGAACAAACTCAACCAAGGTGCCTTCGTGATGGTTATAGCTTTGGAGTGAAGGAATCGTACTTGTAGAGGTGAATTCGTTCAGTGGCAAGTAGTCAAGCACTTCAGCACTTGTTACTTCACATCCTTGAGGTGTATGTAATGAGTTTTTATGTTTAGGGTTAGGAGTGAGGAAGGAAGGGAAGAGTTAGGGTTAGGCAAGAGAGAGGAGTAGAGTAGGAAGAAGTAGGAAACATCAAGAAAAATCCCAAAAATTGTCAAAATTAGTGTAGAGTAGGTCTCAAGTATCCCAAAACTTTAAAAAACCAAAAAAATCAGTTCATTTGACACAAATGTGAGAGCAGGTATCGTGAGCAAAGCAGGGATCGGTATCCCCTGAGTGGTATCACGCCTGGCAAGCTAAAAAGCAACCTTGAGAGCTCAAATCTCAGGCAAGACATCCTTGAAGGTAAGCTACAATAAGTTTTTGATATCAAAATTATTTCAGAAACACACTTACGCATGATTAGAGAGATTTTTGGTATCGCGGGGTAGAGCAAAGAGCTTTTGGAGAGTCTTTGAGTGGTACAGAGGGTCAAGAGTGAGGAGGGTGAGAACTAAACATAATTACAGAAATTTTTTTGAGTTTAGAGCAATTTTGGCTGAGGTATCATGGTCGGTTGAGTTTTGGTATCGCGATACCAAAATTCCCTCGTATCGTGATACTCGCCTGGTATCATATCGCTGCATACCCACTTGAGGTATCGCAATACCATTCTGGTATCGTATCGTCAAGTTGGTATCGTGATTGCGATCAGCCAGTGGTATCATATCGCGATCCATCTCGGTATCGTATCGTGTCAGTCACGGTATTGTATCGTCGACTGAGCGGTATCATATCGCCCAATCAGTATCGTATCATGCCTGTTTTAAGTATCACATCGTGTGAAAAACTGGTATCATATCGTCCGACCAGTCTAGTATTGTATCATGAGGAATCCAATATCATATCATCTAGTGGGTCAGATATTGTATCATCTGTAAACTTGGTATCGTATCGTCGAATACAAAGGTATTGTATCGTGTCAATTCTAGAATCGTATCGTCTCATTCGGTGGTATCGTATCACCGAAGGTTTCTGGTATTGTATGGTGTCAGTCACGGTATCGTATCGTCAATTGAGCAGTATCGTATTGCCGACTCGGTATCCTATCCTGCTTGTTTTAAGTATCGTATCGTGTGAAATTGTGGTATCGTATCGCCAACCTCTCTCGTATCGTATCGTCCATTATTCCAGTATCGTATCACCTGAAGTTTTTGGTATCGTATCGTGTTGAAGTCGGTATTGTATTATTTGTGTGGTATTGCCAAGAGTGGTATTGTCCAGAACTAATCAAGCCATTTGAGGGCAAAATTGGGAGAAGTTAAAGAGCCAATTGAGGGGAAGTTGGAAGCCAACATAGGCCTAGAAGGGTGAATGAACTTGAGATCAAGACAAGTGCTAAGTAGCCGGAGGAGTGTCATTTCATCGGTAGGAAGTGCAACCAAAGCAAGTCATCACTCTATTTATACAAACACCTCAAGTGATTCAGAGGAGAAGATATCCATGGCCTCAGAGGACATGCATGGTTGTGTCCCTAGGGAGAACTTTGTGTCAACTATAGAGGGGGAATACTGCACCTCTCTACAATGTGTGTCCAATAATATCCAAGGGATCCCTATTTACCTAGATGGCTTAAATAGGTCTATAGCAAGGATAGTGAACTCTACTGAATCAACAATAGTGCCCAGGCCCACAGTCAAGTATGAAGCAGGAGTGCACATGGATAAATTAGGTCACATGTATGTGGTAACAAAAAACCCAGATCGGATCAACGAGAGAGGAGGATTGGAAGCACAAGGAAAATCGGGGAGACCCGATCCCGAAGAGCTGGTAACTACACCAAGATGCAAGTCAGTGGTGACTCGAGTCTTGAGAGAGGATTTGATACCTCAAGATGATTACCTATTAGACATCTACTTAATCCACGGGTCAGACCTACTGTTACAAACTGACTCACCCACATGAGGATAGGAAGAAAGCCTAATGACTTTCTATGAGTTAAAGGATCCCGAAGATGAGTCTAGAGTCACCTACCTAGACCAGAACCAAAAAAGGTATTGGTCAGTAGATGCAGTTGATAGAGCTCAGTTGAAGTATATGGGGTTGCCTGTATTCCCTTCTCGAGGAGCAAGCAAGTACATCCCAAAATCCTTTTGGAACGCACCAAGAGCCAGAGAATACAATGTCAGGACAAACGAGCCAACGAAGTGTTCCTAATCGAACTCATGTGCAATTAACAATGCCGGGAGTGCAATCACACAATCAAACCCACCAAGAGCCAGAGAATACAATGTCAGGACAAACGAGCCAATGAAGTGTTCCTAATCAAACTCATGTGCAATTCACAATGCCAGGAGTTGCAATCACACAATCAAACCCACTCAGGACTAGGCAACCAAAATCGGCCACCAGTTAGGCCAAGGCCACAACCAAGAGTGCTGCCTGGAATACCTCCAATTAGACCAACAATTCCTATGATGCCCAGACCACCAGAGCCAATAAGAAGACTAAGACCAATTCAAGTGGCCAAATGTATGAGAAATCACTATGACAGAATGGGAGAACCCGATGATCACATAACTGAATTTAAAAAAGTATTACGGGCCGAACAAGTGGATGATTTCTTTGTGCAGTATGAATCCTTTGGACTTACCCTCACAGGGACGGCTTTGACTTGGTTCCAACCATTGGATTCCAATCAATTTGGAAATATTGAGCAATTTTTTCAAGATTTCATTGGAGAATTCACCAAGAGAGGGATTAAATAAAACTCTTCATCCTTAATCCATAGCTTCAAACAAAATCTAAATGAAATCGTGAAAACAGCTGCTTGGAGATTTAATCAATATGTCGATATATGCCCAGCAATAGAAAGACCTTCACAGCAAAAAACGATATCACTATTCTTGGACGGATTGATGAATAGGACTTTGAGAACCTTAGTCTATGTGAAACGGCTCCAGATATTGAGCGAGTGTCTTCAAGAATGTATTGACCTAGAGGATAACCTGGCTGATGATCTTAAAAGTACACCAAGCCCTACGAAATCAAAAGACACTAGGAGTACAGTGACATCTAACTCCAGTAATGTAGAGGAGTTAGCGAAACTGATAGCCAAGAAGTTAGGCGTCCACGGATAGAGGAATTACCAGCACCCATCAATGAGAATACCCATGTTACGAAGATGCAGCCTATGCAGCGGAGATCATCCATCTCACATGTGTGCAAGAGGAGGAATAGGCATGCCTCAAGCTTATCCGTACAATAGGCAACCACATCAAGGACCCACCCTGTACCACCATATAGAACAAAAATACTAATCATACTACTGACAATTGCCCATTCAACAGGTAGTCAAGACCCTTAAACCAACCTTAGTATAGGTCTTTTGGATACCCCCCTAGAGAGCCAGGAAGGGAGATTCCCAGATACAATCCCTATCCAGGACCACAAGGAGCACCTAGACCATATGAACAAAGGCAATATGAACGACCTCAGCCAGTGTTAGGACAACAACCATCCAATCCACAGAACGTAGTGCCAATTAAATATACTCAACCAGAGGAAAACATGGAGAGAGCCATAGTACCAGCTACACCACTAGCGAGTACAAAATCAATGAATTAGGGATATGAGCAAACCCAAGGAGAATACTATCCCTATGACACCAGTTTGATGGAGTATGACCAAACTTATGGCCAACAATACTATGGTTATGAGGGATATGACAACACCTATGGACCAGAGTTTGCAACCCTAATGTACACTGCATCCAAGGCACCAACACCCATGAGGCCACCCATTAGACCGCTTGTGCCAAAGGGACCATGCTATAGATGTGGAGGAGACCACTTCATAAGAGAGTGCACTCTGCCATATAATCCACCACCACCCAGGACTTGGCAGGGGTATTGCAATGAATGTGGAAAGGAACACCTATTTTGAGACTACCCAAAGAATCTCAATAGAACTCATGACACAACACAAATCAATGTGATTGAAGTAATTGAATCGTCAGGCAGTGATAAAGAGTACACAGTGCCATTAAAAGCTATCACACGAGCACAAGCTAAAGGACAAGAGAGAAAACAAGCAGAATTGGAACAAGAAAAGAATAAAAACCTAGAACCCAAAATAAAGTTACTGGAAGACTCTGCAGACCCACATGAGAGTATCCAAACAAAGAAAACCCAAAGCTAGAAGGATAGAAGGGAAAAACTTAGAGACAAATGGATGAAAAACAAAAGTAAGGAAGACAAGAAGAGCACGAGATGGTAAGAACCTAAGGAACCTGAAATACGAGAAGAAATCCCCATTACACCTCATACACAAGAATGAAACAAGCCAGGATCAATCTTAGCAAACCCAAGACTGGACGATTTGGATATGTGGCTAAAAGCTTACCAAGCCAGAATCACGACTGGACCAAACATAGAGCAACACGAGAAACTCTATCCACAAGGGGATTTAGAACAGAAGAGACTGGCGATATGTAGAAAGCTCATAGAGATAGCTCAGGCCACACTAGAAAAGACTATCCCTGTCCTCCTAGAGACAAGAATATATGAGAATCAATACACTGATTGTTTTAAAGAAAATGAACAGAAACCAAAAGAGAAAGATAATAAGGAAACCTTACTTAACACTCAAGACAAGTCAATATCAGTAGTCCCTGAACTAGAAGCTGATTGGCCAAGAGAGTTGTGGACTAGGATTCGGGAAGAATGATGGAAAAGGAATGGAGATTCAAGACCTCCTTTTGAGGAATTAGAGGTGGAAGGCGATCAGCCAACTCCAAATTTGGAAGAAATATACGAAGAGGTTTCCATGTTAGACCGAAATAAAGAGGAAGCACACAACTTTTTACCCTACCAAACTACATGGGAGAATATGAGAAAGAATCCATAATCTTCTGTGCTCCCACCGTTCAAGGAAAGGAAAATGAGTCTTCAGGCAAGACCTCTCACAATCTAATTGAACTCAAGAAGCCCAAGGTACAATGTCCGTTGGCTATGGAAGAATTACTACGTGCCAAGCCCCAAATATGGAAACAATTAGCGGGACAGTTGAAGTTAGCACATTAGGAGAATAAAAAGGAAAGTAAGGAAATTGAAGCCCATTCCACAATACAAATTCCGGTGGATAAAGTTGGAGAATTTAGCGAAGGAGACGAGGGAAACACATGTTTACCCATCACATACAATGGATACATGACCAAGGCCAAACTAGGCACAGGAGCAGGAGTAGGCATAGCCACCAAAGAGATTTGGGAGAAATGGGGAAAGCCAGCCCTGCGACCAACACGTATGAAGCTTCAATTAGCAGATGGTCATGTAGAGAGACCCCTGGGAATACTGGAGAAAATCAAGTTAGCCACCTGTGGAGTGGAGCTTGAGCACACATTAGCTATATGCCAATTCGGAAAAGCTAATAACTATGAAATGATATTAGGGCGACCATTCATGAGACAACTCAGGGTAGTACAAGATTGGGGAAGAGACACTTTATACCTACAACATCAAGGAACTACTACCAAGATAAATTTGCATACATTTGCATATAGGGATATACCCTCCCTACAATGGAACCCCATGCACAAGGAAGAGGATGATTTGTCACTTCATAGTGCGGGTTCAAGTGACCAATCATGGATGCACAAAGATGCCCAAGTATGGATGTGTAAGGAAGCAAAGAGAGAAGAGAAAAAGACTCAAACATGGCCTATAGGACATCAAAGTTACAGACCCATAGATGAGACCAAACCAACCCCCGACCTATTTGAAGTCCCAGAACGCTTCAAAAGATATGTAGAGGAGAGGAAGATAACCATGAAGAAACCATAGATAAGACCAAACCAACCCCCGACCTATTTGAAGTCCCAGAACACTTCAAAAGATATGAAGTAGAGGAGAGGAAGATAGCCATTCAGATGCCTAAGAGAGCGGCAAGAGAAGGAGAAGCATATGACAACAAGGAACAAACAAAGAAAGTAATAGTGAGTATAGAAGATGGAGAAGAAAGATGCACATACATAGGAAAAGATGTGTCACCAGAGGAGGGAGAAGAATTGATAAGACTGATTCGAGAATATCGGGATGTGTTCGCATGGACCTACAAGGACCTCAAAGGTGTTGAACCTTCCATTTTTTCTCATTAAATACCAATGACACCTGATGCAAAATCGTCGAAGCAACGACCTTACACATATAATGATGTCTATTTAGAAAAAATTAAGGAGGAGATAGACAAGCTATTAGCAGCCGAATTCATTTACGAGATATAACACACCGAATGGGTGTCACCATTAGTGGTTGTACCCAAGAAGAATGGGAAAATAAGAGTGTGCATTAATCTGAAGAAAGTAAATGCAGCTACGATCCATGATAGCTACCCATTACCTATCACTGATCATCTCTTGGAAAGGGTCACAGGTAAGGAAGTCTATAGCTTCCTAGATGGATTCTCTGGATACAACCAAGTAGCTATTGCTATGGAGGATCAACGTAAGACCGCATTCGCGTCTGAATGGGGAGTCTATGCTTTCAGGGTGATGCCTTTTGGACTTACGAATGCCCCTGCTACTTTCCAAAGGTTGATGTGTCACATCTTCAAAGAATTCCTAAGAAAGAGTATGGAAGTATACGTAGACAACTTATGCACATACTCAGACCTGAGACAAGAACATATTTCGGAGTTGCAAAGAATATTTGAAAAGTGTCGGCAATATAGAGTGTGCCTGAATCCTGAGAAGTGCATCTTTATGGTGAGACAAGGAAAAATCCTAGGACACATTGTATCTAACAATGGAATTTCCATTGATGAAGACAAGATCAAAGTAATCCTAGAACTTCCAAGACCGAAAAATGTGAAGGAAGTGCAAGCATTTATGGGTCATTGTGGATACTATCATAGATTATCACATGTATGCCATAATTGCCAAGCCATTATATGGATTGTTGACCCAATTCGCATGGACGGATGAATGCGAAAAAGCTTTTAATGAACTAAAAAAACCACTCAGCACAACACCTATTTTGAAAACACCCAACTGGAATAAGCCTTTTCATATTCATGTGGATGAATCCAATTATGCAATAGGATGCATTCTAGCTCAACCTGCAAATGAAGGAAAACCGGTTCACCCTATTGCCTATCCGAGCAGACAACTGAATCACGCTGAAAGAAACTATACAACTACAGAACGAGAAGGTTTAGGGATGGTGTATGCAGTGAAGAAATTCACACACTACCTTCTAGCCAACAAGTTCAAGTTCTTCATAGATCATCATGCCTTATTGTACTTAGTCAATAAGCCTTGTAACACGGGAAGACTAGTAAGATGGTTTCTATTATTAATGGAGTTCGATTTTGAAGTGATTGTAAAAAAGGGAAATACCCACGTGAGAGCTGATCATTTATCTAGGTTAACACATGGAGAACCGCCTAACGAAATATAAGATGATTTACCAGATACTTATATGTTCAATTTGGAAGTATGTCCTAAGTGGGTAGAGAAGTTAATTTCAATACTCACCCATGGACCACAACACTCAATTAACAAGGTGATCAGGAAGGAAATTCTACAATCACATAACTTACACATTGTAGCAGGAAGTGTGTACCACAAAGAACCTAACGGTGTACTGTCAAGATGTGTAGAAGAAGATGAACAAAAGAACTTGACTGAGCAAGCGCACATAAACAAATGAAGAATGCACAAGGGAACTCATGGGACTCTAAGAGAATTGAAATGATTAGGAGTCTATTGGCCTGATATGCCTAAGGATGTTCATGAGTATGTGAGTAGTTGCATGGAATATCAAGAAACTACTCTAGAAGACCATACATCATTACCCTTCTCTACCATAGCACCAGGATGGAGTAAGACTTTGGTGAAATTCTTAAAGACACAAGAGCATGAGGAAGGAACAAGTCTAGCTAGAAAACGATCCCTAGAAGAAATGAGTAAGAACTATGTTATCTTTGGGAGATAATTATTCAAAAGAGGAAAAGACAATGAGCTATGACTATGTGTGCATGAAGGAGAGTACTTACCCATATTAGAAATGGCACATGCAGGTGCCGCAGGAGGACATTTCTCAGCCGAAAGAACTGTAAAAATGATTCTCTTTGCAAGCTTGTGGTGGCCAACTCTACATATGGATGCAGACACCTACATACAAAGTTGTGAGGTATGCCAAAGAGCTAAGTACCCTATTAGATGGGATGAAATGCCTCTCAGATCTATGGTTGTGCGAGAGAATTTTCCAAATGGGGTATTCATTTCATAGGACCCATTAATCCGCCTGCCGAAGGATCACATGCTGAGTATATAATAGTGGCAACCGATTATTTAACTAAATGGGTAGAAGCAAAAGCAACTAGAAAAGACGATGCTCAGACCACAACTAAGTTTCTTTTTTAGCACATCTTTAATCGCTTTGGACTACCTATAGAGATAGTAAGTGATCGAGGAATGCACTTCATTAACTATTAGTCCTTGATGAATGAATTCTTAGTGATTCATAAAAAATCAGCCCCTTATCATCCTCAAGCCAACGGTTAAGCAGAAAGTTCCAATAAAGTGTTCTATGTGGCTTACAAGACAGCCATTAGAACTACTCCATTTAACCTAGTGTATGGACAAAATGTAATCCTACCAATTGATTTTTTGGTGCCTACTCTAAGAGTAGCACAACAGTATGAATGGATAGGACATGAGTTGTCCAAGCAACTCAAGCAGATTGAGAAGTTACACGAAACAAGACCACAAGCTATTGTGGGAATTTATGCCGCTAAAAGGAGACCGAAAGCATACTATGGTGCGCACATCAAAGACAAAGGCTTAAAAGAAGGAGATTTAGTCCTGGTGTACACTTTGAAGCAACATGCCAACAAGCTACATAAATGCCGATATGGACCCCTATTGATCAATAGGATCTCAACGAGCGGAACAGTCAACCTAGCCACATTGGATGGAGATATACTTCCTAATTACATAAGTGGTTGCCGGGTAAAACAATATATGGAGCCTTTCACGGATCAGATGTTAGCATGACTTGTAGGAGTGCACAATGGGAAAAAGGAAGAAGAGAGAATTAGAAAAGCACGCAAAGAAGCCCTGGAGCATATCAAGAAATGATAAGGCAAAGGGATGAACGATATTTACAAGGAGAAGAACCAATTCCCATGGCCAATTACCAAGTTCAGCAAGCTGACACAAAGAACCTCAACATATCTCAACCATATTTGAACCTAGGGATTGGAACTACAGAATAACAGTTGATAGATGCCTTGATCGACTCCGGAGCAACACTAAGCTGCATACGAATGACGATTATTATGCATCTTCAAATGACCATAAACCCAACTAAAGCACACATGATAGGGATTGGAGGCCAAGTCATAGAATGTGTTGGAGAAGTCCTAATATCCCTCCACCTAGGAAATTCCACTATGGAGCAACAAGTTTTGGTATTCAAAGATGAGGACTTAAGAGAAAACCTGATCCTAGGGCAAGATTGGATTATCAAGAATGAAGTGAGCATTCATCTAGCACAAGGATACATCTCAGCCAAAATAGGGCATAAGGAAATCTTCAGCCTATTAGAAGAAAGATCTCCTCGCGTGCATGAAGTTATCAAGCTTGAGAAAGAATCCCTAGAAGAGGAGTTCGAAGATAAATCAATCGAAAGCATACCCAAAGGGTACCCTAAGCTAGAATTGCCAACAAATATGAAGGTGTCACTTGATGATGAGCCTTCATTCCCTATGAAAGGTGAATCCAAGAGAGAATGTGAGGACAATGCTCCTAAAATTACCTAGACCAAGGAAAGAACATCCACATGGAAGTCTACTACTCGATTATCATAGTCAAGAAATGCTCATCTACAATGGGTTCACAAGGATCGAATGAGGGAACCAGAGTAGCCAACACCAAAGCAGGCCAATCACCCCATGAAGGCAAGGAGGAACAACCACTCCTCTTTACTACAATCAGAACCAAAAAGACTCCTAAACGTATGGCTCCCAAAATCATTAATAGCAGCCCAAAAGACAAATCGATGTATGTGTTTGAAATTTAGTAGGCCCATAACTAATACCACAGGTCCAAAGTTCCATACGTTTCCAAGATCTACAACATAAATTTTAGCAATCTTCCAATATTGACAAAACATGAACATACCACGCTTAATCATACAAATGATGAGACAAAGATAGAAAGATTAGACAACATGTGTAAAGTGTTATGTAAGCCACTGCTTACTCACACTATCATATATACAAATGTCAATTTACAATGTGGGAGCAAAACTCTCAACCACTCTATGTGAAAAGAAATAGACAGAAGAGTGTATATACAAACATATTCAGATGTATGGACCGAAATCTGAATATACATGAGATGTGTGACCTAATAGGTTGTAGAAAAGTGAATATGAGTAACAAAAAGAGGAAGGATCAGTCTAAAACTGATAATCAGCAAACCCTCATCTAAACTTAGGCTATGGAAGATCCTAAGTCAGACACGTGTGTGAAAATATCACATACTTACAAAAGTAGCAAAGAATGCTAACAAGTTTGCTGCCAGAAATCCTCAAATTCATATGAACATACCTTCTCGAACACCTCATCCAAATATGCATAAAGCGTACATGTATTGATTCTCCTTTAGATATGCCGAATAGGACTCCTTCTTAACACATGTAAATCTTACGTTAACCACCATCCAATGTCACACCACCAAGCTACTGTGAGGTAAATCCTCTCCATAAGCAAGAGTGTGAGCACACTCTTCTTCTCCAAGAAGAACTCCATAGCCGCTCCTCAACATGCTTCAAAATAGCACCATGGCTGCCCCATGTGCTAAGAAGCACCACCTCTATTGAGGTACCAAACACTTCCAAAGCTGGTGTTGAACTAGGTGTAGGATGCAAGATAATGAGCCAAGATACTTCTTATATAGCATAGCTCTCCATCAATAAAGCTACTCCAAAAGCACTTCTCATAAAGCACAAGCGATCGCTCCGAAAAATGAATAACAGAATTATGAAGACAAAAAACAACGATCGTGATTTGGCATTTGTCCATGTTTTGCTTTTAAAAAGAAACTGTAAGTGAATTTCTTTCACGATCCGTGATTGCTGCCACCGGTATTGAACCCGGGTGGGTTCGATAGAAGAACAGCAGTGTAACCAAGGCGCCCATGTGATTTGCTCTTAGAGGGTGTAAGATCAAACTCTACACATACTTTACTGTGAGAAAATTTGACCATAGCACATATGAGAATTGATACCTTGACCTTTTGACCATGGACAACAATGTATTATATGACATTGTTTCCAACAATCCCCCCTGCAATGTCATATTAGTACAAATTGGACTGGATATGCAACTTCAAATATCTGCAAACTTCATAAGCTTCAAACTTGTACTTTCGAATTGACCTTCAAACCTTTTCTTCAAAAGTCTTCTTCAAAACTGAATTGCTGAATATGAACCATAATACCTGAGAAAATATGAAAACTAGGTATCCAATAGTGTACTCATCAAGCAATCACTTCTTGACAACAAATGTAGCAAGTACTGACTCTGAGCCTGCTATCTCTTGTCTTCTCAAACCTAAAAACATACACTAAGATCCACATATTTGCATTTACCTTACGAAAGCTTTCTCAACGTACTTCTGTTGCGTCATGTAAATACACTACACAAAATCAGAAATTGAATCCTAGGACTTGTGATGGACAACTCATAACTTAGTGTATTATGAACACTGTTGGTTCATCTCTGACTGTACTCAACTCAACTCATGAGAGTCTCAAAAAAATTCATATATATGATGTCATCTTGTCATCATCCTTGTTCAATATGTAAATCCTTCATACTTCTTTCCTTCATAATCTGGTATAAACATATATGTGCGCACTTTTGAAAACATACCTCTCTGAAATATCAAATTTCTCTTCAATAGAACTCTGGAACCTTCTCCTGAATGGGAACACCTAACAGGAACTTTCTCTAGACATTCTCCTTCTTCCTTCTTCTTTGAAAGCTAGAACATAAAGAGAAATTGACAAAGGAAATATACGAATGGCTGGAATTCTTATAGGTATGACTCTGCATTCTTTCACATATGGCTAAAAATAGGTCTTCATGATTCATCACCCCCTTGGATGATTTAACACTAGTATCCAAAATTCTTCAAATATATCAGACTTTATGAAATCTGGAATGTCTTCCTTATTTCAATAAATCTGATCTTCCATGATTTAACATTGCTACCATATCATCAATACGTGTGTCTTGAAACAAAATATCTGAACCATTTTATTAGCACTGCAGTTGCCAATAACTTTCACTGTAACTCTTTAGCTTCCCATATTGTAAATTAAAGTTAGCTGATCTTAACATAACAAAACCTTGCTAAAAGCATTTTAGGATTCATAACCTTCTACAACATAACAAGTATCTTCTTCTATTCCTCTGCAACACTAATATGATAGAACATGAATCTTTGACTTACTTCTTCCAATGCTAAGAACTTCACAAATAAAGGATACACAACTGACTCATAAATACTCAAGTTCTTCAAGATCATTCAAGATCATCCAAGGTCATATAAGATCTATCCAAGATCTTACAAGATCATATGAGATCATCCAAGATCAATGATCTCTCCAACAAAATACCAATGTAGAATCTGCTCTCATCAGACCTTCATGACTGAATGTTTGATTTGCTACCTGAATGTCTCCAAGTCTCCATGCTTCTCACAAAGTTGTAAAACTTTTCTTTAACCAAATCCTTTCCAAGAATTTGCAACTCCTACTTGAAATATAAGTGGACAAACTCTCACCTTGAGAACTCCAAAAGCTGCAAGTTGATACTTCATCTTTTCATATTCTTCCCGAGTGAAATGTGAAAATATTTGCTTGACTTTCTTTTGGCTAACTCCACTTCTCAATCAAGTGTTAGGATGTTATGGAACACCTTTTTGAATACAAACATGTATCCAAAAGTCTAGAAAATCATAGAAAGTAGATTCTCTACTGACTAGTACATCAAAAAACTGATTTTTCTTGAATTTTTTTGAAACTATTGAATATGAGGTAACTTTTCCAAACACGAAACCTCAACCCAAGTCTCCAACATCTGCTACAAAAAACTCTGTTACCTCAAGATTTAGGTCAAGAAGAATCTCTGCAACTTGTCAAATACCAAGTAGCTCTAAATTGACACTCCATGAATTCTTTGAGGGAACATATACCTACCTGCTCAAAATCTTCAACTTATATATAACTCATACATATGAGTCAAAATATACAAGTTGTCTTCAAAATCTGCTGCTTTCTCTCAATGCAATTGTTTGTCAAATCTACTAAATCATGACTAGTATCATGCAAAACAAGAAATTGCTTCTTCTTTAAACTATCTTCACACAAGATGTTCTCGTCGACTTGTCTTTGGATGTAGAGGATAAAATAGGAAACGTATATGGAAAATATAAGAGAAAAGGAAGTCTTACTTTCGCTTTGGAATTGTTGGACATTCTTTTTCTGCATCTTTCTTCCACCTGATGATGTCAACATCTTCAAACTTCTCTTCCATACCTTTTGTTCTCTTCATCTTGAAGTAGCAAGAATTCTTAACTTCTTCAAATGAATTTTTCTCTTCCTCTAGTGCTAAGAGTAATAGACAAAACAAACATGGTACACAAATGGAAGTGAACATAGAATCATGTTTTACCATCTCCTCATATCTCTGAATCAAAATTTTGTTTCAAATGACTGATATGACTAAATTCACCAACCTTTTGTCTGAATGATGAATTACCTTTCTAGAGTTACCTCTCCAAATACCAAATGTGAGCGAAAACTTCCAACCAACTTACAACACAAGATTGGCTGAAAACAAAACTGATGCTCTCCACATTTGTCTTCTTAGATGAGCTTTCTTGCCATGAAAGAGATCTATCAAAACTGTCCAGAAAAAACCTCTAGATACCTGTTTTGATGTAGCTAATGCTTTTAACTTTCAAAAAATGAAAGTGTATAAAAGCATTCCTTGAATCCTTCAAATCTCTTCATAATTGCTCTTCTAAGATATGACCTGCAAATGATAATTTGATAGTAGAAACTGATACCTGTGATTTGATGTTGATCTGATTCCTTCATCTTCTCCAAACCATTGTTCTTCCTTGAATTTGAAGTAGCCTTCTCTTCATCAAGTCTTGGTCTTCAAACAATACTTTCTATAAAGTATTTTCATACTTTTCCAAAAGTATTCGGCTGCTAATAGATCATCAACTTCATACTCCACACTGATGAATAAACATGTGACTGAATTGTCTAATTCTCAAATCTCTACTCATCTATATTAAGTGTCTATGTCAAATGTCAAATGTTAGAAGATGGTCTTAAATCATATGTTGTAAATCTAGAAGTTTGGGAACCTATGAGTCTAAGAGCCTGAATGTTCTGATACCAAAACCCTAAGGCTCTGATACCAAATGTTGGGAATTTAGTAGGCCCATAACTAATACCACAGGTCCAAGGTTCCATAGGTTTCCAAGATCTACAACATAAATTTCAGCAATCTTCCAATATTGACAAAACATGAACATACCACACTTAATTATACAAATGATGAGACAGAGATAGAGAAAGATTAGAAAACATGTGTAAAGTGTTATGTAAGCCATTGCTTACTCACACTATCATATATACAAATGTCAATTTACAATGTGGGAGAAAAACTCTCAACCACTCTATGTGAACAGAGATAGATGGAAGAGTGTATATACAAACATATTCAGATGTATGGATAGAAATCTGAATATACATGAGATGTGTGACCTAATAGGTTGTAGAAGAGTGAATATGAGTAACAAAAAGAGGAATGATTAGTCTAAAACTGATAATCAGCAAACCCTCATTTGAACTTAGGCTATGGAAGATCCTAAGTTAGACACGTGTGTGAAAAGATCACATACTTACAAAAGTAGCAAAGAATGCTAACAACTTTGCTGCCAGAAATCCTCAAACTCATATGAACATACCTTCTCGAACACCTCATCCAAATATGCATAAAGCATACATGTACTGATTCTCCTTTAGATATGCCGAATAGGACTCCTCCTAATATAGATGCCACTACCTCCATATATTTCAAGTAGTACTTGTGTGCATAAAGAGAACATGTACCTGAATTCTTAACACAAGATGTAAATCTTATGTTAACCACCATCCAATGTCTTTGAAGTAACCCAAAATCTTCATGTAGAACAATCTTCAAATACATCATGTGGATGGCCGATCCACACCACCAAGCTGCTTTGGGGTAAATCCTCTCCATAAGCAAGAGTGTGAGCACACTCTTCTTCTCCAAGAAGAACTCCATAGCTGCTCCTCAACATGCTTCAAAATAGCACCATGGCTACTCCATGTGCTAAGAAGCACCACCTCTATTGAGGTACCAATGCTTCCAAAGCTGGTGTTGAACTAGGTGTAGGATGCAAGATAATGAGCCAAGATACTTCTTATATAGCATAGCTCTCCATCAATAAAGCTACTCCAAAAGCACTTCTCATAAAGCACAAGCGATCGCTCCGAAAAATCAATCACGAAATTATGAAGACAAAAAACAACGAACGCGATTCGGCGTTGTTGTCCACATTTAAAAAAAAAAAGAAACTCCAAGTGAAGTGCTTTCACGATCCGTTATTGCTGCCACTGAGTGGTGAACCCGGGTGGGTTCGATAGAAGAACAACAATGTAACCAAGGCGTCTATGCGATTTGCTCTTAGAGGGAGCAAGATCAAAGTCTACACATACTGTACTGTGAGAAAATTTTACTATAGCACATATGAGAAGATACCTTGACCTTTTGACCATGGACAATGTATTATATGAAATTGTTTCCAATAGTATGTGGATTCCAAAACAGGTCAGACAAACTGCAACCCAAGAGCTAGACAAACTCAAGGAGATATCATGCCAACAAGGTGAGACAAAGTGGTCCAAAAGGAGCCACCAAAGGTACAAGAGGAACACGATGTCAACCAATCAGACTTCAAGAAAGAAAGATAAAAGATCTAGAACACGACAAAACCAAGAGAAGAAAAGGTCCTAAACACAAACTACAAAATGGATATGGAGACCCAAGAGGCTGCAAGGACAGGAACACCTGACTCAATAGGATTCCACCTGCACTCATGAAGAGTCTATTGCACCTAGAGTATGCATGCCAGGGCCGCATTACGAGGCCATGCATTCAGTACATAATCTTTTTAACAGAACTACTGGTGCACATTTCCAACTTGGGAATAGATCCTAGATTCACTTCCATAGGAATGAACCTACAATGTAAATAAATAAATGCTTCGGCTAAAACTAAATTTTGTTTTCTTTTAGGAATATAAATCAAAAGAAGTGTGATAAGAGACCTTACTTACTTGAGCAAGGGGAAACAGAGTGATGCAATACACAACATGTCACTGAGACACACATAACACATGACTTGAATTCTATAAAAAGCTGATGTTCTCTCTGTTACAAGTGCAGATGACTTCTGAGGACTCTGAAGCGACTATTCAAGAAGAGGTGCTAGAATTCCCCTTACAAAGTGTGACAAAAGCAAAAGGTCATTGGTTTCGAGAGGATCAACCCGCTAGGGATTATCTTTTCTTAGTAACAATAAATATTATGGACACAGAGCATCAATTTTGAGTGATGTCTCAAGATTTCAAAGTGGTACATGAACTTCCATCAACTATAGACATAATGAAGAAGGGAGGTATTCAAAAGTACTTTGAACTACCAATCTACAAACCGAACTTCCAATGATGCACACAGGTGATGAATACCCTCCAACTGGCATTGCATGACCCATTAGTGCCTGAAGCAAGAGTTTCAGATGCGGCAGGAGAGTGGGTAATCATCCAATTCACCCATGACTTAATCAAAGAAGCTTTCGGTTGGGAAAAGAATGGGAACACAATTTTGAAAGATGAGAGTCGAGGGACTAAGACACTCACTTTCACGGATATCAATCGTGTCAACATAGAAGAAGAAGTCTGACTGATCCATCAACACTTTTGCTTTCCAAATATGCACCGATATACCACACCACAAAAAATCGTAGTGCAGATGCTTTCTCATGCCATCAAACAGATAGGGAACCAAGTGAACATGACGCCATACATCCAAGAATGCCTTTTTGAAGCGAAGAAACAGTGGAACCATAAAAAGTTCTTGAACAAAAGTGTCGCTCTAACAATACTTATCTATCATGCACTAGGCATTCCAAAACATTTGAAGGAGATGCCCTCATATGTAGAAATGGCTAAGTATACGAAGTTAGCCACGGTTCCAAGGAAAAAGAAGGGAGTAAAAATCATGGAAGAAGTTGAAACCAACTCGCAACCGAGAATGAGAGGCACTAAAAGACTATGAGAAATGATGAAGGTAGAAGAAACCATTCCCGCTTCCAAGAGGATACATGTAGTTCCAAAAACAAGGCTAGAAGACAATACGACCATCACGGAAGCGGAACTAACCGAAGCCATGGAAGCAACTCATCAGTACATGGAAGGTCAGGTAAACCTGTCGATACAAGGACATCATTACCAACAGAATCATGTAGACAATGAACAAAGAAAGAGGTTGACAAAGGTTCATCGATATAGAGAGTTGGGATTGGCCAACTCTAGTTCATCGTACGATATGCTAGAAGAGCAAGAACCATCTATGTTGAATGTGGACATTAACAGTGACTCAAAAGATGATGGTCATTGGGAGGAATTGAATCAAGTAACTGATGACTTTGGAGTGGAAGGCACAAAGATAGATCCGATTCCTGATGACCCCAACAAAGGCACAACAAGACAGGAATCACCTAAAGAAGGAATTCATGTATTCAAAATGAATGAAGCAATGAACATTCAAATCACAGAGACTCACTTAGATGGAGAAGCATTGGTCAAGAATCCAAAGGAAGAAAAAGTAGAAGAAACAATGGAGGAGCCCGAGCCCTTCACACCAATCAGGGTGGTAGCAGAGCCCTCTCCTTTGGATGTCACTTTCAAGGCAGTGCTACAAAATCGACCACTAATGAAGAGGAGGAAAGAGAGAGAGAGAGATACACCTTCAAATAAGACAACCACACAACGAAACCATACATGTGGAACAAGGAAGAGATGTACGAATAGGGGAAGAACCAAGCATCCCCAAAACATGGCTGAATGTGGATGTCGCTCAATTAAAGCTGGTCATATAGCAAATGATACAAACTGCTATGGACACTCAACACTTAATGCTTGAAGCAGATGCAGATTATGATAAGGCCATGTGAGAGAAAATCCAATTCCAGGTAATAAGTGAAAGCTTATCTGTGAAATTAATTCAAGCTCAACATGCACTCTCGGCCAAGGAATCAAAAGCCAAAGAAGCCCAAGACAGAGGCACCATGCTAGCAATAGAGAACCAACAGCTTCGAGATCAACTGAAAGAGCTACAAAGAAAATATGAAGCTGGTGAAGCGGAGAAAGCAAGAATAAATACCCAAAGTAAGTTGCTCGAAAGCCAAATCAAACTATATATGGAGGAAGCAGACACTTTAAGGAATAGAAATAAAGAGCTTATGACTACCATACTATGTAACCAACCCATCGAAGCACTTGAAATGACCGCAAGCAGCAAAAAAGAATTGGAGGATCAAATCGCCAAATATAAAGATTAGCTAAAAAAAGAGCAAGCCATCATAGAGGAGTGGGAAAAGCGATATATGGACGACACTAATGAGCTTAGGAAAAAATGGAAGATGGTAGAGAATAAATTCCTTGCACAATGCAATGAAGATGCTAATCAATTGGCTGCCATAGGAGAAGAACTCTTGAAGAACAAGGATGCAATCACGCAAGCCCCCGAAGAAATCAAAGCAAAGGACGAACTCATTGAAAAATTAAAAGCTCAAATAGAACAACAGATATCAACGGGGACACCAGTAGTTCCAAGCTCCACAACGGCTACTTAGGAGATTGAGGTATGTCCTCTTTCTCCCCCCATGCATCATTCACCGATAATGGAGGAAGCAGAGCCCAACACTGAAAGGCATATTCAGGCTATTGTAGAACTAAGCCAAAACGAGCGGGCACTACTGGTGTCCCAGCTTACAGAACAATTTGAAGAACAGGTGGTCAAAGTAATGAAGGAGGCAAAGATTGAGAGCAAGAGCCTAGAACAAATTTTGAAACCTTTCAATATACCTTATGTCTTACTTAAAGAGGAGACATGCCAGTATATAAAGAGGACCACCAATAAAGAACCAGATAATGATATGCAATTCAACATGCAGACATTCACATATACAAGAGGAATTTGATAAGGCATATCCTATCTAGAGATGCAAATTTTTGGAAAAGAACCCTACATTATGAGTACACTGGGAATCGGCACCGTATGTGCTTCAAATCAACCCATCTTTTTGCCCAATACCTCGAAGATGCTCTTGGATGCAATTTTGGGAAGCACAACGCCAGGAAGCTTAAATAATCAATGGCTAAATTATCCACTATTACCGAGCCCACCACACAATTACTTATCGACGGAAGAATACATGGTGAAGACTATTGAGTTTTGGATCGCTAGATATGCTACAGTACCGGATCTAGCCATTAAGATGACAAACAAAATCTTGAGTATGATACTTACAATATTAAAGGTATTTCAGAATGCAAAATATACCTTTTTGAATTTCATCGGAATTAAGCAAGGGTCAGATGCACTCGTTTTTTATCTATCTACTATCCCTAGTTGCTTAACACTCATGACAATATACTCAAGACTCATGTTTTTGCCGAGTCCATACATGCAAACATTCGAAGAAGCATTCTTTATCGGATTTTTTGAAATGGACTCAAAAATATTTGTTAAAATGTCTTCCAACTTAAATGCACGACTGGTGGCCTATGAATTAAGCTTTTTTGCAGACCATAGACAGGCACCGGATAACAGCGTAAAGTCAAGCCAATGGAAGGAACTGATGATATGTCAAGCAAATTTGCTTAACCATAGAGAGCAGAAAGTCATACAAACATACGCACATTTCCACAAAAAGCCTATCGTGGACAACAGAGTTCAGGAGGAGGGACGTGTGGAGGGAGAGTCAAGTAAAAAGAGAAGAAGAAGAAAATCAAAGACCAAAATGGCTCAATGAAAAAGAAGCTCAATAAGAAAGAACAACCCTTTGCCCAAAGCCCTGCATGGGCACACATCAGGCTACAACACCAAAGAACCAGGTCCTGAGGAATGGAAATAAAAAAAGATAACACCCAAGACTTTTCATGGGAGGTTGCACACAACTTCCTCATCCACTAGGTGCATGCGGTGGAAAGAAATGAATAGGCTAAGCAATGCATCAGGTCCCAAAGGATGTCAAAGAAGATTTAAGAACAGGACCTTTAAAACGTAATGCTAACGTAGAAGAGAGAAAAGGCGTGCAAAGTAAGGTGTGCAGCAGAAAGAAGTAAACAAGCACCTAAAACACAACAGTGGGAAGCACTCCACTAGCAAGGACAGATCAGGGCCAACAATTATCCATGAAGAAGTGCAAGAAGACATCCAGTAGATCCCGAGCCCAGGAATGTGCTTCAATCTCTGGATCTTCGGAAGGTCCAAATCGAAGGCTATAAATCTAGACCTTCATACCTTCCGTATGGTGCTTGCAGTGCAGATACAAAGAGGCAATTGGAAAATTAGACTACAAAGTTATTGTAGTCCATCTTCACTGGTTGTGTGCGTGACAACCCGAATTAATACAACAACCTAGATTTATGAATGTACAGAATACCAAGGGGATCACAGAAGCAAATTATTTAATTCGGATAAAGTAACAAATTGTCTGACAATCCTTATCCTTCTTCAACCACTGGATGCGTGTATTTAGGAGCTATAGACAAGCTGCAGACAAAAAGCAAAGCCTGTCAAGGGACGACAGAGACAAAGAGGGGGAGAGTGTTGCAGAGAAAAGAGGCACAAAAGAGGAGCCCCAAAATTTTCAAATTAATGGGCACAAAATTTCTTCTTCAAGTTTCTAGGAAATTCCCTCGAAACTATGTAAATGCACTAGAGGAGTCCTCTAGATGCATAAGCCCCAAATCCTTGTAACATAATTCTTGTAAAATGATAAGAAACTAGAGATTAGTCAATAAAGTGCCGGTCTCTTGTGTAAAAGGACCATTTTTTAGGGCACATGTATATAAGTCACTTTGTGACTCTTTGTAGAGACTTTTTGCCATTGTGAAGAAGAAGAGCAAAAATTCGAATTTGCTTCTTTCCTGCTAATTTTCACCATCTCCATGATCTTTTGTGTGTGTGATTCTTGGAATGTGTGTGTAGGATTGTTAGCTATTCCTTCCCACCATTTTCGAACTACTGTAGTGTGTGTGTGAGCCACCACAAGTTGCGGAGCGAGTGTTGGTGTTTCTTGCCATTCACTATTTTGCACATAACTTGAAGAGCATTTGTCAGATTCAAGTGAAAATTCCAATAA
The DNA here is from genome assembly GCA_020310875.1 of Ceratopteris richardii. NCBI lineage: Eukaryota > Viridiplantae > Streptophyta > Polypodiopsida > Polypodiales > Pteridaceae > Ceratopteris > Ceratopteris richardii. The sequence goes on along the minus strand of CM035425.1, from coordinate 115,314,558 downwards.
TGTGTCTCATCGAGAGCTTCAAAACGAATCCGCGATTGGCCATACTCGGAGTTCGAAGTTGGGAGAAAAGTTCAAATTTGTGCTTACTGCTGTAAGTGGTATCGCGACATGTATTTTCAGAGAGTTAGTGAGTAGGAGAGGTAGTTAACTCTTTTCACATGCATTGTAGCTCAGCCACTTCACTTTCCATCATGTGTGCATGCATCCTCATACACTTGGTTCATGTGGTTCTTCGGATTGATAATTAAATGTGTATCGGTCCACCACTATATGCACTTGTGGGGCGATGAGATTTAGTCTCATCGACACAAGTCCCTAAGGCTTCATAACTTAGGTACACATTTGCTCACCATGATTGCTCATGATCTTCATATCCTCCTCATGTCTCTATCGATTGACAAGTAAAGGAAGTGGTACTCATGCTTGGGCTACACCAAATTTTGGCACCATTGGCAGGGAGCGTTGCTCGAGAACGAGCGTTCTGATGGTAAGATCATAGATTTGTGATGTTGGAAGGTAAAAGATAGTCATTTTTTGTTAAGCTTTTTATTGTCAATTTTCATCTTCATCATCATCATCATCATCATCTTCTTCTTCCACCTTCATCTTCACAGAAATTTTTCATTTTTAATCATATAGGCACTATTTTCACCTAGTTTTTCATCTATGGCTGTGCGAGAGAGAGAAAGAGAGGCAAAGTGTTTGTGTTTGTGAGTTTCTGTGCTTTACGCAACCCTCTACATGATGTGCAGGCCTTGGTGCTTGATTTTGAAGTTCCTGCCAAAATTCTTAGAAAATGACAAATTTTTGGAAAAAAATTGTGACTTTTTGGAAATTTCAATTTTTTCTTTATATTTCACGATTCTCTAGTTCCTGCTTAAAATCACTCAAAAAATCACGACTTTTTGCAAGGGAACTTTTGAGAAAATCGCGATCCTTTGGCTCTCTAAGTTTGAGAAATTCGTGACTTTTTGGCTTTCTAAGAGTGGAAAAAATCACCATTCTTTGGTTTTTGACTCTCAAGAAAATTGCGAATCTTTGTATTTTTGACTCAAAAAATTGCGACTTTCTGGGTTGAGCTTGAAGAAAAAAATTGTGACTTTTTGGAATTAAATTTTGAGAGATTCGCAACTCTTTGGAAGGCCATTTTTGAGAAATTCACAATCCTCTACTACCTAATTTTTGAGAAAATCACGATTCTCTGCAAGCCCATTTTTTAGAAATCATGAGCTTTTGCACTCAAAGTTTAGAGAAACTCGTGAATTTTTGCCATCTAGATTTTGAGACAATCGCTGATTTGTGCCATCACGTTTAGAGAAAATCATGACTTTTTGGCTTTTTATGTGTGAGAAAATCGTGAATTTTTTCTTCTTTAAGTGTGAAAAATTTGTGATTTTTTTACTTTTAATGTGTGAGAACATTGCGAATTTTTGGAATCCCATTTTGAGAAAATCGCAACTTCTTACAACTCATATTTTGAGAGGTTCACAACTTCTTGCAACTCATATTTTGAGAGATTCACGACTTCTTGGAAAGGCAAATTTGAGAAAATTGTGACTTTCTACCATCCAGTCTTTGAGAAATTCGTGACTTTTTGGATACTTGTTAGACAAAACATCGGAACTTTTTGGATACTTGTTAGACAAAACATCAGAACTTTTTGGCTTTTGGCTTTCACAAAATCACAACTTTCTGGTAGTCTCACCCTCAAAAAATCATGATTCTTTGACACACCTTGTTTGTCTATTTTGACTCGTAGGAGCCTGATTTGACATAACTTTTTCATCCAAAATCCATATTTTGAGCTCTAGAGTGCGTTGATTTTCAGATAGAGTAATTTGAAGTTGATCTTCAAGTGGGATTGGGAAGCCAAGGGAGTTCCAAGGATTTTGAGCACTAGAAAGGGGGAAAAGAATCTTTAAAAGTACTTGAATCAAACTGTCTGTTAAATAAATTGAAGTTTAAGCTTGATCTAAACTTGGGACTTTTACAGGTCCATTGAGAGCCATTCAAGGGAGTCAAAGCAAGGTGGCAAGTTTGCTGCAAGTTTGGGAACATGTGTCTAGGCATCCAAGTGTGATCAAGGGAGAGCAACTTGAGGTTGGAATCATTCTTAACTCTCTTGGTCAATTCTTAGCTTAGGCTAAATACGAGTAGTGATATTGATTAATTAGGGTTATGATAGGTACGAATCAAGTCCAAGAAAAACCCTAATTTCTAAAGTTCAAGCATAAGATATTGTTGTGATAAACCCTAAGAGAAAAGGACTTAAGTGGATTGATCACATCTCAAAGTGCAATAAAACTCAAGTTCTCCTAACGAAGGTCTTTGTCAACCAAGATTATACTAGAGAAATCTATAAAAGAATAAGTAATTAATTCAAAAGAATATTGCAATGCGGTTGTACTTGGGAAAATTGGGACCAGTAGACAAGGCTTATGAACCTTAGGTCATGTAGACACCTAGGCAGGGATAGAAAAAGCATTAGATTGTCTGAAGCTAGTGTCGATCACATAGCTAGGTCTTGGGCACAACAACTTAGTGATTACCCTTACGTGCTAAGCTCAGAAACAAATGATTCAAAAATGTCATTTAGCACGGAGAGACCAGCTGATAGCTCAGGCACTGCCTATCTACAAACACCAAAAGGTCCCTATAAGACACAATTGGAATATATTAGTAGGTGCACACATCTATGACAATGGTCTAAGGCGATCAGTTGTCCAACTCAAAAATCTTGATCAACCCTTCGGACTTGAACACCCAGTGGTTAAACTCAAAGAGGGTTCATATATTGACAAGCAAGGAACCATGTATGTGTGGTTATGAGCTTACTAGATAGGACAAATGAGTTTGGAAATATCATTCTCAAGAATGAGATAGGAGACCTAGAGCAAGGAGACCTAGGACGAGAACCCAAGACTCCTCAAGGAAAATCGGTCTTAACCAGAATACTCACACTATAATGGATTCCCCAGGATAACAAAAGCATAGAATTGTTTTGGAATAGGGAGACAAATGAAGCTTTTTGTAAGTTTAAGACTAATGAACCTAGCAGAGTACGACATGTGATGATATATGAATTTAAAGATCTTGATACCCTTGGAAAAGTGGTCTATTTAGGCAACACATCTGAGAGAGTATTCATGGTAACAGAGCATGCCAGGCTTGCATACACTTGGCAAGGTGAATTGATTTTTCCTCCACCATGATCCAATGTATTCCATGGCCTCCAAGGAGTAGGATCATCCCAAGCTCATGAAAACCATAGGGAAAGAGCTAGAGAGAGACGTGAGGTAAGTTGTGCACACACTATGGGCAGAGATAGATCACGACTTGAAAGTGAAAAACTTGAAAGAGAGACATAGAGCACATAGGCATCAAAGACATGAAAATGATTTTCCATTTCCTAGACCTCGAGAGTACCCAAGAACCCTTAGACCCTCTCAAGTGGTCAAGAAAATGAAAAACTACTTTGATTGGTTAGGATATCCTTATGATCATGTGGCTGAGTTCAAACAAGTATTAAGAGTTGAACAAGTCGAGGACTTGTTCATCCAGTTTGAGGCATTTGGTTTGAGCTCAAGGGTACTACCTTAGTTTGGTTTCAACCCCTAAATAGTCGCAATTACCAAAACCTAGGTCAACTACTAGAAGCATTCATCATAGAATGTTCCAAGAGTGGCATTAGGCATAACACATCATCCTTGATCCACAGCTTCAAGCAAACACCCCAAGAAACAGTTTGGCTAGTAGGAAGGAGATTTAAACAATACGTGGAAAGATGTCCCTCGCCTGAATTACCTACACAAGAAAAACATGTTTCCTTGTTTTTAGATGGACTTCTAAGCAGGAAACTTAGATGATATGTATATGTCAAGGAGTCAATCACATTAGATCAATGCTTGAGGATGTGTATCGACATAGAAGACAACTTGGGTGAGGAGCTAGAATTGTCCAAACCCTATAAGGATTCTGATAGTTCCACTAGTCATACTTGCAGACCCTCCACTGAGATAGATGAGATAGTTGAGCAGGTTGCCAAGAAGCTAGGAGTTCAAAATAGACAAACTCCTAGGGTCACCTCATTGAAGCGATGTTATACTTGCGGAGGCGACCATATGGCTAACGTATGCCCAATAAAAAACCAAAACATGAGAGAAATGAATGCTTCATATTGCACTATTGAGAGAAAATACACAAACCATACAACTCAAGATTGTCCGTACAATAGGCAAGCTATCAGACAAACTTATCAGCAACCTTACCAATAGGGTAGGTATCAGAACCAATACCAATAGCCATATTATAGGCCACAACAACAATATCAACCTCAATACCAATAGCAATATCATGCACCATATAGGCCACAACTTGTCTTAGGAAACCAACCACCACCTCCTGCCAACATGATTCATGTTAAGTATGCAGTGGTGGAAGAGAATGAGACCACTCAATTGTTCAATCAAACAAATTCTATCAAACCAGGTTTGAATTTCTAGGGCTTATTACAAAAGTTGGTAGACAAGCCATAGGTTTCTTTACCTCCACAAGCTCAACACCATGTTGAAAGAGAAAGCTCACCACCAACAAAAGTCTATGTTCTTGATTTCATGGATGATGGAACACCTCGTTCAATTCAATAGTACTCTCAAGAGTTCTTGCAAGAAATACAAGAAGAGAAATGGGCCAAAGAGAAGGGTAATCCCCCTCCAATTTCCCCAAGACATTCCATCTATTTACGAAGATCAAGTAGAGAAACAAGAAGATGAAAGATTAGATTTTGAATCTAATTCTTTACAAGACTTTCCACAATTCACAGGCCCATGGGAATCTGAATCTCTTCAGATCAAAGCTCCCACAATATTCATATGAAATAAAGACTCATTGGTTCCAAGAAACACTAAAGTTGTGAAGAACACTAAGGTACAGTGCCATCTCACTTTAGAAGAGCTGCTCAAAGTAAAACCTGAGTTATGGAAACATGTGACGAATCAGGTTCTAGAACTTGGTTCCAATATGTCAAAAGTAGGATCTAAACAGAAAGTCCCATATATACCTCTAGACAAAATAGGAGACATGAGCGAAGGTGAAGAAGGTAATACTCATCTTCCAATCACCTACCAAGGTTACACAACCAAAGCCATCTTAGATTCGGGTGGTGGTTTTGCAATTGTGACCAACTCCTTGTGGAAGCGATGGGGAAAACTCGCATTAAGAACAACTAGAATGAAGCTTCAAAAGGATGACAACCATATTGAAAGACCTCTAGGGTTGTTAGAAGGGATAACTCTAACCACTTGTGGTGTAGAGTTTGAACACACCTTTGTTATATGTGACTTCGGCAAAAATAATGTCTATGAGATGATCCTAGGAAGACCCTTCCTACGACAACTACAAATAGTACAAGATTGGGGAACCAACTCCTTGTGCTTACAGCATTTGGGGGTCACCACCAAGGTCAATCTTAAGGATTATACCTTTAGAGATGTACCACCCCTACAGTGGAATCCTATCCACAAGGTGCAAGAAGATTCAATCTCTGTGTAGTCTATAAGTTCTTCGGATCCATCCTGGATGCATGAAGATGCTCACATGTGGATGTGCAAGGTCAGAGAGGAAGAGGAAAGATGCCTGAAAGAGAGAGAAGAAGGAACTTTTCAAGGAGCGAGTCTAGTTAGAGACCCAACCTACACACCGATGATCTTTCCAGGTGAGGAATTTGAGCCTTATGGTTGGGTAGAAATCTTAGCCACCATGAACATCGCGCTCAATGAAGAAAAATGGATGCCTCATTGTGATGAGGAGGGTTATGATAACTCTTTGTTCATGTGTGAGCCCTTGCTAGAAGAGTGTGAGTCTAATGAGGTCATAGAAGAAGAAGAGGACGACAATGATCTAGAGTCCATTGTGATGGATAGTTGCTTTGACTCAGAGGAACACTACCTAGAAAATGTAGGAGTATTTACCCAAAAAGAAGAAGAACCTCTCACAAGTATTAAAACTATTAATTCAAGGGAGGAAAGTGAAGGTAGTCAAAGGAAAAAGAAAAGAAAAGAAATGAAACAAGTAGAGGAGGAATCATTGTTTGAATACTAGAAAATTTCAAGAAATATGAAGTTGAAGACCAAAAAATTTTGGTACGAATGCCTAAGAGAGAGGCCATCACAGGAGAAGAATATGATAATAAAGAAAAGACCAAAAAAATTGTAGTAACCATGGAAGAGAATGAAGAGCGATGTACATACATAGGAGAAGACCTAAGTGTAGAAGAGAAGTAGAGCTTGTAGCTTTATTAATGGAATATAGGGATGTATTTGCATGGACCTATAGAGACTTGAAGGGAGTAGATCCGGAAATATGCTCTCATTCGATCCTCATGAAGACCGATGCCAGGCCCACCAAACAGAAGCCCTACACATATAATGACACTTATGCAGCCAAAATAAAAGAAGAAATTGACAAATTGATTGAAGCTAGATTTATCTATGAGATTGAGCATATTGAATGGGTGTCCCCCATCATAGTGGTGCCCAAGAAGAAGGGAAAGTTGCGAGTGTGTATTAACATAGAAAAAGTTTATGCCACTACGATCAGAGATAGCTATCCACTTCCAATCACTGAACATTTATTGGAGTGTGTTGTAGGCAAGGAAGTCTATAGCTTCCTTGATGGATTTTTAGGTTACAACCAAGTAGCAATTGCCCTAGAAGATCAACACAAAATGGCCTTTGCCACAGAATGGGGAATCTTTGCATTTTGTGTGATGTCATTTGGGCTCACCAATGCACCTGCAACATTCCGAAGGCTCATGTGTCATGTCTTCAAAGAGTTCTTGCTAAAGATCTTAGAATTATATGTGGATGATTTATGTGCACATTTTGAAGAAAGAAGACACCACATCCCTAAGCTCAAACTGATCTTCAACAAGTGTAGAGAATATCGAGTTTGTTTGAACCCCAAAAACTGTGTGTTCATGGTAATTCAAGGTAAGATCTTAGGTCATATTGTTTCTAAGAACGGAATATCAATAGATGAGGACAAACTAAGAGTCATAGTAGAGTTTCCAAGGCCAAGGAATTTTAAAAAGGTACAAGCCTTTATGGGTCATTTTGGATATTACCGTAGGTTTATCCATATGTATGCGATCATAGCCAAAGCCCTTTATGCTTTGTTGACAAATTTTGAGTGGAACAACAAATGTGAAAAGTCCTTCAATGAGCTAAAGAGACGTTTGTGCACAACACCAATACTAGCCACTCTTGATTGGAATAAACCATTTCATGTCCATGTAGATGCATCCAATTATGCAATAGGATGAGATCTAGCACAACCCATAGGTGAAGGAAATCTAGATTTGCCTATAGCATATGCTAGCAAACAGTTAAACATAGCTGAATGAAACAATACAACAACCGAAAGAGAAGGCTTAGGCATGGTATGTGTTGTGAAGAATTTTAGACACTATCTTTTGGCCAACAAGTTCAAGTTTTTCACCGATCACCAAGCTTTATTATATTTGGTTAATAAACCTGCAATACAGAATGCTTATTTATATGGTTCCTCTTACTAATGGAATATGAATTTGATGTCATTGTTAGGAAAGGTAGGACCCACCTTAGGGCGGATCACCTTTCTTGCATCACTTCAGGAGAGTCATCGCAAGGAGTGTCTGATGAACTTCCCGATGCTTATCTATTCAATTTAAAAGTTGTTCTTAAATTGGCAAATAAGTTGGTATTTGTCCTAAACCTTCGGGACCTGCAAATAAAAATGTGAAAAAAAAACAAAGATGAAATTGTAAAATCACAAAATTATCAAATATTGGTAGGAAGTATGTACAAACAGTACTAGCTTATTGTGTCGAGGAGGATGAACATAACAGTTGGTTGCAACAAGCCCATTAAGGATTGCTAGGAAATCACTATTCTAAATAGAGAACAATGCATAATTTAAAACATTTAGGAGTGTATTGGCCTAGTATGGACAAAGAAATACATGAGTGGATTAAGAATTTTCCAATGTGCCAGGAGAGACCTCCAGTGGAGTATGGTACCCTTTATCATGTGTCATTTTCGAGAATGGAGTGCTCCATTGGTAGAATTTATGAGATCCAGAACACTATCTAGTGAGGCTAGTGTAGCAAGAAAACGAAGCATGGAGCAAGAGGCTCAAGACTATGCCTTAGTAAGAGACAACCTATATCGAAGAGGCAAAGATGGTTACTTAAGATTGTGCATAAAGGAATCAGACTATTTGACAATCTTAGAAACTGCACATAGTAGTGTTGTAGGTGGACATGGTAAATCCAATGACCATGAAATTTTGTCAAGTAAACTAGACTTAGACAGCAATCCAATGCACTTTAAAAACTTGAGAAAGGTTACATATAGCCCGAGATATGAGCTTCTGAAGTTACTGTTATGAGTGAGTATAACAGAGAACAAAACAGAGAAGAGGTAAATGATGAATGTATAGACTCACATATAATTACAACCACATTGGCAATGAATACATGCACAATGGGATTAAAATGATAGAGCTATGGAGTAAGCTCTTCAATCTCTACAAATGAACATGAAGTGGGCACGAATCAAGCTCTCCCATGGCGACTTCCTTCTTGCTCTTTTTATAGCTACTTTTGGAGGTAGTTTTGAATTTGAATTCAAATAACTTCACCTAAAAGTGATGCTAGGAATTAGGAGATATTGTCTCAAATTATGGATTCATGGTTTTAGGTAGTTAGAGCCACAAATTTCCTTTTTACATCATGGATGACTTAAGCCATTCTTTCTTTCACAATTACAAGAGATAAAATATACTCTTTTACAAGAGGTGTTCATATGTCTACACATATGACTACAAATGAACATAAATCAAATCATATCAAGCATGTAGGCTTGGGTAAAATGCACCAACAGCTCCCGCTCAAGCCCAACATGCTTGGCATCCAAGTAATTCTTCAATTATCCTTGATTTTCTACAAGCCAATCATCAACTTGAATCTACTCAATTTTGTACCATCAAGAGCTTTAGTCAACATGTCTGCACATTGCATATCTGTACAGACATAGGATAGTTGAATATCCTTGCTCCTTAGCTTCTCCCTTACATAATGATAGTGGACTTCAATATGCTTGGTTCTAGCATGGTATACCGGATTAGCTGCAAGATGTAGTGAGCTTGTGTTGTCACAAAAAATGTGAGATGTTAAAGAATGAAGTCCAAGATCTGTATACAAAGATTTTAACCACATGATTTCTTCGGTTGCATTAGCCAAACCTCTATATTCGGCTTCAATAGAAGATAATTCCACTGTTGGTTGCTTCTTGGATGACCAAGGAATGATTTTTGAACCTGTAAATGATACATACCTAGATGTGCTTCTTCTATCATCTCTAGATCTGGCCCAATCCACATCTGAGTAGGCTTTTAGCTCAATACCTGAAGTAAATGGATAAAACAAACCTTCATTCATGGTCCCCTTTAAGTACTTGAGGACTCTCTTGGCTGCTTCCATATGTGGTCTTCTCGGCTTATGCATAAACTGACACTATAGCATATATCCACCCTTGTGAGTGTTGCATAGTTCAAACTTCCAACCAAGCTTTGATAGCTTGTGATGTCTTCAGTTGGTGCTCCTTCATAAGCAATAAGTTTATGATTTTTCTCAATAGGTGTACCTGCACAATTGGTGTTTTCCATCTTTAACTTGATGAGCATGTCATGCACATACTTCCTTTGTGTGATGTATATACCTGAACCTATGTAGATTAATGCCAATCCAAGAAAATAAGTGAGTGGTCCAAGATCACTTATTTTGAACTCCTCCTTCATTTGATTCTTTACCTGTTTGATTCCTTCAAGATCATTCCCTGTGATAATAATATCATCAACATACACACGTCGATAGATCACTTCAAATCCATTCCTCTTTATGAACAAAGAGGTATCCACCTTTCTAGCTTTGAATCCTTAGTCGTGCAAAATAAGTCACCAATCTGAAATTCCAAGCTCTTTAGCAACTAACCTTGCTTTATGTCTATTTATACTTCCATCTGGATTCCTCTTGATTTTGTATATCCATCGAGATCCAATTACCTTCATAGATGACTTGTTAGGTACAAGCTCCCAAGTGTCATTCTCCTTCAAGGCTTCCATTTCTTCATCAATTGCATCTCTCCAAGCTTTCTTGCTTTGTTCTTCTTCAAATGTGGTAGGTTCTTCATTGGTTGAATTCTTTGCAATGTAGATTGAGTGCTTGGTGACCAAAGAAGTATCATAACCATACCTCTCTGGTTTCTTCTTATCCCTTGAAGACCTTCTAAGTAGTTGATGTGAGCCCTTAGGTCCATATGGAGCAGCTCGCATCTTTGCTTTACCTTTTCTCTTCCATAGCTTTAGTCTTTCCAAGTCTTCTAGGGTCAATCTCCAAATCACTTTCTTCAAGTTTCTTTGGCTCCTTTGGTTGAAGTGATGGAAAATCTTCATCCAAGTCATAAGGTAGCTTCACTTTCCTATCGTCATCAAACCATGATTTGTTCTCATAAAAAATTACATCTCGACTCACATAAAATCCTTTATTAGTTGGATTGTACAATCTATATCCTTTTTGGTTTTGTTCATAACCAATAAATATGCACTTCTCTACCTTGGGATCCAATTTCCCTCTTACTTGAGAAGGAATGTGAGCATACGCTAAGCATCCAAAGATTTTACTTCATATGGAGTGGTTCCATCTACTGACTTCATATGGAGTGGTTCCATCTACTGACTTAGATGGAAGTCTATTTATGAGATATGTGGTCTTCTTCCATTCCATACTTCATATGGAGTGGTTCCATCTACTGACTTAGATGCAAGTCTATTTATGAGATATGTGGTTGTAGACACAACCTCTTCCCATAGGTAGTTTGGCAATCCCTTTTCATTGAGCATGGACCTTGCAGCTTCAATAATAGATCTATTTCTCCTCTCTGCTACACCATCGAGTTTTGGTGCATACCTTGTAGTGAATTCCCTTTATTTATGAGATATGTGGTTGTAGACACAGCCTCTTCCCATAGGTAGTTTGGCAATCCCTTTTCATTGAGCATGGACCTTGCAGCTTCAACAATAGATCTATTTCTCCTCTCTGCTACACCATCGAGTTTGGGTGTATACCTTGTAGTGACTTCCCTTTTAATGCCTCTTTCATGCAAGTAGGCATCAAATTCAGAAGTGAAGTATTCTCCTCCACCATCTGATCCGAGTCTTTTCAAAGTCCTACCTATTTGGTTTTCAACAAGAGCAACATACTTCTTAAAGCCATTAAAAACTTCATCCTTGTGCTTCATGAAAAACAGAATGGTCCACCTGCTACAATCATCTATGAAAGACACATAATATCTTGAGCCTGATATAGATGGCTCCTTACTAGGACCCCACACATCTATGTGCACTAGATACAAAAGATTTTGATACACATATCCCTTCCTATTGAAAGGTTGTCTATGAGCCTTGCCAAATTGACAAGCTTCACATTTATAAATCATGTGTTGCCTTGTGATATTAGGCAAACCAAGTACACTTTGGTCCCTACAAATTTTTTTGAGTGTCCTCTCACCAATGTGAGCAAGCCTTTTGTGTCATATCTCCAACTCTGTGAGAGTTTGAGATCCCTAGCTAAATAAAGCTATGTTCTTTGTATCTTCCACTTCAAAAGTGAAAAGCCTTCCTGTCTTTTCTCCTTTGGCAATCCTTCTAAAGCCTTGCCATAGGTCTTCAACATATGCTCCAAATCGGTTGAATCTAACATGCAATCCTTTTTCAACAATCTGACCAACACTTATTAAATTTTTAGTAATTGTAGGGACATACAAGACTTTGCTTAAGAGGTTCATATTCCCATATGATGTCTTCACATTATCTATCTTCTCCACGGAGTGCTTTGTATCATCTCCTATTTGCACGTCATGTTTTTTGTGAGGATCTTCCAAATCAGAAAGTAAAGCCACATTTCCTGCTACATGATTTGAGCATTCCGAATCAATGTAAAAGATGTGATCATCATCCTTACCCTTCTTCATTGATAGATTATAATCAATAATGAATCTTCTTGACTTTGGTCATCTACAAAGTTATTGTAATCTCTTCTTCCTCTATGGCCACTTTGATAGTTGTTGTTGTTGTAGTTGTTGTTCTAGCCTCCATTGTATCTGCCTCTATTTGATCTATAGCCACCTCTATTGAATCCTCTTCTTCTTGAGTTCCTTGGGTTCCTGAAACATTCTTCAGTAGTATCATTAGATAAGCCACATATATTGCAAGGTTGAGATGATTGGAATCTCCCCCTGCCTTGCTTTCCACTTCTACCTCTTGCTCTAGCTCTTCCTCTACTTGCAAAGTTTTCTTGGAAAGAGCTACCTTCATCTTCATTCTTCTTATTCTTTGACTTTTCCTTGACCTTGGCTTTATCAGAATATAAGGCAGAAGTTTGATTACCTCTTGAGGACTCACCACTTTTGCTAATCTTTGCTTCATGAGTGAAGAGTTGGCCCATGAGTGTGTTGAGGTCGGGTACATGCATATCCATGTACAAATCCATGGCTGTTGTGAAGGACTCCCACTTTTCATCTACTTTGATTCCATTTATGATTTGTCTAATGATTTTTTCCTCTTCAGTTACCTCTCCAATGCTTCCAAGTTGATCTGAAATCTCCTTCATCTTTGTGACATAATCAGTTACACTTTGCTTGGGGCTTTTCTTCATTGTTGTGAACTCCATCCACAATTGGTTCTTCCTTGCTCGAGTGTAGTCCTCCATGATATTTGATCTAGAATGATTAGGTGAGACCAGGTTATGAGCGGCAGTAGGCATCTATGCTGCAAAGAAAAGACAAAAGACATACTTTGATGCACACATCAAAGATAAAGGATTGAAAGAGGGAGACCTAGTGTTGGTTTATACACTAAAGCAGCATGCATGTAAATTGGAAAAACGAGGATATGGACCCATGGTCATTAATAGAATTTCCATTAGTAGTGCAATTCAATTGGCCACTCTAGAAGGTGACATCTTGCCAAGCTATATTCATGGATGTCAAGTCAAGCTATATCAAGAACCTCTTACAGAGGATATGTTAATGAGACTCAACACTGCTAAGAAGCAAAAAGAAGAAGAGTTAAAGGTTAGAGAAGAAGCACATGCAGAGGCTAGAGAGCACATTAGGCAAAATAAGTTAAGGCAAAAAGGCCTAGAAATACCAATGCCCCGAGATATCACGTGGACATGTGCCAAACATTAGGTGTAATTGATCCTCAAATAATCGATCAACATCCCTTTGTGACCATATAGGTAGGACAAGGAAAGAGTGTAAGGAGTGTAAGAGCCTTGACTGACTCAAGTGCAACAACTAGTGCAATTAGATTCTCATACTGCCAAGATCTACAATTGAATATCAATCCCATAGAAGCCTATCTCATAAGATTGGGAGGTGTGGAAACCCCTTGTTTGGTGAGGTGGAACTTCCCATCTACCTTCAAGATGTCCCAATGACAATTAAAATGCCAATATGTCAAGGTAAGGATCTTATGGAACCACTTGCCTTGGGTCAAGATTGGATCTATGACCATGCAGTCAACTTAAACCTAAGAAGTCAACTTCTTCAAGTTTGGGTACATGAACAATGCATTACATTAGAATTAGAGAATTGCATGATCACAAATCATGTATCACACATTCTCTTAGTCCTCCTAAGAATAACCTTTGAGAAGAAGATGTTGTAGGTGTCAAATGCTATATGATGTAGCATGACTCAATCATGGAAGAACAGGCTCAAAGGTGAGTGGATCTCTCTTCTTTTTCAAAGACTAATACAGCCACAATAGTTCAACCACAAAGGCAAATGAAACAGTACAAGACAACTTCTATATCAAATAAACAAACAGAATTCAAGAAGAAAGTAGTTCCGAACATGATGCAGATTAGGGTACAAAAGGGAGAGTCGTAAATCACACCATTGCAATTGAGCTTGTTACCAAAGAAAGAGCAAAGATAGCCAAGGCAACAAGTAGCAGAACAACAAAAATCTCTATCTCATAGAGTAATCCAAATTTGGGTACCGAAGAGGTTGATGATGGATGACAACAATAACATACAAATTTGGGTGCCTAAGTCATTTGTTGCAGCTCAACAAGGGCAATTACACATGTGGGTACCCAAGGAAATCTTACATGCACAAAAGCCTCTACTCTCACTCACGAGAAAAGTCTCAACAATGAAGCCAAGGAGAAGCAAGGGTCAGAGCCAAGCACAGAGATCAAAAGAAGATCAACTCACCTCTTCGACAATAGTAAGAAGAAAATCAACAAGGATATGGGTTCAAAAGCCGAAAGCACTAGTAGCCCCCACAAAACCAAAGAATCAACCACAAGGGATACAAAGTTTAAGAAACCATCCAAAGGGGAAGAGGCCAAAAGTGATCTCTGAGTGACCGAACACTATTCTAAAATGGATCCCTATAAGGAGGAATGATCAGTTGTCATTTCAAGATCCAATGGATACCTCCAACAAAGGCTGCATCAACATCTACACGAACAAGGAAGCCTCAATGTGCAACAACCATGTGCCTTTGGCATAACCTCATCTTTTGCACCATTCAAGGCATGCATTTGCAAAGTATGCATCAATATAGGGCCACATTACAACGTCTTGCATAGACACAATTGAGAATTCCAGGCACAAGAGACACATTTGACATATGTAAACTATTTTATTGATACTAATCTCTTTCTTCTTGTTTTGTGACACTGTTCCAAAAAAAAACAAGAGAGAAAAAAAAAGGACAAAAGAAACGAAAAACAAAAAAGAGAAGGGACAAGACCGTGAGTAAAAGAATCTCATCAGTGAATCATCCACAAGGACATCCATCAACAATGAAGGAAAATTGAATGATCAATCACCATGATGGGAGTGCAACACAAAGAGATGAACATTGACCGACCCTTCAGAATGGTAAGAACCCCCTACTTTTGCAACACTATAACAATAATAGATTAGGAAAACTCTTCATCAGCATACCCTTGAGCACTTAGCTCAAGACCCAATTTTTTGCACCATACTTCTTACACTACATTCCCCAAGTCAGCATGCATAGGGCCATATTACAAGGTTGTGCACAAGGCATGTATTTTCTTCAACCCATGCACTAACACACTTACCCATAATCCATTATGGGTCACAAGTACTTGGCATGATAACTATAAAAGCCATGTTTGAAAGATCCAAAGGACATCAAGGTTACAACATCAGTACCTATGAAGCAGTCCACAACTGACAACTGCTCAACATCAACATGGACAACCTTTTTTGGGCAGCTAGCCATTTTTGGATGCTCACAAACGCACCATCATGCTTGAATCCAAGAAGGAAGTACATACAGTGCGACTAAAACATGCAAAGGATAGCAACAAAATAATGAGGAACAAGACAACAGACCCGGCTACATTTGGAATACAAATGACCCTTGCTGATACATGATGGACACTAGCTCTCATAGTACTACATGGAACATCCACTCCAACAAGGGTCTATCAAGGACGACAAACTCTATAGGGGGGGAGTGTTGACAAGAACACATCAAAGAAGTGGATACACAAGAAGAGGGAGCATATAGGGAGTTCTAAGAAGTATATGCCAAATTTTCAGAAGAAATCCCTATAAAAATAGTTCTTTTGATCACTAAAAAACATTGTAAATATCATTTCATATTTTGTAACTCCATTTTGTTCAAGCCAAGGAGTCCTTGAGCTTGAGGAGGTATTAGAAGCATCTACCTCCCAATTTTCATAATTTTTAGACTCTTTTTGAGCCCTCAAAAAAGCCTTGGAACCTAATTTTTAAGTAGGCTAGACATTAGGTCTGGACAAGGCCAAAACTAGTAAAAAAACTATAAAAAGGGCTAGAGAGCTCATTTTTTAGGTTAGCTAGTGGGAGAGTGGACTTATTCTTGAGTGTTGTATACTTTCTTTGAGCTCACTAATAGAAGCTTCCATTTTTCCTATCTTTGCTATCTTACCTTGTGTGCATGTGTGTTTGCATGCATGTATGTGCTTGTTACTCACATTTGCTCACCATGATTGCTCATGATCTTCATATCTTCCTCATGTCTCTGCACATTGACAAGTAAAGGAGGTGGCACTCATGCTTGGGCTACACACATCATCTCTATCTCTCTCTAAGGTATTATTACATACAAAAGTGATGAACTATTAATGATAGCATCCTTGTTCTAATCTTTAGGGAAATTTCTTACTTACTTGAAGGTACAAATTCTTGAGGTTCATACCTTTCTGCACTCACTTTGATTGGGAATCACTCTTCATATCTTTCTTCAAAGTATTCCTCAGAGGAGGCTTCTTTTAAAATGCCTATAGACAATGTTATCCTTACATAAGGTTGATTGATTCAAATGGTAAAATCCATCCATGATTGAGGAGACCAAAGTGGTGATTCTTCCATTGGAATAGCTTGTTCTGCAACCACCAAATTATCTAGTTCTTGTTGAGGTTCTCTTGGTAGGTCTTTCATTTTTTTAGCTCTTCCCATCTTCCAAGATCATTGGGGTGTGGAATCACTCGTATTTTCTTTCCCACTTGCCTTCTCTTGTTCATCATGATTTATTGTTTATAATGATGTGCTTGTACTGTTAAATTGACATGTCCTTTTGAATACATTTGTGTATCATGCATAGTAGCTTCCAATTCTTCTTGTGTAATGGGTGGTGGTTGATGCAAATGTTAATGTGGGAAATTCATGGGTTGTTTTGGCCTTAGAAATTTGGGTTCTCTCATCATATTTCCAAGCTCTACTTTCCCATTTCATCTAAGGTGGTTCAGTAGTTTTTGTAGTTCATGTGCTACCTTGTTTATTTTGTTTAGGAATCATGAGTCCATTAACATATAATGTTGTTCTTGTGGATGTTGATGGTAAGAGTAGTTTCTGCCTTGCATGTAGATCATGGCATATTAGAATGGTGAAGACTAATCTGCCATTTAAAGATTTCTTAGTGCTCCATTCTTTCTTTGCTTCAAACAACCTCTCTTGTACATATGGAGTTAGATTTACTTGTCTGATGGAATGGGAAAACATTTGTACAATTATCTTCTACATATATGTTCATGCTTCAAAAAAAAAGGTTGGTGCATTAATCTTATGGCTTCTTCAATGTTAACTCATTATCTTATGGCTTATTCAGTTATCTTCTATGAAACCGTAGATTTGTTCATGCTTGGGAAACAAAAATGTTGGGTGCAACAATCTTACGGCTTCTTCAATTATCTTCCATGGAGCCGTATATATGTTCATGTTTGGGAAACAAAAATGTTGGTGCACTAATCATATGGATTCTTCAAGTGTTTATGTCGATGAATGTTTTCTTACTAACATCATAGTCATCTTTGAGGTCACTATTTCATTATTCACCAAACAAAAGGCTTCTTTGATAAGTTCATGAGTGAACTATATAGTCTTCAATATTCCTTTGAAATCCTTTACTACTTCTTCTAGATCCAAAGGTTGTTCAGTTGTGGGATGCAGAGTGTTCATCACTTGTGCACATCTTTGAAATTTGGAAGGTATATTAGTAGAGATAAGTAAGCATGACTTCCCACAATTTTCATTGATCCACTTTGGTCTCCTTTGTCAGTGATGCATTGTAATTTGCTTCTAACCTTGGAATAGGTTTTTCCTAGTTTCCTTTGTTCGCTTGTGTCTAATGTCATCAACATTCTTTGGTAGTCTTGTATTCCATTCCTTATGGTGTGCCATTGTAACCTTGGATTCTTTGCTTCTTTGTTCTTGGATGGTGATTAGTCCTTTGCGTTAGTTTCCTACTTTGTATGTTTCCTTCCCTCTTTGTTACCACCTCTCTTTTATTATTATAGAATTCTTTTTGGCATCCACACACATTGGAGTTTCCTTTGTGCTTCCATCATCTTTTTAAGTATATACACTTGATGTTTCTCTATTACTTGAGTCTTTCAGATTCTCATCATCTTCCGAAATTTGCACTTGCTCTACTCCTTTTTGGTAACATGTGAATTCATTGATTGTCAATACTTTAAGAATTCGCTCTTGTGAATCCATATTTTCTTTGCAAAGCTTCAAATTTCTCCCTCGACAGAGCCTTTGTGAAAGGTTCTCAATGTTATCTTGAGCCACACATGCTCAACGATCACTATGAAAGCTGCCCTATACTCAGAATCACAACTAGAGGTGGCCACAGTATGTTGCTTCTTGCTCAACCAAGATATGCATAAGCTACCAAGGATGAAGCAAAAACCACTAGCGGACACACAAGTGTCATAACAACCAGCCTAGTCTGAGTTAGAAAAAGCATGTAAATTTGGTGTTAATGATCTCCCCTTGGGATAAAACAATCCAAGAAGCCAGGTATGACTCAAGCAATGAAAGGTGTGCTTAATGACCTACCAATGCTTGACACTTGGGCAATGCCTAAACTTTCTCATCTAAGAGACAAAAAATTGAATATGAGGCCGATCTATACATAAGGAAATCAAGCCTCCAATAGCTTGCTAATAGAGAACAACACGAAATGCATCTCCAACATCATGAAGACTCAACCATAAACCTGTTTCCATAGGAGTGGCAATAGGTTTGCAACCCTCAAGGGCAAAATGTGCAATAATGTGTCTATATGTTTTTTGACACAAAGCTATTCCCCCATCAACTTGCATAAGTTGAATGCCCAAATAATGATGAAAATGCCCAAAATCGAACATCTCAAAAGAGGCATGAAAATCAACCTTAAGTTCAAAAATATGCTTCTCATTAGGACGAGTGGGTAGCATGTCATCAACATACACAACAATGATCAGAAGTACATCATATGCATGCTTGACGTATAAGGTACTCTCAATCAGACTATTCTCAAAATCGTGTGCAATTAACTATGCATGTATCTTTTCATATCAAACACGTGGTGCTTGCTTCAACCATATAATACCTTTTTCAACATGCACAATTTGTTTTCATGCCCTTTCTACACAAAACTAGGGGACTAAAATACATACATTTCTTCATGTAATTCACTATTCAGAAATGAAGTTTTAATGTCCAACTGATGTACATTCCAACCATGATGAGTTGCAAGTGCACAAATGCTATGAATAGTGGTCATTCCACATGTGGGTGCAAAGTCTAATCAAAATCAATGCCTCTCTCTTGAGGATAATCTTTTGCAACAAGCCTAGCCCCATACATGTCAACTGTTCCATCAGGCTTACATTTTAGCTTGTATACCCATTTAGTGCGAATGTCCTTTTTGCTTGGAGTCAAATCACATAAAGACCAGGTACCATTCTTCATAATAGCATCATATTTTGGTTGCATAATAGCCATCCAATTTTTTGAATTTTGTGCTTCATCAAAAGAAATAGGCTCATTCTCATCACAAAGACTAGAGGCATCCATTGCATAGCAATCTAATGCAAAGGAAGCACTATGAGAGCCTAAACGAGTACAATATGAGAGGTGCATCTAATTTGCTATTTCTCAATTTTTGCACCAGCCATTTAGTCATAGTTTTTCGCTCCTCTGTATCAATCCTCTCATCAACAAGTTCATAATGTAAATCTGCATTAGAAATGGAATGATCTACATCATCATGAGGAACCTATAAAGGATGAGAAATTGTTTCATTTGGGCCAATACTTGACCTTCCATCTATAAAAAGAGGCAATAAAGTGTCATACACATCTCTAGAGCTAATTGAAGTCTCCTTGGTACATGAAAGTGGTGCTTGAATTGCATCTTCCACAAAAACAACATCACGAATAACCAAAATGCATTTATTCTATGGATGATATAGACGATATCCTTTGCATTCATAACTGTACCCAACAAAAATACATTTCATTGCTTTATCATACAATTTCATACATTGTTGTTGAGACACTAATGCATATGCCAGATAATTAAGGACATGTAGATGAACAACAAATGGATTTCAACCATGCCAAGACTCATATGAGTGATAGATTGCACTGCTTTTATGGAATACCTATTAAGTACATATGTTGCACACATAACAACCTCAAACTAGAAACTATGTGGTAAAGCCTGACTTTCGACTTTACATCTTGCCATCTCCATGAAAGACATGTTCCTTTTTTTTTAGCAACTCCATTTTTTTGAGGTGTATACGGCACTGTACATTGATCTTTTATCCCATGATCATCCAATGATGCATTAAAATCATAAGACGTGTATCCCCTCCCCTCAATCAGAATGGAGGGTGCCCAATTTACATGCCGATAGATTTTCAAACATAACCAAAAACTGTTTGAAACATGTTAACACTTAAGACTTTGCTTTCAATGGATACACCCATACACGCTTGGAGAAATCATCAAATAACAATCACGAAGTAAAGGTAGTTCCCAAGAGAATGTATCTGCATAGGACTAGAGACATCACTATGAACAAACTTCAAGTAATGAGCACCTGAACCGAACCATCTTTTGGGAAGGATGAATGCTGCATTTTGCCCAAAATACAGCCCTCATAGACATGCTTACAAGGTGCCTCAAGTTTGAGCAGAGAGGACACCATTTTTTACTTTTGTAGGCATAGAAAACTAGCAAAAATTAGATGACCAAAGTGTGCATGCCAAAGCTTTACATCTGAGATAGCGTGAGAATCTTGAATTGCACATGCTAAATCATTCACATATTTTGCATAGTCTATGAGCTTATAAAACCCATGACATAAAAAGTGCTAGAAGCAATAATAAGATCATCATTTGAGAGATCATGAAGTGTACATTTTGTAATCAATAAATTCGACAACCAAGCCAATCTTGGCTAATGCTAAAACTGACAACAAATTTTTGTTGATCCCTAGTACATACAATGCATCTAATAATGTGAAAGAACTACTATTAGTTGTAGTTTGAATGATCTTACCAGCTCCCATTACAGGATAAGAGGAGTTGTTAGTGCATGTTACAGTATTCCTTGTAGGGCAAGCTCAAGTGAACTAAACAAACTAGGTTGTGAGGTAATATGTTTGGTTGTCCCATTATCAAAGTACCAAACATCTGAGTCTACTATAGACATACATTGCTCATGAGAAGATGGGTCATAGCTACATACAATAGTAAATTTCCATTCTTCATTCGGAACAAGATTAGTAGTCTTTGTTTTAGGTGTTGAGGCCTCTACAACAACCATTCCAACCTCTTTTTTATTTGCCTCTTTTGCAGCCAATTTTGGAAAAATTTCCATGACATGACCATTTCTCTTATAACATTTACAAAACTGTTTTACTTTTGTATTTTCTTATCATCTTTGTCTTTCTTCTTCGGCTATGTAGCATTAGCATATTTCTGTTTACTAGCAGATGAGATCCATTTACCTTTGCCCTTCTAACTATCCAGGAAAGCTTCATGTGCAACACACATAATGGACCAATTCTGCTTTGAGTGATGTTTCTATAGAAAAATAGAGACTAACTCCTCAAAGGTTAAGGAATTTGGATTTCCTTTCAACATCAATCAAAGAGTAGAAGCAAAACTTTGATATGAATTTGGCAAGACTTTATCAGCAAAAGTCAACTATTCTCTTTTGAAGCTTTTTAGCATTTTGCTTCTAGGTATGTATGAGCACTAAGTCTCCAAGTCTCAATCCTATCATTTATGTGAGCACTGTAGTATGCCTTTTGTCTCTCTTTAGCTACATAGATGCTTGATACAACTTGTAGTCTTATTTCTTGCAACTTCTCATTTTTTTCCTAACTATTGAGATAACTCATGGCTATTTCCACTCATAGTTCTTAACCACTCAGAGAGTACGAACTAAGAAGTCTATTGGTCGGATTGCTTTGTGACCGTAGATAAGGTTGAATGGGGTAGCACCAATGGCTAGTGTAGGTCCTTGTCCCAACCTGATCTCCCATTGTTGACTATCTTAGTTAGAACGGTACATAAGACCTTATTTGAACTCTTAGCTTTCTTGTTGCCTTTTGGATGATAAGAAGTAGACTTTTTATTGAATTACCAAGAACTCATTCAAAAGTGTTTCAATTACTTCATTAATAAGTGTGTACCACTATCATGTACAATCTCTATAGGTAGCCTCAATCTTGTGAACACTTGTTCAAGTAAGAACTTTATAGTTGTCTAAGCATCATTCTTTCTTGGTTCTCTAGCTTCAACCTACACAGTGAGGTAGTTCCTTGCAACGATAATGTATTCTACATGAGAACCTCTTGCTCCTAGGTTAATAGGTCCAATAAAGTAGATAACCCACCTAGAGAATGCTCTAGCATTGACCATAGGTCTCAATGGAATATCATATCTCCCCAAAGGAATTTTATTTATTTGGCGTACATCACACTTCCAAAGAAATGACCAAGATCTACTCTGATATGAGACATTTCTAGGATTGGAAGGTACTCTCCTTCCTGGATGCATATGCATAATTGATTGTCCTAGCCTTATTTAAGCTTATTTCATATAATGACATAGTCCTTGCTCTCTTCTTCTAGAGCTCTTTTTTAGCTGCACTACCTCGTAATGGATATGTTTTGGACTTCAAGAAGTAAACTAGGGGTTTACTCCATGTTGGGGCTAATGTTGAGTAACCCATAGAAGATTGATCCCTTGGTTAACAAAACAACTAGTTACATGATCATGCACTTTTTTTGCATGTTCAATGAGTACACACCTAAGCGGTTCAATCCTTGGGTGGTCCCCACCACTCCTTTGTGTTGTTTCCAAATGTTCTTATGAGTTTGTTTAATCAAATTTTTCTTCTCAACATGATCTACACACCTTAACAATACTCCATTAGAATCCTTAAAATATAAGCTTCTTGCTACTATTTGAAGATTTCTTATTTTCATTACCTCGTCCACTCCGCAAATTCATCTGATGATTAGGATCGTGTCTGAGCATTGGCACTATGAGTTCATCTGTTACTCTAGTGGGAGGTTCTCCATGAGTCATTTTAGATAGATAGTTGGCACATATGTGTGTTTTGTCTTTCTTTCATACTACATCAAAGTCGAATTCCATTAGTGGTAGGAACCATCTAACTAAGCCCCCTATGTTACAAGGTTTGTTGAACAAGTAGAGCAGTGCTTGATGGTCAACAAAGAACTTGCACTTGTTGGCTAACAACTAACATCTAAACTTTTTGACAACGTAGACCACTCCTAGCCCTTCTCTCTTCATCTTCATGTAATTCTTTTTAGCTTGATTAAGTTGAATACTTGCATAACCAATTGGGTGATCAAGTTTCCCTTCATTTTTTGGTTGTGAAAATATTCAAACAATAGCAAAGTTAGATGCACCCACATGAATGTGGAATGATTTGTTCCAACTAATAACTTTAAGTATCCACCTAACTATAACCTGAAAAGCCATCAAGAAGGCTTTACACCTCCTTGCTTGCTACTCTTTCCAAAAGATGCTCCATGTTTGGAAGTGGATAGCTATCTCTAATAGTGTCTGATTCCACCTTCTTCACACTGATGTAAACCCTCAACTTTATGTCCTTTTCTAAGTACTACCACTATGGAAGATACCCACTCACTATATATGTATAGGATCTTTGTTTTGAAGGTCTAGCTTCAAGATTCATAGGTATCCTATGTGAGAAAATCTCTAGATCAACTCCCTTTGGATCCTTGTAAGTACATGCAAAAACATCCCTATACTCTTGCAGAAATTCAATCAGTTGTTGCTCCTCTTGTAGTGGCACATCCTTCCCAATGAAGGTACATCTATCCTCGTCATCCTTCTTGGTCCATAGGACCTTTTTGGTTTGCTCTTTGTTATCATACGTCACTCTATCTTTAACATCTCTTCTAGGCATCTCAATGGCTATCCTTATTTCCTCTACTTCATCCTTTTGAATGTGGTTCAAAATATTATTTGGCTAGCTTTTCTTCTTCTGTCCCTGCTATATCTAGAACCTAATCCTAAGGGCGTTCCTCTATAGTGAATACATTAGAATATACACCAAAATGGTCTATACCTATTTCTTCTAGGTAAGCTTCTTCCAACTCAAAATCGAATTCCATTATGATACTTTCACTCTCACAATATTCATAAGAGTTCTTGTCATCCAATTTCTCTTCCCAAATCATCACCATGAATAGACTTAGGTCATATCCATCTTTGTCTACATACTCCATAATTGTGATGACTTTTTCTTGTATGCACACATCTAATGTGGCAAGTATTTCCATCCACCCATGTGGTTCAAAGTATTCATCTATTAATCCTTGGGGCATATAGGCTGGATCCTCTATCAACCTCTTTTGTCCAAGCATTGGCATCAAACTTTGAAGCCTCTTCTATTCTCCCTTGGCTGCCCTATAGATCCACAAGTGTGTGTCCTCATGCATCCAAGATTGATCACTTGATCTTGCATTATGAATGGAAATATCATCTTCTTCCTTGTGGATTTGATTCACTCAAGAGGGGTAACATCTCTATAAGAGAAGTTATGGAGATCTATTTTAATTGTGATTCCTTGGTGTCAGAGGTATAGAAAACCTCTTCCCCAAGCTTGCACCACATTTAGCTGGCACATGAAGGGCCTCCCTAGAATCATCTCATAGTTATCTACCTTGCCAAATTGACATATAGGTAAGGTATGTTCAAATTCCACTCCACAAGTTGTCAGAGTGACATTTTCCAATACACCTAGTGGGTGTTCCACATGAGCATCTGTCAATTGTAGTTTCATTCTAGTTGGTCTCAAAGCAAATTTTCCCCATTTCTTCCACACCTCTTTGGTGGCAATGCCTACACATACACCTATATCTAGAATAACTTTGTTCATATATCCATTGAAGATGATAAGGAGACAAGTGTTTCCCTCATCCCCCTCACTAAAATCTCCCACCTTATCCATTGGTATTTTCACTTTCTGTTGCTCTTTCTTGGCAAACTCAACCTCTTTAGTGGAAATACATTATTCATTTGAATGAAACATTTTTCCCACAGATAGGTTTGAACCTTCAATAACTCTTCCAAGGTCAGGGTGCATCATATTTTTTCCTTTTTCATCTCCTACATGGTCTTGGATTTCTCTTGTGATGACCTTCGTCTCTTATACAGGAAGATAGGATCCCCAAGATAATTAGATTTATGTTCATAGTCTCCTACGTACTTAGGAAGATTAGCGAGACTAATTGCACCTTCTCCCTCTACACTTGGGTTCAATTCCTCTTCCAAGTCTGCATCCAATGTTATCATCAAATGATCCTTAGAAGCATTAAAATCTATGAAAGGGGATTTCCCTACCTCTTCTTTTGTCCATCTAGAGTCTTGGACCTTGGCCCAAAGATCTTGTGGCCAACATGGTTCCACTTCAAGGATCAAAGAATTGATGTCACTACCCTTAGATTCTTTTACTAGTTCTTGGCTAGTACTAACAGGCTTCTCGTTTGGTAGTGTAACTAGTTGTTCAACCTTCAAACATTCTTGGATTTTTTTTTAGGAACTCTAGTCTCAAAAATAGGAATTGGTGGTTTTTCTAGCATAGACTACATAACTTCAATCAATCCCTTATAGATTTTGTTGAGGGAGAGTCGAGTAAAAAGAAGAAAAGAAGAAGGCAACGAAAAAAACAGCTTCACTAAATAGAAATATCCGAAGACACATCTCTGCAGGAAGCCCCGCAGGGGCGCAACACCCATCTCTGCACAGAGCCCCGCAGGGGCGCACACACCAAGGAAAAGCACGCAGCTGGAAGGAGGAATCAGAGCCAACAAGTATCACATATGAGGGTGCTTCAACCTCTTGAGTTACAGAGGATTCAGATCAAGGCTTACGAGCTACATCCGTATATATGCACTAATGGCGTGCGTGGCAAACCGAATCAACCGGCTTGGAGTAATGCAACCAGGTCCGATGTGTGCAACCAGGACAAATCAGAGCGCCTCTAAAACGTAATGCAAGATCAAGAATCAGGCAAAACTGGCCACGGGATGCGTGCGGACAACAAACTAAGGACAAGGAACAAAGCCTGTCAAGGGACGACATAGACGAAGAGGGGGAGAGTGTTGCAGAGCTAAAGAAAGCACAAAGCAGAGAAAAAGACGGGCCCCAAAATTTTTCCGATTTGGACATCATATTTTTGTATCATAATCATTCTTGTAATATATTTTCCATTGTAAAGGCACTAGAGGAGTCCTCTAGATGCATCCCCACAGAAGATTGGAGATTTACCCATGTAAAATAGTAGGAAATTAGTATTTTAGTGAATAAAGTGCCGGTCTCTTGTGTGAAAGGACCATTTTTAGGGCACTAGTATATAAGTCAAATGTGACTCTTTGTAAAGAACTTTTTGCCATTGTGAGAATAGAGAGCACAGAAATTCGAATTTGTGTCTTCTTCACTCCGTATCTTCTTCTCTGTGAGCTTGTATGCATGTGTATTGCTTGGAAAGAGTGCTTGTGAGTGTTGTCTATCCATGAAAGTGTTCATTTGCTGTAGGTAAGGTGTGTGTGAAGTGTAGGAAGTGCTGAAGTATAGGAAAGTATTTCCCGCGACTCAGTATTTTGCTCATAACTTGAAGTAGGAGTGTTGGAATTGAGTGAAACCACTGCCATTGGATGCGTCTTCTCGAGAGCTTCGAAACGCATATGCTATTTGCTATATTTGGAGCTCAGAGCTGGAAAAAAAGTCCAAAATACTGATGGCTGCTGCACCAAGTATCGTTTCGCCTTGATCAACAGTTGGAGCTTGTTTGGATAAGTCTTTGCCTTATTTACACTCTTTGAGTAGTTCATTTGCATTGATCATTACATGATTGCATGTCCTCATACACTCGGCTAGGTTTGTATACTCTTTGGATTGATAATTAAAAGCGTGTATCCCCACTATATGCACTTGAGAGGGGATTGAGGTATAGTCTCTTTCTCCGCAAGTCCCTAAGTTGGTACTTAGGTCAACACACTTTTTGGCGCCGTTGCCGGGGAGTGACGAATCAAACCGAGGCATTCGTGTGATGGTAAGTAGCTTTTTTGCATTGAAGTAAGTGGAGGAGTGGAAATTTTCTCTTCTTTGGTAAGTCATTTTCAGCCGCACTTGCTACTTCTCATTCTTGGAGTGTGTGTAGTGAGTTGTTAGTTTAGGGAAGTGAGTGGAGTGAGTAGAGTAGGAGTAGTGAAAGAGTAGGTCAAGTCATTGGAGTAGGAGTGAGTCATAGATTAGTGGAATTTGTCTTTTTTTGAAGCAAGAAAACCTCAAGTATAAAAGCCAAAAATAGTCACTTGTTTGAAAGCAAGTATCGTGAGCTCCAGTGTCGAGTATCGTGAGAGCTGCGCCAGAGATCGTGAGTGAGCAATCGGGCAAGCTGGGGTTGCACAGAGCAAGGGGAAGTGACAAAGAGATTATAGGAGCTACCAAGGTAAGCTAACCCACCCTTTTGATCAAAATTTCTCAGCAAATCAATTTAGGAAGGAAAAATGATCTACGTCAGGTATCGTTTGGTACTGACAGAGGTGAAAAGGAGTGATTTGGGGTGATACAGAGAGTGAGGAGAGGAGAGAGGAAAGAGTAGAGCATGTGTACAACCAAGACTTAGAAAAAATCTTTCCCAAATTTTGTCTAAGGGTCAAGTATCGTTTTGCTCCCGCGGTCGAGTATCGTGATACTTAGCAAGTATCGTTTCGCTCCTGTGGTTGAGTATCGCGATATTTCCCTCCGATCGTGTATCGTTTCATACCGATCGCGATATTTGGTCAGAGATCGTTTTGGCCAGAGATCGTAGATCGTGTATCGTTTCGGATTAGAGATCGTTTTGACAGCGATCGTTTCTCTAAACGATCGTGTGCCAAAGATCGTCCCTCAAAGATTGTCGATCGTGTATCGTCTGGTCTTCAGAGATCGCGATACTTGATCAGTATCGTGTATCGTTATTTTCAGCGATCGTGATACCTCTCAGAGATCGCGTATCGTCTGGTCTTCAGAGATCGCGATACTTGAGTCAGATCGAGTATTGTTTGATCTTTACCGATCGCGATACTTGATCAGTGTCGTGTATCGTTTCAATACGGGTATCGTGTATCGCTTGGCAAAGATCGCGATACCGGTCAAAGGTCGTGTATCGTCAGTGGCAAGTATCGCTTCGGTCAGGTATCGTGTATCGTCACTTTCGTCGATCGTGTATCGTTTGGTTCAGCGATCGCGATACCTAACAAGTATCGTGTATCGTTTTGCCAGCGATCGTCTGCGAAAGATCGTTTTTAGAGGTATCGTTTAGTCAGAGATCGTGTATCGTTTTCTTCCAAGTATCGGTATCGTTTCACTCAAGCGATCGGTATCGTTTATTAGATATCGCGATAATTGTCAGGGATCGAGTATCGTCTAAACCCAGAGATCGTGTATCGTGGATTCTGGAGTCAAGTATCGTGATCTGGAAAAAATTCTTTTTCAGTCATATCCCAGACAAGGTCTTCTAGAAACTCTGACCTGTAGTGAAGAATCCCAGAGGCAAAAGGTTAGCAAAGACTGATCAGAGTTTAGAAGTATATGAACCTGAGATCCGGAAGAACTCTAGGAAGCCGAAGAAGTGTAATCTCTTCTGTAGGTAGTGTAGCAGAGCAAAGTAACCGTTCACATTATTCAGAGACCTCCAGTGAGTCAGAGGAAGAAATTCCCATGGCTTCAGAGGATATGCAGAACACAGTACCCATGATTGGCATGATGTCGATCATTGAGGGAGAGTACAGGACCTCCTTGGAGTATGTGAACACCAACCAAAATGAGATCCCTATTTATTTGGATGGTCTAAACAGATCAGTGACCAGGTTAAGGAAAGCGTCAGAGGCTTACATAGTGCCTAGACCAGCAGTCAAGTACGTAGGAGGATTTTACATGGACAAAGGAGATATCCAATATGTTGTCACAAAACACCCAGAAAACATTAATGAAATTGGTGAAGAAAATAATGCTTCAAACTTAAATGGAGGAGGGAATGAAGAGCAAGTAACTACACCTAGAGGGAGATCTACGGTTGCTAGGATATGGAGAGGAGACCTGATTCCCCAAGATGACACCTTAATGGATGTATATTTGATCAATGGGATAGAGCATCTTCTTAGAGCACATTCTTCAATATGGGAAGCTGCCCCTAATCCAGTCACCATCTATGAGTTACAAGATCCTGATTTCTCCACCATCATCACATATTTGGATAAGAATCAGAGAAGATATTGGCCCTTAACAGAAGTGGAAAGAGCTGAGTTGAAATATCAGAATATCCCAGTGTTTCCCCCTAGGGACCAAGCCACTACTTCAAGAAATCCACTTGGAACGTCCCATAATGATTCATATCAACAGTCAGGGCAAACACAGCAAACTCAAATCCCAGTCAGACCACCTGTGCAGTTCACAATGCCTGCAAATAACCCTAATTACCAACCTCAACCAACTATTGACCCAAGACATGGAATTCATGCTCCAATCAGACCGCCGGTAGTAAGAGGACCAGGCATACCCATAGGGAGACCAATTTTCCCTGTAATACCTAGACCACCCGAAGCAGGAAGAAGATTAAGGCCAATTCAAGTGGCCAAATGCATGAGAAATCACTATGATGGCTCTAGTGAACCTTACAATCATATAGCGGAATTTAAACAAGTAATCAGAGCTAAACAGGTAGAAGACTTTTTGATCCAATATGAGTCCTTTGGTCTTACTTTGTCAGATACGGCGTTAGCATGGTTTCAACCATTGGACCCTAATACTTTTCAAAACATGGAGCAAGTATACCAAGAAATGATTGAGGAATTCACTAAGTCAGGAATTAAAAATAATTCTTCATCATTGATCCATAGTTTCAAGCAAGCCCCTACCGAATCAGTGAGATTGGCTGCAAGAAGATTCAAGCAGTATGTAGACAGATGCCCAGTAGAAGAGAGACCTACCCAAAATAAAATGGTATCATTATTTTTGGAAGGATTGTTGAACGGATCTTTGAGATCATTGGTCTATGTAAAGAGAGTTCAGACTTTGCAAGAATGCATGAAGGAATGTATAGACCTAGAAGACAACTTAGCAGAGGACCTGAAAATACCTCAAGGTAGCTTGAAAAGTGAAGATTCGGCCAGTAGCACATCAATCCCTAAAAACAATGTAGAGGAAATAGCCGATTTGGTAGCGAAGAAGTTGAACGTTCAAGGACAGAGGAACTACCCCAATAACCCTATGAGAGTACCCATGCTCAGAAGATGTATGCAGTGTGGGGGTGATCATCCTTCTCACTTGTGTACTAGGGGAGTAGTCCCACCACCTGCTTATGCTTATAATAGACCCACTGTCCCAGGACCTCTACAATATTGCAGTGTAGAACAAAAATATACAAATCACAGTACAGAAAATTGTCCTTATAATAGGCAAGCGAGACCAGCACAGCCATACATGAGACATTATGGATACCCTCAGAGAGATCAAGGAGGTGAAGCCTTGAGATATCCCACTTATCAGCCGCAGGCACCAGTGCCACGACCATATGCGTATCAAGGATACACCCAACCACAACCTGTACTAGGACAGCAACCGCCCCATCCTCAGAACGTTGTCCCAATCAAGATTGCTCAACCTGAAGAAAACCTAGAGAGAGCAATAGTCCCAGCCACACCTTTGGTTGGTAATGAACCATATGACTCATCTTACGACCATAGTCAAGGAGCATATCCCAATTATGAAAGCTCAATGATGGAATATGGACAACTGTATGAACCATATGCCTATGGCATGGAAGTATCAGATAGTTCATACAGATATGAGCAGGACTATGTGTCATTAATGTACACAGCTCCTAGAGCAACCATACCACCCCGACCCATAAACAGACCGCCTGTACCCAGAGGACCATGTTACAGGTGTGGAGGTGATCACTATATCAGAGAATGCACATTGCCAAACCCACCACCACCACAACGAGTCTGGGAAGGCTACTGTAGTGAGTGTGGTAAGGAACACCTTTTCAGAGACTGCCCCAAGAATCCTAACAAGGTTACATCTAACGTGTGTTGATATATTTAGGTAGTGATGTGTGTGAACACTCTAGGACCGCCGGGGCACTTTTTTCCCTCTTTAGGAGGTTTTTTTCCCCCGGCTTGTATATACGCCTATTGCCCTAATGGGCTACTTATCTTTGTACATTCTCTAGTAATACATTCAGTCTTGTGTGTTGTGCTCCAAGCTTCTTCCTCTTCCTTGTGCTGTTCGCGTGCTTCCGCAGACGTCTAACTCCAACAATTGGTACCAGAGCAGGTCGTTGATTCTTCTAGGGCGTCGTCGACACTCCTCCGTTTGCAGTCTCAGATTCGCACAAAATTTGGTGAGCATACTCAGGGTGTTTTCAAGATCAAAACAGCTTCGATCTGTGGTGCCGAAATCACGATCTGAGCTCGTTTCGGCCTCCAAACGCACTATCGCAATGCTTGTGCAGGCTATTTCGTCCTTTTGTGCCAAAGGTATATACCAATTTCTGTTCGCCAGTTTAAGCGTCTCGAAGTCTGCTACAGGTCTAGCAGAACTCATCTGGGCAGTTCTGTTCAACTTTTTGAGATACAGTCAATTTTCTGCATCAAGGTATTTTAGTCACCGGCCATGGCTGAAAGCAGTGATGTATTCCGTATGTTGGCTGTTGAGGATAAGTTGGATGGTACCAACTACCCATTATGGGCTTATATGATGCGACATGTACTGGTTGCAAAAGGATTGTGGAACATTGTGCAGGGTGTTGAAAGACGTCCTGTTACACCTGTAACGACAGGTACTGCAAATACAGGTGTTGGAGCTGATGAAGATGGTGTCGAAGATGATATTCCACAGATTCCTGTTCGTGCTGCTGTTTCTGTTGCACCTACTGCAGAGCAGATTCGTTGGGATGGCAGAGATGCCCAGGCACATGCATTGATAGCTTTGTCTGTCAAACGTGCCATTATTCCTCACATTCGCTCTTGTAGAACAGCAAAGGATGCTTGGGATACACTTACCACTTTGTACCAGGCTAGGAATGAGGCTCGTGTTGCTTACCTCCGAAAACAGTTGGAGAGTGAGCACATGAATGAAGGTGATTCGATGGACAGTTTTCTTACAAAGATCAAAGACCTGAAGGAACAATTGATTTCTGCTGATGAGGTTATACCAGATAGCTCACTTGTGCAGACCGTTCTGAATGGCCTTCCTGATTCATATCAGAGTTTTGCCTCTACTCTTCGATTGATGATGAAAGGCAATCCGAATGCCTTGTCATTTGAGGAATTAGTCTCTGTTCTGTTGCAGGAAGATCAGTCCAGGCAGAACAGGTCCATTATGCGTGTTGCAGATCAAGCTTTCCTGGCTAGTCAGAAGGGCAAAGGAAAATGGAGCTCCTCTACTAGTAAGCAGAAATCTGCAAATGCTGCACAATCGAAGAACCAAGATAAAGATGAGAAGAAATCAGAAAAGCAGAAATTGTTCTGCAAGTACTGTAAAGGAAATGATCATATTATAAAGAACTGTCCAAAACTGGCTGCTAAAGAGGCAAAGAAGAAAGAGGCTGGAATGGTTGTTGCAGAGGCGTCTACACCAAAAACAGAGTCTGCAAATCTTGTGCATGAAGAAGAATGGGTGTTTACTACTGTTTGCAGTTTTGACTCATCTTCTCATGATCAGTGCATGTCTGTAGTAGACTCAGATGTTTGGTACTTTGACAGTGGGGCAACCAAACATATTACCTCGCAGCGCAGTTTCTTCTCTTCACTCGAGCCTGCCCCTACAGGGAATACTGTCACATGCGCCAATAACTCCTCTTATCCTGTTATGGGAGTTGGTAAGATCATTCTGACTACTGCTGATGGTAGTTCTTTCACTTTGTCAGATGCTTTATTTGTGCCAGGGATCAAAAAGAACCTGTTATTAGTTTCTACATTAGCCAAGATTGGCTTGGTTGTGAAATTCGTTGATGACAGGTGTACAGTCCATGATCTCTCAAATGGCGATGTGATTATTGCTTCTGGCATTTTATGTCGTGGGCTGTATAAGCTCATAGACTATGAAAAATCTGTGAATGATTCGGCATGTGCAGTTCATGATTCTCAGGCTATGTCAGATGCAAAGCTTTGGCATGCACGCTTTGGTCATCTGAATTTTGCTAGTTTGTTACGCCTGCAGAAATCTGAAATGGTGTCCTCTTTGCCCAAACTTGAGGCACCTGGAAAACATGTTTGTGAAGGCTGTATTTTGGGCAAAATGCAGCGTTCTTCCTTTCCAAAAGATGGTTCAGTTCGGGCTATGCAGAAATTGCAGCTTGTACATAGTGATGTTTGTGGTCCTATGCAGACACCCTCTTTTGGAAATTACCTTTACTTCGTGACTTTCATTGATGATTTTTCCAGGCATGCATGGGTATATCCACTCAAAGCAAAGTCCGAAGTGTTCATGTGCTTCAAACAGTTTTTGGTTTTGGCTGAAAATCTGTCAGCATGTAAAATGGGCACCCTCCGTTCTGATCGAGGGGGCGAATATATGTCTTCAGATTTTAATGCATTTCTGGCTGAACGTGGGATAAAACACCAGTGTACAGTGCCGTATACACCTCAACAGAATGGAGTTGCTGAACGAAAGAACAGGTCACTCATGGAGATGGCGAGGTGCATGATCAAAAGTCAGGCTTTACCACATAGTTTCTGGCTTGAGGCTGTCATGTGTGCAGCATATGTACTGAACAGGTGTCCCACGAAAGCGTTGCAGTCTATCACTCCATATGAGGCTTGGCATGACCGCAAGCCATCTGTTGCTCATCTGCGTGTTTTTGGTTGTTTGGCTTATGCATTAGTGCCTGAACAACATCGTAGAAAATTGGATGATAAGGCAGTAAAATGTATTTTTGTTGGGTACAGTTCTGAAAGTAAAGGCTATCGTCTGTATCATCCACAGACTAAACACATTCTGGTTAGCCGTGATGTTGTCTTTGTGGAAGATGCTATTCAGCCATTGCTTTCATGTACTAAGGAGACATTTGTTAGCTCCAAAGACATGTATGATACTTTGATGCCTCTTTTTACAAGTGGACAGGCTAGCGCTGGTCCTAATGAGGTAACTTCTCAGCCTTTGCAGGTTTCATATGATGATGCAGATCATGCCATTTCTGATGCAGATTTACATGATGCACTTGTTGATGAGAGAGCTGATATTGAACAAGCAAAAACTATGCCAAAATGGTTGGTGCAAACTTTGCGTGACAGCAAATTAGATGCACCTTTGTCATATCGTACTCGTTCAGGCTCTCATAGTACCTCCTTTGCATCAGATTGCTATGTTATGGCTGCATCTAGTCTCTGTGATGAGAATGAGCCTGTTTCTTTTGATGAAGCACAAAATTCAGAAAATTGGATGGCTGCTATGCAATCTGAATATGATGCTATAATGAAGAATGGTACATGGTCTTTATGTGACTTGCCTCCTGGCAAGAAGGACATTGGCACTAAGTGGGTATACAAGCTGAAGCGTAAACCTGATGGTACAGTTGACAGGTATAAGGCTAGGCTTGTTGCAAAGGGTTATGCGCAGGAAAGAGGCATTGATTTTGATGAGACCTTTGCACCTACATGCCGTATGACTACTGTTCGGAGCATTTGTGCACTTGCAGCCCATCATGGTTGGAATGTACATCAGTTGGACATTAAAACAGCATTTCTGAATGGTGACTTGCATGAAGAAGTGTATGTTTTTCAGCCCCGTGGCTTTGTGCAAAAAGGGCATGAAAACCAGGTGTGTAGGTTAAAGAAGGCGTTATATGGTTTAAAGCAAGCACCACGTGCTTGGTATGAGAAAATACATGCCTATCTGATTGCACATGGTTTTGAGAACAGTCCAACTGAAAGCACCTTATATGTTAAGCGTGCTAATGATGTGCTTTTGATCATTGTTGTCTATGTAGACGACATGCTGCTCACTGGTCCTCTTGAGAAGCATATTGCTGATTTCAAGGCTGATTTGCATGCCTCATTTGAGATGTCTGATTTGGGGCATTTGCATCACTATTTGGGCATTCAGTTTATGCAAGTTGATGGTGGAATGGCTTTGTGTCAAACGAAATATATTGACACATTATTGCAGCGTTTTGGCCTTGAAGACTGTAAGCCTATTGCCACTCCTATGGAGACAGGTTTACGATTGAGTCTTCATGATGCTGAAGATGCATTTGATGCTGTTCTCTATCAGCAGGCTGTTGGATGCTTGATTTACTTATGCATTACTCGGCCAGATATTCAGTTTGCTGTCTCACAGATGAGCAGGTTTATGCATTGCCCAGGAGTCACGCATTGGAAAGCGGTTAAGCGCATCTTTCGCTACTTGAGTGGTACTCGGCTACTTGGGTTGTTTTATCCCAAGGGGGGATCACTACCGCCAGATTTGCATGCTTTTTCTGACTCAGATTGGGCTGGTTGCTATGACACTCGTGTGTCCACCAGTGGTTTTTGCTTCATGCTTGGTAGCTCATGTATATCTTGGTTGAGCAAGAAGCAGCCTACTGTGGCCACTTCCAGTTGTGAGGCTGAGTATAGGGCAGCTTTCACAGCGACTGTTGAGTGTGTGTGGCTCAGACACCTTATGGCTGATTTGGGTGTTGGCCAGTCTTCTGCCACCACCATCTTCACTGACAGTCAGAGCGCATTGGTAGTTGCGAGGAACCCTGTGTTCCATGCTCGCACTAAGCACATTGAGGTGCATTATCACTATGTCAGGGAGAGGTTCTCTGCTGGGGAGATCAGCTTGGCATATGTGCCCACGCAGGAGAACATTGCAGACCTTTTCACGAAGGCTCTGCCTAGGGAGAAGTTTGAAGCTTTCCGCAAAGCTTTGGGCTTACTTCCTTTTGTGGAGTGATTTCCACATAGCTCGGCACTTCCTTATACATGAGTGCCAGCTCCTTGTTCACCGCATCACTCCCAGGGGGGATTTGTTGATATATTTAGGTAGTGATGTGTGTGAACACTCTAGGACCGCCGGGGCACTTTTTTCCCTCTTTAGGAGGTTTTTTTTCCCCGGCTTGTATATACGCCTATTGCCCTAATGGGCTACTTATCTTTGTACATTCTCTAGTAATACATTCAGTCTTGTGTGTTGTGCTCCAAGCTTCTTCCTCTTCCTTGTGCTGTTCGCGTGCTTCCGCAAACGTCTAACTCCAACAACGTGCAAATCAATGTAATAGAAGTAATTGAATCATCAGGGAGTGATAAAGAGTACACAATACCATTGAAAGCAATAACAAGAGCCAAAGCTAGAGAGACCCCAGAAAAACC
This sequence comes from Ceratopteris richardii, assembly GCA_020310875.1. Classification (NCBI taxonomy): domain Eukaryota; kingdom Viridiplantae; phylum Streptophyta; class Polypodiopsida; order Polypodiales; family Pteridaceae; genus Ceratopteris; species Ceratopteris richardii. The sequence continues at coordinate 115,278,236 of CM035425.1, read as the reverse complement.
AAAAGAACACAATCAAAGTGAGCTAGAGATGAATACACCCACACCACAGAGAGTTGAAGACTCGGAAGAGTCTGAGAAAAGTGTGGTAAGTAAAAGAACCCAACGATGGAAGAACCGTAGAGATAGGATAAAAGAAAAGAAATTACTGCAGAAAAAGGAAAATGAGAAGAATGAACAGAAACCAAAAGAAGAACCGAAGAGGGAAGAAGGAAACAAAAATGAACAGTACAAAAAAGAGGAGGTAGGATCAGTGTTAGTAGACCCTATGCCTGAAGAATTAGCCATGTGGATTCAGGCATACAAGGCACGAATAAGAGCAGGACCTACCATAGAACAACACGAGAGAGAATATCCAAGAGGCGACTTAGAAAAAGAAAGACTGGAGATCTGCAAGAAATTGATAGAAGTTGCACAACAGACCTTAGAAAAACTTGCATCGCCTTTACCCAATACCCGAATTTCTGAAGGAGAATTCCAAGAGTGTGTAAACACTCATGAAAAGCCTGAAGTGAGTAGAACACAGAATGACGAATGTGGTATTGAGAGAAGGGAAGGATCCATAGTTCCCGAAGTAGAAGGAGAATGGACTAAAGATCTATGGGCACGAGTTCAAGAGGACAAATGGAAGAAAGTGGAAGGAATTGAACCACCCTTTGAAGAACTAGAAGCAGGAGATGAAATAGAGGGTTCAATACCTGAACTACATTCAGAGGAAATTTTACCGATGGATGCAAGTAACCAAGGAGAGGAAGATGTAAATGAACTGCCCAATTACACAGGGGAGTACGAACACAATTCAGAATTGTATCGTATTCCCTCAATGAGGAAACGAGAAACGAACCCATCAGTCCAAACATCTGAGATCATACAACGCCTTAGAGAGGTAAAAATCCCTTGTACCCTAACATTCGAAGAACTGTTGAAGGTAAAACCACATTTGAAGGAGAAATTATTCAATCAATGGGAAGTCACGGAGGAAAAGAAAGAGATAGCAGACGAAGTAAACACAGTGAGAATTCCAGTGGATAAGGTAGGAGACTTTAGTGAGGGAGATGAAGGAAATACCTGCCTTCCAATTACTTATAGGGGTTACACTACCAAAGCCATCTTAGATTCGGGAGCTGGTGTTGGTATTGCTACCAAAGAAATTTGGGAGAAATGGGGAAAACCAGCGTTAAGACCAACACGCATGAAAATACAAATGGCAGACGGACATACAGAAAGACCCTTAGGATTGTTGGAACGAGTAGTTTTCACTACATGTGGAGTGGAATTTGAACACACTTTAGCAATATGTCACTTCGAAAGGCCAAGCAATTATGAAATGATCCTGGGAAGGCCTTTCATGAGACAGTTAAAGGTCGTACAAGATTGGGGAAAAGATGCGGTATACCTACAACACGCAGGAACCACCACTAGAATAAACCTACATACGTACACTTATCAAGATGTTCCACCTCTACAATGGAATCAAATTCATAAGGAGGAAGACGATCAATCAATTCATAGTGTAGGTTCTAGTGATCAATCTTGGATGAACGAGGACACTCATCTATGGATATGCCAAGCTGCAAAGAAGGAAGAGGAGAGAAGAAAAGGATGGCAGCAGAAACAAGGAATAGCGAGGTCTGTACAAGATCCCGCTTACATGCCACAAGTATTTCCGGATGAAGAATTTGAACCACACGGTTGGATGGAAATCTTAGCGACCCTCGATGTCTGTGTAAACGAAGAAGTAGTGACCATGAACGAATGTATCGATGAGGAGGGGTATGATGTTAGCCTGTATGTGGTAGTCCTTCAGGAGGCGGAAGAAGGAGAAGTGATCGAGAAAGACTGGAAGGAGGACTACGAGAGCATTGAAATGGAGCCCGAACCAATGGATCTAGGGAATAGTACCACCAACATAAATATCACAGCCAATGAAAAACACCAAGAACTCACACAGAAGGGGGAATTAGAATTTGAAAGAGAATCAGAAGATGAAGAAAATAAACCCCAAGACCAATTTGAGGTACCAGCTCACTTTAAAAAATATGAAGTGGAGGAGAGAAAAATCGCTATTCAAATGCCGAAAAGAGAAGCACAGCCTGGAATAGCATATGATAATAAGGAACAAACCAAGAAGATAGTAGTAACTGTAGAAGAAGGAGAAGAACAATGTACCTTCATAGGACAGGATGTCTCATTAGAGGAAGAACAAGAGTTAATTCGTCTCATAAGAGAATATCGGGATGTCTTTGCTTGGACCTATAAGGACTTGAAAGGAGTCGACCCTTCTATATGTGCGCATAGAATCCCCATGACATCCGAAGCCAAACCTTCTAAACAAAGACCATATACTTACAATGATGTGTATTCAGCCAAAATAAAGGAAGAGATAGACAAATTGTTAGATGTTGGGTTCATATACGAGATTGAGCACACAGAATGGGTGTCACCTTTGGTAGTAGTACCGAAAAAGAATGGAAAGTTAAGAGTGTGCATCAATTTGAAGAAAGTAAATGCCGCGACAATAAGGGATAGTTATCCTTTACCGATCACAGATCATCTCTTGGAAAGAGTGGCAGGAAAGGAAGTCTATAGCTTTCTGGATGGCTTTTCAAGGTATAATCAGGTAGCTATTGCTCCTGAGGACCAACATAAAACAGCGTTCGCAACTGAATGGGGAGTATACGCCTTTAGAGTCATGCCTTTTGGTTTAACTAATGCCCCAGGCACCTTCCAAAGATTGATGTGCCATGTATTCAAAGAATTCCTAAGAAAAAGTATGGAGGTCTACGTGGATGATCTTTGTACTTATTCAACTATACGATCAGAACATATCCCTGAGCTAGAAAAGATCTTTGCTAAATGTCGACAATATCGAGTATGCCTTAACCCAGAAAAATGTGTCTTCATGGTTAGACAAGGGAAAATATTAGGACATATTGTCTCCAAAAATGGAATCTCAACTGATGAAGACAAAATTAAAGTAATTCTGGATTTACCAAGACCAAAGACGGCTAAGGAAGTTCAAGCATTTATGGGACATTGTGGATACTATCGAAGATTTATACATATGTACGCCATAATTGCTAGACCTCTTTATGCATTATTGACTCAATTTAATTGGACCGAGGAATGTGAAAAAGCCTTCAACGAATTAAAGAATCGATTGAGTTCAGCACCAATCCTTCGAGTACCTAACTGGAATAAGCCGTTTCACATTCATGTGGATGCTTCCAAGTTTGCCATTGGTTGCATCTTAGCTCAGCCTGCAGATACGGGAAAACTAGACCACCCTATAGCCTATGCTAGTAGACAATTAAATCAAGCAGAACGCAATTACACCACCACGGAGAGAGAAGGCCTAGGGATGGTGTACGCAGTGAAAAAGTTCAGACATTACCTGTTGGCAAACAAATTCAAATTCTTCATTGATCATCAAGCCCTACTGTACCTAGTCAACAAGCCTTGTAATACAGGACAACTAGTACGATGGTTTTTATTGCTAATGGAATTTGATTTTGAGGTAGTAGTCAAGAAAGGAAATACCCACATAAGAGCAGATCACTTATCAAGAATGACCCATGGAGAACCGCCCATAGGAGTACCAGATGATCTGCCAGATACGTACCTTTTTAACCTGGAAGTATGTCCTCAATGGGCAGAAAAGTTGATCCCTATACTTACTCATGGACCTAAAGATGGGATCACGCCAAACCAAACCCAAGACCTCTGGAAGACTAAAAACCTTCATATCATTGCGGGAAGTTTGTATCACCAGGATTCAAGTGGATTATTAATGAGATGCGTGGAGGAAGAGGAACAAGAAATGTGGCTTCAGAAAGCACATGTAAACCAATGGAAAACTCATTTGAATGCAAATGGAACGTGGCAAACACTCAAGAGATTTGGCATATATTGGCCAACCATGCAAAGAGATGCACATAATTATGTATCAACCTGTCAAACCTGTCAAGAACAAATCCCAGATGAGAACTCTACCTTATGCTATTCTACAATAGCACCAAGATGGAGCATGCCTCTAGTAAAGTTCTTGAAAACTCAAGAATACCCAGAAGGAGCAACTTCAGCAAGGAAACGTGCACTTGTAGAACAAAGCAAGGATTATGCCATTATAGGAAAACAACTTTTTAAACGAGGAAAAGATAACCAATTAAGAGTGTGCATTCACGAAGACGAATATCTTTCTGTTTTAGAGATGGCTCATACAGGAGCTGCAGGAGGGCACTTCTCTGCAGATAAAACAGCAAAAATGATCCTCTTTGCTGGAATGTGGTGGCCAACTCTACATCAAGATGCCATGACATATGTGCAACGGAATACGGCCAATCATCCTACTGAAGAGCCTTTGGCCACCATGTCTTAGTTTCGGCATAAGCTCCAGTATATTATACAGCTCCTGGGCTCTAAAAGCGAATGGACGAATGGAGTCGTCAGCCTCCGAAGCCGAATTGAGTATTAGGACCCTTAAAAGCAGAATGTGATACTTGCCAACGAACCAAATATCCAATTAGGAGAGATGAAATGCCACTTAGACCCATGATGAGTGCTAGAGCTTTCACGAAATGGGGAATAGACTTCATAGGACCTATTAGCCCACCAGCGAAAGGATCCCATGCCGAATATACAATTGTAGCAACAGACTATCTGACCAAATGGGTTGAAGCAAAAGCAACCAAGAAAAATGACGCAAGAACCACAGCCAAGTTTCTCTTTGAGAACATTTTCACTAGATTTGGACTACCAATAGAAATTGTGAGTGATAGAGGTACGCACTTTGTGAATGAAGTTATAGAAGCTTTATTGAATGAATTCTTGGTAATTCATATGTTAACGATGGAAGATCAGATTGGGATAAGCAATTACAGCATGCTTTATGGGCATTTCGAGTAGCCTATAAAACCGCCATAGGCACTACTCCTTTTAACTTAGTGTATGGACAAAATGCTATTTTGCCAATTGATTTCTTAATTCCCACTCTGAGAGTAGCAACTACTTACGAGTGGACAGGACATGAACTATCAGCTCAATTGGATCAAATAGAAAAGCTTCACGAAACTAGGTTACAAGCAGTAGCAGGCATTTATGCTGCTAAACGGCGACAGAAAGCCTACTTTGATGCGCACATTAAGGACAAAAAATTGAAGGAAGGAGATTTAGTTTTGGTATATACCTTGAAACAACACGCTAAGAAGTTGCAGAAGAGAGGGTATGGTCCATTAATCATTAATCGTATATCTACAAGTGGAGCCATCAGCTTAGCAACCTTAGATGGAGATGTATTACCAAACTACATCAGTGGATGTAGAGTAAAAAAATATCTAGAACCATTGACCGAAGAAACAATGTCTCGATTAATCAAAGGCAAGAATAGATGCATAGAAGAGGAAAGGATACGAGAAGAAGCGAGACAGGAAGCATTGGAAAGAATAAAGAAATGGAAAGAATGGATGAGAGAGAGAGATGAGAGATATCGACTAGGAGAGGAACTCATCCCAATGGGTAATTTTAGAGCCCCTCAAAACCTAGGTTCTCAGAGAACGCAACCATATTTAAATTTGGGAGCAGGTAAAACGGAGTACCACTTGGTGGATGCTCTCATTGACACAGGAGCTGCTGTAAGCTGTATCAAGCTTTCTTTGACCCAAAAACTCAAGGAAGAAGTACGCCCATCGATGGCACAGTTGATAAGAATAGGAGGAACGATTACTCAATGCATAGGTGAGATCACCTTACCTCTGCATCTTGGCAACAACACTATGGATCAAAAGCTATTAGTGTGTCATGATCAAGATTTACTTGAAGAGGTAGTGTTAGGTCAAGACTGGATTTACGAATATGAGGTGACCATTCAATTGGCTTTATGCTACATCTCAGCCAAGATAGGACACCGGGAAGTATTTAGTCTGCTAGACGAACGACCAATCAAATCTGTGAGCATGGAGCAAAAAGTTCATTCTAAAGAACAAAGTCATGAATGTATGTTCACTAGCACTATAGAAACACCTTCGTCAAGTACTATATGTGCGGACACATCGAATTCTACTGGCACACCATCTTCTAGTCTAGCATGTCATGAGAGTGTCAATCAAGCTGAAACTGACCTCAGTAAAGCACTATGCTTAAGAGAGACTAGTCCTCTGAGTAATTCAAAATCTGTACCTATTAAAATATATCCTATTCCATACTCTAACCAAGCGTGGATAAAGAAAGATCAAGTGAAGGAGTATCTTCGACGACGGAAGCACAACCAACATCAGAACAAACAATCAAATGAGAAAACAACTCAGTCGGAACAACGAAGTCATCGACGAACTGCTACAATATGGATTCCAAAGAAAGTAGTAGCTGCTCAACAGGATCGTTCGCAAATCTGGATTCCCAAATCATGCGCTCCAAAGAAACCAAGCCGAAATGATGATCCTCAGCACAAGAAGAACCAATGTGGTCCACAGGCAAAACAGCCACAAAAAGGGAGCTACTGGAGAAAGAAGGAGTCTGTAATGGCAACCCGAGCCATTCCGAGATTTACAAATCAGATAAAGCAGACATACAACAAGAAAAGAGCCACATTCATCGGAAGTGGGCAACATACAACAAGCCCAGCAAAATGAAGCAGAGTTGGATACCGAAAGACAGAACAAACGATATGCATCAACCAACTACTTCCAATTGCACACATATGGAGACTTCGAGACCCAAAGTATGCATGATAGGGCCACATTACAAGGCCAAGCATTCAGCACTTCTTTCTTCTATTTCAAGATAGTCAAGCACATTTTCTTCTTGGGAAATAGGAGAGCATTTGTACATACATGAAGAAAATTACTCCAAAAAATAATAACCGCTTCGGCTATAACCTAACTTTTTTGTTTTCCTTTTCAGATGAAAATATAAAAATACCTAAAAATGTGAAAAATCCAGGTATTACCTTTCTCACACACACGGGAAAGGGGCGACACCATTCACTCGGAGCAATATCGAGCTTATGACAAACAAATAAAGGAGGATTTCTGATCATATATGGCAACTAATTCATACTCTATATTGAGTGCAGATGGCGTCTACTGATTCAGAAGCTACGCAACAGGAAGAGGTCCAGCTTCTTCCATTGGAATCAGTCACAAGAGTAAGAGGCAATTGGTTTCGGGATGACCAACCAGTCTCGGAACTCATTTTCATGGCAACTATCAAAATTATGGATACAGATCACTATTTTCCAATCATGTCACAGGACTTCAAAACAATAATACAGGGATTACCTCATATTGAAGATGTATGGACACAGGCAGGCATAGAGGCATTTCTCAAATTGCCAATCTATGTGCCAGATTTTCAGAGATGTGCACAAGTAATGAATACCATGCAACCTGCTGCAACAAAAATATCAGTTCCAGAAGCACGTGTATTAGATAAAGTCGGAACTTGGAAGACAATTCAATTCACAATGAGTTAATCAATAAAGCTTTTGGATGGAATCAAACACGAATTACTAGTGTCAAAGAAGAATGTCATGACCCTAAGAAGAGGTCCTTCCTGGAGATTAACAGAATAGACATTGAAGATGTTGTCCGTCTTGTGCATCAACATTTCTACTTCCCCAATATGCACAGATACACAGCTCCACAAAAGATAGTAGTACAACTACTATCACATGCCATGCGACAAATAGGAAACAAAATTAATTTGACAGGGTATGTCCAAGAAAGGCTATTTGAAGCCCAGAAGAAATGGGGCCAGAAGAAGTTTTTGAATGGCAGTTCTGCATTAACACTATTGATATATGAAGCCCTTGAGATGAAAAATTGCTTATGGGGAATGCCGACCTCAGAAGGGCTAGCCAAATACGCAAAATCCGCTACGGTCCCTAAGAAAAAGAAAGCAGTTGTTATGGTTGAGGAAGCTGGAACAAGCACACAAAAACCCATGAGGGGTACAAAGCGTCTACGGGAGGAGGAAGCCCAAGTTACACCACCATCAAAGAGAACTCATCTCTTACCGAAGATCACGACGGCTCAAATGCCAATTACAAGGAGAGATCTTTCCGCTTCCCTCGAAGAAACACATCAGTACATGCAAGGGCAGGTAAACTTAAACATTCAAGGTCATCATTATAGATAGGCAAGTCAAGAGAAACAACAATGGAGTCCAGAGAGGACACCAAAACAAGCTGGAAAATACAAAGAACTAGGGATAGATGATTCCAGTACCAATACGGATTCCAGCCCTGAAAAAAATACCTTGGATACTGATATACGGACAGAAACGCAAGAAGAAGAATGGAATGAGATCGATCAATTGGAAGTGACGCCGGGAAATCATGAAGAAAAGGAAACGAATGTAGAAGATTCCATTGAACCGGAGCATGTCATTCAATTGAATGATACTACAAAGATAAGCATCAAGGAAGCTCCAACAAACGTTACATATACAAAACCACCTATCAAAGAGGAAGTCCAAACTCCAGTAAGTAAGGAAACGGAGGAGTTACAAAACAAAGAACAAATTGTGATCGAGGTACCGGATGACACACCTCAAGAAAAGCAAGAAAACATGGGGGCTGAGCCAAGGATCCAGCTTCAGATTAGGCAGCCCCATGACACTACATTACATATCGCACAGGGCAAAGATGTCAATACCGGCGAAGAACCAAGCATTCCAAAAACATGGTTGAATGTGGATGTCACTCAGCTGAAGCCGGTAGTCAAGCAAATGATTCAGACGGCCATGGACACTCAACAACAGTTGATGGAAATAGATGCCGACTATGATCAGGCAAGGAGAGAAAAGAATCAATTTCAAATCATGAGTGAGCAGCTATCGGCACAATTGATTGAAGCACAAAAAGAATTGGCAGTCAAAAATACGGAGGTGCTGGCAATCAAGCTACAACATGATGCATCCATCTCTCAGAATCAACAGCTGCATACACAGCTAATAGAGTTGCAAAGATTACACGATGCAAGCGAGGCTGAAAAAAAGAAGATGAAAATGAGAAGCATGTTATTAGAACAACAACTCAAGTTGTATATGGAAGAGAACGACAGCCTCCGCAACAGGAATAAGGAATTGATGAAGTCTTTATTATACGATCAACCAATCGTACAACAGGAATCCACAGAAACCAAAGAACAAGAGTTAAGAGATCAGATCTCAAAATATGAAGAGTTGCTAAAGCAAGAACAAGCAAAGATTGGGGAATGGAAGAGCCGATACACCAATGAAACCAATGAATTGAAGAGTCAATTGCAAAAGGTGAACGCCAAATTGATACAAAGCTACAGTGAAAATATGGATAATGTAGCTGACATTGGTAAAGAATTGCTGGCCACTAAAGAAACACTCAGAGAAGCCATGCAGGAGGTAAAAGAGAAAGATGAATGCATAGCACGACTAAAGACTCAAATGAAAGAGAAAACACCGATCGGGACACCAGTAGTGCCGGCTAAGGAAAATCCTACTGACGAGGTAGAGGTAAGTCCTCTATCTCACCCGATCTATAATTATCCACTACATGAGCAGTTGGCCGACATACATGACGAACATCCAATGCCCTACACTGTAGAAATAAGTCAGAAGGAACGGGCACTAGTGGTGTCCCGATTGACGGAGAATTTCGAAAATGAAGTCATCAAGGTAATGAAAGAGGCCAAGATCAAAGGTAAAGACCTGGACAAGATCATGAAGCCGTTCAATATTCCATACGGACTCTTGAAAGAGAAAACAAGACGTTATATAAAGAAGATTACACAGAAGAGTCCAGATGAGCAGCTGAATTTCAAACACGACACATTCGCATACACTCAAGCAGAGTTTGAAGCTGCACAACCAGTGTGGCGACGGAAATTTTTGGAGAAACATCCCACACTACGGGTGCATTGGCAAGCAGCGCCATATGCATTCCAGGTAAACCCTTCATTTTGTCCAATACCACGCAGAAGGGATACCAGCGAATTTTTGGATTTGCAAAGGAGCGGCACTATAAATAAGCACTGGCTCAATTACCCTATGCTTCCGAGCCCGCCACATAACTACTTGCCAACGGAAGACTATATGGTCAAAACCATAGAATTTTGGCTACAGAATTATGCGACAGTACCCGATTTAACTGTCAAAATGACCAACAAAATACTTAGCATGATCCTTACAGTTTTGAAGGTATTCAAGCATGCGGACTACACCTTTTTGAACTTCATAGGTATTAATCAGGGCATGGAAATCCTCATTTTTGATCTATCAATTATGCCTAGCAGACCAACAATAATGGCGTATTATTCCAGATTAATGTTCTTGCCAAGTGTATATATGCAAACGTTTGAAGAAGCTTTCTTTACCGAATTTTTTGAAATTGATTCCGAAATCTTTTTGAAGATGTCGTCCAATTTAAATGCCAGACTAGTAGCATACGAGCTTAGCTTCTTCGCAGATCACAGACAGCCACCCAATGATGGTGTGAAGGCAGAACAATGGAAACAACTCATGATAAGTGAAGCCAATCTGCTAAATGATACAGAGCAAAGAGTATATAAAACATATGCCCGTCGCTTATCAAAGCCTGTCGGGGACGACAGAGTCTAGGAGGGAGGCAGTGTTGAGGGAGAGTCGAGTAAAAAGAAGAAAAGAAGAAGGCAACGAAAAAAACAGCTTCACTAAATAGAAATATCCGAAGACACATCTCTGCAGGAAGCCCCGCAGGGGCGCAACACCCATCTCTGCACAGAGCCCCGCAGGGGCGCACACACCAAGGAAAAGCACGAAGCTGGAAGGAGGAATCAGGGCCAACAAGTATCACATATGAGGGTGCTTCAACCTCTTGAGTTACAGAGGATTCAGATCAAGGCTTACGAGCTACATCCGCATATGTGCACTAATGGCGTGCGTGGCAAACCGAATCAACCGGCTTGGAGTAATGCAACCAGGTCCGATGTGTGCAACCAGGACAAATCAGAGTGCCTCTAAAACGTAATGCAAGATCAAGAATCAGGCAAAACTGGCCACGGGATGCGTGCGGACAACAAACTAAGGACAAGGAACAAAGCCTGTCAAGGGACGACAGAGACGAAGAGGGGGAGAGTGTTGCAGAGCTAAAGAAAGCACAAAGCAGAGAAAAAGACGGGCCCCAAAATTTTTCCGATTTGGACATCATATTTTTGTATCATAATCATTCTTGTAATATATTTTCCGTTGTAAAGGCACTAGAGGAGTCCTCTAGATGCATCCCCACAGAAGATTGGAGATTTACCCATGTAAAATAGTAGGAAATTAGTATTTTAGTGAATAAAGTGCCGGTCTCTTGTGTGAAAGGACCATTTTTAGGGCACTAGTATATAAGTCAAATGTGACTCTTTGTAAAGAACTTTTTGCCATTGTGAGAATAGAGAGCACAGAAATTCGAATTTGTGTCTTCTTAACTCCGTATCTTCTTCTCTGTGAGCTTGTATGCATGTGTATTGCTTGGAAAGAGTGCTTGTGAGTGTTGTCTATCCATGAAAGTGTTTATTTGTTGTAGGTAAGGTGTGTGTGAAGTGTAGGAAGTGCTGAAGTGTAGGAAAGTATTTCCCGCGACTCAGTATTTTGCTCATAACTTGAAGTAGGAGAGTTGGAACTGAGTGAAACCACTGCCATTGGATGCGTCTTCTCGAGAGCTTCAAAACGCATATGCTATTTGCTATATTTGGAGCTTGGAGCTGGGAGAAAAGTCCAAAATACTGACGGCTATTGCACCAAGTATCGTTTCGCCTTGACCAACAGTTGGAGCTTGTTTGGATAAGTCTTTGCCTTATTTACACTCTTTGAGTAGTTCATTTGCATTGATCATTACATGATTGCATGTCCTCATACACTCGGCTAGGTTTGTATACTCTTTGGATTGATAATTAAAAGTGTGTATCCCCACTATATGCACTTGAGAGGGGATTGAGGTATAGTCTCTTTCTCCGCAAGTCCCTAAGTTGGTACTTAGGTCAACACAGATTTCCAATCTCTCTTTCTCCAACACTCCTCTTGACTAACACTTTTCATGTTGCTCAAGACTTGTTCCTAGTACTATTCTTGATTGATAGGACTTTTATATCATATCTAAATCTTCAAGCATAGGATCAATGAGAATTGAACCTTCTTGTTTTTGCATTTTTTTCTCCTTCACTACACTTCTTCTCTCAATTTTCTTCATGTTTTCCTCAAGTCGAGAGATTTTCTCTTTTTTCTAAGAATCTCCATCTCCATCTTTCAACCTCTTTGCCCATTTAGTCCTAATCCTTTCTCTCAATCCAATGGCTTTGAGTTGAGTACAATGTGCACTGAAGATTTAAGTGAAGATACTATCTTTTTTCGGGACTAAATAGTGTATAAGTACACTTTTTCCCTTGATTTTAGAAGATGACTATGTGAAAGACTACAACTAATATTTTCCTTACTTTTAGGTGGTCATCTGAATTTGAATTCAAATGAGAGTCATGGTTTTTACTCTCCTTACATTCACGAGATTCTCTCTTCAAAGATCCTTTTAGTAAATGGATAAAAATTCCATGCCTTTTAACCTTAGTAGTGATCAAGAAGTATATGTGTGTACGTAGGACTCTATTCAAAGTCTAATGAAATCATGGAATATGGTTAAGCACTTATGCTTGACATATGCACCAACAGCTACCCCTCAAGCCTAAGATGCTTGAGTCTTCAATCCTTTGTAATCTCTTTAATTCCAATCATAGATTGAGCTTGCTAATTTTCACTCCATCCAAAGATTTAGTCATCATGTCTGCACATTATTCTTGAGTTGTGACATATGAAAGCTAAATCTATTTGCTTGTAATCTTCTCCCTAACATAGTCATAATGAACCTCAATATGTTTGATCCTAGCACGATAAATGGGATTAGCTACAAGATGCAAAGAACTCATGTTATCACCAAATAAATGAGGAATAGATGTTTTTACTCCCAAGTCTGAGTATAGTGTCTTAATCCACATTGATTCTTGAGATAGCGGTTTGCTAGTGCTCCATATTTAGCCTCTATAGATGAGAGAGAAAAAGTAGATTGCTTCATTGATGACCAAGAAATGAGTTTAGAACCTGCAAATGCAAGGTAACCAGAAGTACTTCTCCTATCATCTCTTGATCTTACCCAATCTGCATCACAGAAGATTTGTGTCTATATCAAAGGTATATGAATAAAATAGGCCTTCATTAATTATTCCTTTGAGGTACTTGAGAACCTTTTTGGTTGCCTCTATATGTCTCTTCCTAGGTGTATGCATGAATTGGCTCAAAACACACAATATAGTTTTTATCTACTCTAGTTAGAATAGCATAATTGAGACTTCCTACCAAGCTTTGATAGTTTATCACATCTTCAATGAGCTCACCTTGATGAGCACTTATCCTTGATTTTACTTCCATAGGTGTATCCGTAGGCTTAGCAGTTTTTCATTTTGAACTTTGATAGCATATTGTTGTTGTACTTCTTCTGAGTAAGGTACATACTATGCTATGTATACACTACCTCCATCCAAGGAAGTAAGTGAGCTTCCCTAGGTCACTGATCTTGAACACTTCCTTCATTTGATGATCGATTATTCTAATACCTTTAGCATCATTACCTATTATTGATATATTGGCATCCACAAATATGTAGATGTATATGACTTCTCCATGTGATCTCTTAATGAATAAGGAAGGATTTTCCTTGCTCACTACAAACCCTTTATCCTACAAGTAGGTTATAGGTCTATGATTCCAACCTCTTAGAGATTGCTTTAGCCCATATAAAGCTATTATTAATATTAAAAAAATTTTGAGGATAATCTGAGTCTTCAAAAGGAGGGGGTTGAGCCATGTATACCTCTTTTGAGATCCATCCATTGAGAAATGCATTCTTCACAATCCATCTGATATATCTTCCAATTCTTGATGGTTGCAATATTCATGAGTACTCTAAGTGTAGGCATCTTTGCTACACGAGAGAAATTCCCCTCATAATCAATGCCTTGGGTCTAAGCATAACCCTTGGCCACCAGCCTACCGTGTACCTATTAATGGCTCCATCAGAATTCTTTTTTACCTTATAGATCCATATGGATGGAATGACCTTCATGGAAGGTGTCTTGGGAACTAAGTCCCAAGTGTTGTTTTCCTACAAAGTTTTAACATCATCTTCCATGGAATGCCTCCATTCTGGTTTCTTCTTGGCTTCCTCATAAGATGAGGGCTCTTAAGAGTTCAGATCTTGAGCTATGTAAATGTTATAACTTATGGAATATGTTGAACAATGCATTGTTGGAGTGTAACATGGAATATGTTGAACAATGCATTGTTGGAGTATAACATGGAATATGTTGAACAATGCATTGTTGGAGTGTTAAATTATTATTGAACAATGCATTGTTAGAGTGTTAAATTATACAATGCATTGTTGGAGTGTAACATGGAATATGTTGAACAATGCATTGTTGGAGTATAACATGGAATATGTTGAACAATGCATTGTTGGAGTGTTAAATTATTATTGAACAATGCATTGTTAGAGTGTTAAATTATTGATGTATTAATGTGTTTTTGATGTTTTTGATATAGCAGTTGAAGGTTCGTGAGGAGCGTGCAAGGCGTGAAAGGGCGGATATCAATAATCCGAATAATTTTTATTTAGCTTGTAAATAAACTTGCGTAGAAGGTTCTATTGTTAGAAACAGTTAGAAAAGTAATGGTTAGAAGAAGGGTCATTATAGACCGAAGTTTTTGTTATTGAAAGCAATGGCTAAAGTTACCAACTTTTAGTTTCACGCTTGCTTTTTGAAGCCGCTCTCATGTAACCACTCTTTTCAGCATAATCAAAAAGTCCTATAAATACATGCACTCTGTGGACTGTCGAAACAGAGTGCATGGGGGGAGATTGCACCCAATACTGCATTCTGTCTCGTCTCTTGTTGCATCTATTTTTCTGTGTGTTTTAATCATCCATAATCTCTGTATGCGCGTGAGATAAGATCCTGACAACAGTGGTATCAGAGCTCTGCATGCGTCAATACGGAGGGCTCTGTTCTCTGTTCGTGATTCTGATTCCATCTCCGTCTCCGTCTCCGTCTCCGTTTCCTATTTTTGTTTCTGTTCCAGTTCCAGAACCAGAACCTACGTTTACACCTACGTTTACACTTACGTTTGCTCCTTTGGCTTACTCCAAGGCATTGACTAAGGCAAAGAACTTAGGCAATAACTTAGGCAATACATTGGCAACATTGGCACCCAAGGCTCCCTTGGCGACCATTGGCAGCCGTTGGATACGTGCGAGGCAATTTTAATTTTGAGTGGCAATAGAGAGGTTTAGATTCCCTAAGGTAGGAGGATTTGAACCCACAACCTCTTACTTTCAAGGGAAGTACTTTAACCACTCCTCCATCTCTTGGTGTTGATACTCAAGTTCTTTCCTCATAAATTTAACATAACTTGCAGTTTTTCTTATTTTTCAAGGCGGCATGGTGCAACACGACGCGGCGCGTCATAGGGTACATCCTGTCAGGGTAGACTTCTCAGGGTACATCCAGACAGGGTACATCCAGACAGGGTACATCCTGTCAGGGTACATCAGGGTACATCCAGATAGGGTACTTTTCTGCTAGGGTACATTCCCAGAGGGTACATCTCGAGAGGAAAGCACTAGCTTAAGGGTCCAAGAGCACCATGGAGGATCACAGTAATTCACCTCTACCTGAGGCAACACTTGAACAACAACTAGAGCTTTTGCGGCATAAGCTTCGAGGAGCTCAGAACGAGATCAGGCAACGTGATGAAGTCCTCCAACAAATACAAACTGAGGTAGACAACCTTACGACGGTAGTTGGTTTGGAGGTGGGAATCCAAGCTAAGCTTCACACCCTATGACCTACAATCCTCAACGAAGCTATATCCTTCGCCTATGATGCAGAAAAAGAAGTCCAGTCCAAAACCAAGTCAATCTGTCTACAACAACCATGCCAACGACCACTTTATGTTAAACCTACATTTCCTATGAAGTGTACTTTTAATGCCCCATCTTACCCTAGTTTTCCTCGTCCTCCACAATTCAATTACTCAACTCCACCTATTGCTTCATCTCTCCAACCAACAAAACCACCTACCCTTCAAACTTCAGCAGTGGATGCCCAACAGAAGCGACCACGAATCACTTGCTGGAATTGTGGTAAACCTGGAAATATAAAAATAAGGTGCAAATTGCAACCTCTTCACATGAAACCGGCTACAGCTCAATTGCATAACATGGAGGTCCATAATGAAGAAATTCCTCCTATTTGGACAGAGGAATCATTGGAGAAGGACTTAAGTACCTTGGGTAACGATATCTCTGTTCACTCTCTACTTTGCATGCAGGGTACCATAAATAACAAACTAGTTAAAATTCTACATGACGATGGTAGTTCACATGATTTCATTTTCACATTTATTAGTAAAAGAACTTAAATTACAAACATTTCCTTCCTTGTATAAAGTGAAAGCTGCATTTCAAGGTAGTCATTATAATGTAACACGAGAAGTGCAAGATGTTACGATTAGCATAGGTCCATATGTTGATTCACGAACATTTTTAATTGCACCTTTGCAATCTTACGATGTTATATTAGGTATGCCTTTTCGTCACCATTATAACCCATGTATTGACTACCATACGCATACCTTTAACTTTGAATTCAAAGGTCAAATCATTACTTTGTCTGCACGGCATGATTTTCAGCCATTTCCATTGATTAATCACACTCAAGTAAAGCGTGTGTTTAGGAAAGGATTCAATTCATGCATTGTTTTTGTCAATATCATCAAAGATTTCACTCATACACTTTCTGATGCATATAAACCTTTCATGAGTACTTATAAGGATTGTTTTATGTCTGAGTATCCCTCTGAACTACCACCATCTCGAGGATCCTTTGACCATAGCATAGACTTAGTCCCTGGTAGTTCTCCTCCTCATAAAGCACCTTATAGACATGGCCCACTACACCAAAAGGAAATAGAAAACCAAGTAAAAGACCTACTACAAAAAGGACTTATAAGGCTTAGTTCTTCCCCATTTGGAGCACCAATTCTCTTAGTAGAGAAGAAGAATAAAACTTATTGAATGTGCATTGATTATAGAGCCCTTAACAAGATCACAATAAAGAATAGATACCCTATTGCACGAATAGATGATCTCTTAGATAAGTTACAAGGAGCTCGTGTCTTTAGTAAAATTGATCTTAAATCGGGTTACCATCAGATTCGTATGACACAAAGTGATATTTTTAAGACTGCATTTAGAACTCAAACTGGCCATTATGAATTTATGGTAATGCCCTTTGGACTTACTAATGCCCCTGCTACATTTGCACGAATGATGGACAATATTTTTCTTGATTATCAAGCTTTTGTTCTTGTATTCTTTGATGATATACTTGTTTACAGTAAGAATGATAGTGAACATGAAAAGCATCTTGAAACAGTTTTTCATTTGTTACGAGAGAACACACTTTATGCTAATCCTGAACAGAGTTACTTCTTTCAACGTAAGTTAGAATATCTAGGACATATTATTTCAACTGAAGGTGTGCATGTGGATCCAAAAAAGATTAGAGTTATAGTAGAATGGCCTACACCACAATCAGTCAATGATGTTCGTTCTTTTCTTGGGTTGGCTAGTTTCTATAGGAAGTTTGTTCAAAATTTTTCTTATTTAGCATTGCCTCTTACCTTGTTGTTGAAAAAGAAAATAAAATTTGCATGGGGACTTACCCAACAACAGTCCTTTGAAAAACTTAAACATGCACTTTCACATGCACATGTTTTACAATTACCTGATTTTTCACAACCATTTCATGTCGTTACTAATGCTAGCGGTTCAGGAATAGGTGTTGTTTTAATGCAAAATGACCATCCCATTGCATTTGAGAGTAGGAAGCTTAAGCCCTCAGAAAAGAATTATAGTACGTATGATAAAGAACTGTTAGCAGTTGTGCATGCTCTGCGAATTTGGAAACACTATCTTATGGGCTCTGAGGTCTTAATCAAAACCGATCAATAGGCTATTAAGCATTTATTAAGTCAACCTTTAATCTCTGATAGGCATCTTAAATGGGCATCATTCATTCAAAATTTCCAACCCATGATACAATATCAGCCTGGTAAAGCTAATGTTGTGGCTTATGCTCTTAGCCGTTTTCCTTTGCATTTTGTTGTTTTGAATAATATTTCTGCCATCCAAATACATTCTTTTCAAGAAATGGTTTCCACTTATGCATCTGATTTGTATTTTTCACGTGCATGGCATGATTTCAACAATGGTGCATCTTTATTTGATGAACATTATACATTTCATAATGGTTTTCTTTATTTTCAACTTAGATTGTGCATAACCCAAGCTTTTAAAGATTTTTTCATTAAAGAAATGCATGAACCATCTTACATGGGTCATAGAGGCATAGAGAGCACCATTTCAAAAAAATATTGCTCATTATGTTTTTCAATGCATTGTTTGTCAGAATGCCAAACGTCAAGCTGCAAAATTATTCATTAGATGCATTTTCCCATATCATGGATTTCCTAAAGTAATGTTATCTGATCGTGATGTTAGATTTTGTAATCATTTTTGGGTTGCCTTATTTCAACATTTTGGTTCTAAAATAGATTTTAGCTCTGCATTTCATCCTGAAAGTAATGGACAAAGTGAAGCTACAAATAGTACTATTCTTGATTTATTGCGTTGTTATTCATTAGATAATCCTAATAACTGGGATGAACAGTTGCCATTGCTTCAATTTGCTTACAATAACACTGCACACACCACTACTGGTCGTGCACCTTTTGAAATTGTTTTTGGTAAAAAGCTTCCCACTCCCATGTCCCTCACACAAACCAACATTACAATGGCTTATTCTATTGCTCAAGATCACGTTTCTATACTTTATGATGTTCACGAGCACATTAGAAAAAGTCAAGAGCGATATACACGTAATATCAATACTAAACGATTAGCACAGGAATTCAAGGAAAATGATTTTGTATAGTTGCGTATCATTAAAAGATGTCTCAAAAATATTTTGCAGCATCCTAAAATTAAACTTGCACCACGCTATTATGGATCGTTTCGCATTATAGAAAAAATTAATGATAATTCATTTAGATTAGATATTCCATCTCATTGGACTATTCATAAATCTTTTCATATTAATTTACTTAAACCATTTAAAGGAACTTTACCACTCACTCCACTTCTTGATGACCCTCCTTTAATTGAAGAACAATCTGAAATCTTAGTTCCTGAGAAAATCATTGATCATGATGTCACTACTACACGCACAGGTACTCAATATCATCGATATTTAGTTAAGTACAAAAATCACTCTATTGAAGAATGTAAATGGATACATAAAACACAGTTAACACCCCAGTATGACCACTTAATTTCTGCATATCATACACAAACACATTAATGTAACACCTCCATGAACATTTCCATGCATGTGTTTTTACATGGAATATGCTTATTTTTTATCCAGTGATGAAACATGTGACTGGCCATCCATGTTTATTATTTTATCAACTGAGGTCAGTTGCTTTTTCAACTAAGGGGCATGTTATAACTTATGGAATATGTTGAGCAATGCATTATTGGAGTGTAACATGGAATATGTTGAACAATGCATTGTTGGAGTATAACATGGAATATGTTGAACAATGCATTGTTGGAGTGTTAAATTATTATTGAACAATGCATTGTTAGAGTGTTAAATTATACAATGGGATATGTTGAACAATGCATTGTTGGAGTGTAACATGGAATATGTTGAAAAATGCATTGTTGGAGTATAACATGGAATATGTTGAACAATGCATTGTTGGAGTGTAACATGGAATATGTTGAACAATGCATTGTTGGAGTATAACATGGAATATGTTGAACAATGCATTGTTGGAGTGTTAAATTATTATTGAGCAATGCATTGTTAGAGTGTTAAGTTATTGATGTATTAATGTGTTTTTGATGTTTTTGATATAGCAGCTGAAGGTTCGTGAGGAGCGTGCAAGGCGTGAAAGGGTGGATATTAATACTCCGGATAATTATTATTTAGCTTGTAAATAAAATTGCATAGAAGGTTCTATTGTTAGAAATAGTTAGAAAAGTAATGGTTAGAATAAGGGTCGTTGTAGATCGTAGTTTCTGTTATTGAAAGCAATGGCTTTCTGTAAAAGTTACCAACTTTTAGTTTCACGCTTGCTTTTTGAATCCGCTCTCATGTAACCACTCTTTTCGACATAATCAAAAAGTCCTATAAATACATGCACTCTATGGACTGTCGAAACAGAGTGCATGGGGGGAGATTGCACCCAATACTGCGTTCTGTCTCGTCTCTTGTTGCATCTATTTTTCTGTGTGTTTTCATCATCCGTAATCTCTATATGCGCGTGAGATAAGATCCTGACAATAGTAAATGGGATGTTTAGTTACTAATAAGGTTTCATATCCATACCTTTTTGGCTTCTTCTTCTCCCTTGTAGATCTTCTAATAGTCTGTTGAGATGATTTTGCTACATCTCTTATCTCTTGTACCTTTCCTTTACCTTTGGAGTTCCATGAATTAATTTCCCTCCTAGGGGTCTTTTGGTCATCTTTTGATACACTTGAGTCTTCAACTGTATGTCATACCTTTGCTTGAGAGTATTGGAAAATCATCCTCCAAGTCATAGGCAAATTCAATTTTCTTGCAATAATCTTCAAACCAAGACTTATTTTCATCAAACACTACATCTCAAATTGCCATGAATCCCTTGATGTTGGGGTTGTATAGCCTATAAACCTTTTGATTTAGGTCATAACCTATGAAAACATATTTTTCTACATTGGGAACAAGTTTACCTATGACTCTTGTGATGGTATATGTGCATATGCAATGCACCCAAATATCTTGCAATGTTCCAAGCGTGGTCTTCTTCCATTCCAAACTCCATAAGGAGTCATTCCTTCCAAATATTTTGAGGCTAACCTATTTATAATATAGGTGGCAATAGATATTGCCTCTTCCCATAGCTCTTTTTTGCTACCCCAATCTGCTCAGGTATATATCTGGTACTTATCTCTCTTTTGATTCCCCTTCCTTATAAATAAGAGGAGAAGTATTCTCCCACTCCATTAGAACTCGGTCTCTTTAGGGTTTTACTTGTTTGGTATTCTACTAGTGCTAGGTACTTCTTGAAACATGTAAACACCATCCTTATGCTTCATGAAATAAATTATGGTCCATATGCTACAATCATCAATGAAATACACATAATACCTTGACCCTAAGATAGATGACTCCTTGCTAGCCCCCAAACACCAATGTGGCCAAACTCCATGATGTCTTCATGTATGTACCCCTTCTTTGTGAATGGTTGCCTATGAGATTTGCCAAATTGACATGCACTCCATTTGTAAAACGTATGTTTCTTTGAAATTTTAAGTAGTCCAAGTACACTCTGATCTCTATTGATTTTTTTTAGCCTCTTAGTGAGCCCATCTTTTATGCCAAACCTCTAATTTTGATACGGTTTGAGTACTATAATTGAACAATCTTATGTGCCTAGTGTTTTGGAGTTCAAAGGTGAAAAATCTACTTGTCTTTTCTCATTTGGATATCTTCTTGAATCCTTGGTATGGATCTTCTGCATTATGCTGCATACTTTATGAACCTCACCTACAATCCTTTTTCCACAAACTATCCTACACTTATCAAGTTCTTAGTAATGCTAGGTACATAGAGAATTGTGCTCAACAAATTCATGTTACCCTTACCTCATGCTTTTTCTTGGGGTCCTCCAAATCTGAAAGTAATGCTACATTCCTTGCTACATGATTTGGACATCCAAAATCAATATAGAATACATGCTTATTTTATTTACCTCCTTTCATTGTCTTGTTCATGAGTAGAAGTGAATCCTCTTGAGATTGATCATCAATGTAGTTGTTGTAGTCTCTTCTTCATTTGTAGCCACAATGATAGTTGCTATTGTAATTTCTTTTGTTGTTATATCCATAAGTGTTGTTGTATCTAACTCTAGGAGCTCCATATCCTCCTTTTTTATATCCTCATCCTCTCTAGTTCCTTGGGTTCTTGAAACAATAGATGACCATGATTCTTGAAATCTATTCAATATTAGTTCAAGACAAAATGCTCATTGATTTGTAATTCATGAGCCTAAGCATGTGAAACTCAATCTTTGTTATTCAATCATGATCCCATAGATTTATATATTTGTGAGCAATATCCATGTGGAAAAACTCACCTTTAGTCAAGAATTAGTGTAATCAAGTGGCTTCTCAATTTATCATCTTTGAATTTCTAATTGAAGTTGAGAAGGGGATTCTTGGAGAATTTCATGTGTTTGCCTTTAGTGAAAATCATCTAGATAGTTCTAGGATTGCTATTTTTAGTTTTTAAAAGAAAAAAAGAAAGGAGGTATTATCTTTTCAAACTATAGGAAAGTTCATGAAGGATAAGATGAAAAAATAGGATTTTTACATAAAAAAAGGATCTTTTTATGTTATACATCAAAAATAAACTTTCTTTTCACTTACTTTTCACTTGTACGATTTTTAATAAGGTAAAAGAATAGGAATTTTGCATTAAAAAAAATCATTTTATGTTAGACAATACAATTTTCAAAAATAAAGTTTCTTTTCACTTATTTTTTACTCAAAAAGCTTCCAATATATATTAATACCATGTTAGATATACTCAATACTCCACCCTCAAGTGACCGCAAAAGATCCATGGTGCTCTAAGTTGTAAAGCCCCCATTATGAGGAGTGTTGGGTGTGTGTAGAAGTGCGAGAGACACACAAGGAGCACAAATGTAGCAAGACACACGGAGAAGATGGATGGTTGGAATAGCTCTCTCTATTGACGATGTTCAGAACTAAATTAAGCTAAATAATATCCCTAAGTACAAATTACTACCACATATGAGTGAATCATGTATGTGGTAACATGGGGAAAAAACCTCTAGCCAGCACTAGAGTAAAAAGTGCCCATGTATAGGGAAAAGGTTCACATCAAAGCTACTCAAGGAACACATAAGTGTAACAAGGAGAAACCATTGTGAGAGCCCATAGATGTTAGGTAAGGCATAAACTTCTAGGACATCGTGTTTCCATTCAATCCAAAAATAAAGGCCTTGTGGTGCCTTGCGGTCTCCCCATAGAACCTTAATGGGGAAGGAGTGTAGAGAGGGGCTTGTGTCCTTTTGGGGGGTCTAAGGGGCCTATCCCCCTAGCTTATAGGGCCAAGATGGTAGGATTTTTGATTGTGGAGATAATGTAAGATGATATATTTTGCCAATTATTTTGCCTCTCCTGACTATGTTCATCTATAATGACTCCCATTGTAGAAGCTATATAAGCATGGCCCGTGTGTAGCTCTACATAACATTGCGCACTAGTAAGCCCATGTAATACATTTAGTATTGTGTGTTGTGCTTCAAGCTTCTTCTTTTTCCTTGTGTTGTTCACGTGCTTTCGTAGACCTCAAACTCCAACAATTGGTATCAAATCAGGTCCTCGCTTCATCTAGGGCATTGTCGACACCCCTTTGAACATAGTTTTAGAATCGCATGAAATTTGGTGAGCATACTCAGGGCGATCTGAGCTTGTTTCGGCCTCCGAATGCACTATCGTAGTGCTTGTGCAGGCAATTTTGTCTTTTTGTGCCAAAGATATATATAAGTTTTGGTTCACCACTATAAGCATCTCAAAGTCTACTACAAGTTTAGCAGACCTCATCAGGGTAGTTCTATTCAACTTCAGATACAGTCATTTTTTTGCATTAGGGTATTTTAGTTACTGGTCATGATTGAAAGTAGTGATGTATTCCGTATGTTGGTTGTTGAGGATAAGTTGGATGGTAAAAATTATCCATTATGGGATTATATGATGCTTCATGTATTGGTTGCAAAAGCACTGTGGAATATTGTGTAGGGTGTTGAAAAACTTCCTATTACACCTGCAAACACAATTAATAAAGGTGATGCAGGTGGCATTGAAGATGACCATATTCTTCATGTTCGTGTTCATGCTTTGGTTCTTGGTGCAACTACTACATAGCAAATTTGTAAGGATAGCAAAGATCCTCAGGCACATGCATTGATAGCCTTGTCTACCAAACATGTCATTATTCCTCACATTCCCTCTTGCAGAATAGCTAAGGATGCTTGGGATACACTTACCACTTTATACCAGGCAAGGAATGAGGCTCGTGTTGCTTACCTCTGAAAACAGTTGGAGAGTGAGCACATGAATGAAGGAGATTCCATGGACAGTTTCTTGACAAAGATCAAAGACTTGAAGGAACAGTTGATTTCTGTTGATGAAGTCTTGCCTGACAGTTCATTTGTGCAGACTGTTCTGAATGGTCATCCTGATTCATATTAGAGTTTTTGCTTCTACTCTTCGTTTGATGATGAAAGGCAATCCAAATGCCTTAACATTTGAGGAGTTAGTCTCTGTTCTGTTGCAAGAAGATCGGTCTAAGTAGAACAGGTCCATTATGCGTGTTGTAGATTAAGCTTTCCTGGCTAGTCAGAAGGGAAAAGGTAAATGGAGCTCTTCTACTAGTAAGCAAGAATCTGCTAGTTTTGCACAATCAAAGAAGGATGACAGAGATGAGAAGAAAACAAAAAAGCATAAATTGTTTTGCAAATACTATAAAGGAAATGATCATGTCATAAAGATTTGTCCAAAATTGGTTGCGAAAGAGGCAAGGAAGAAAGAGGCTGGAATGGTTGTTGCAGAGGCCTCTACACCCAAAATAGAGTCTGCTAATCTTGTGCAGAATGAAGAATGGGAATTTACCACTGTTTGTAGTTATGATCCATCTTCTCATGAATAGTGTATGTCTATAGTAGACTCAGATGTTTGGTACTTCGATAGTGGGGCAACCAAACATATTACCTCGTAGCGTAGTTTCTTCACTTCACTCGAGCTTGTCCCTATAGGGAATACTGTCACATGCATCAACAACTCCTCTTATCCTGTCATAGGAGTTGGAAAGATCATTTTGACTAATATGGATGGTAGTTCCTTTACATTATTGGATGCTTTATTTATGCCAGTGATCAAGAAAAATATGTTATCAGTTTCAGCATTAGCTAGGATCGACTTGGTTGTAAAACTTGTTGATGACAGATGTACAATTCATGATCTGTCAAATGGCGATGTCATTATTTCTTCTGGCATTTTATGTCATGGGCTGTATAAGCTCATAAACTATGAAAAATCTGTGAATGATTCAGCATGTGTAGTACATGATTCTCAGGCTATGTCAGATGCAAAGCCCTTGGCATGCATGCTTTGGTCATCTGAATTTGCTAGTTTGCTATGCCTCCAAAAGTCTGAAATGGTGTCCTCTCTGCCCAAACCTGAGGCACCTTGTAAACATTTCTGTGAAGGTTGTATTTTGGGAAAAATGCAACATTCCTCATTCCCAAAAGATGCTTCAGTTCAAGCTACTCAGAAATTGCAGCTTGGTCATAGTGATGTCTATGGTTCTATGCAGACACCCTCTTTTGGAAACTATCTTTACTTCATGACTTTCATTGATGATTATTCCAGGCATGCATGGGTATATCCATTGAAAGCAAAGTCCGAAGTGTTATGTGCTTCAAACAATTTCTAGGTTTGGCTAAAAATCTATCAGCATGTAAACTGGGCACCCTTTATTATGATCGAGGGGGGGGAATATATGTCTTTTGATTTTAACGCATTTCTAGCTAAACGTGGGATAAAACATAAGTGTTCGGTCCCATATACACCTCAACAGAATGGATTTTTTGAACAGAAGAACAGGTCACTCATGAATATGGCGAGATGTATGGTCAAGAGTCAGACTTTATCACATAGTTTCTGGCTTGAGGCCATTATGTTTGCAACATATGTACTTAATAGGTGTCCAACTAAAGCATTGAAGTCAATCACTTGATATGAGTCTTGGCATGGTCGCAAGCCATCTGTTGCTCACCTGCGTGTTTTTGGTTGTCTGGCATATGCATTAGTTCCTGAACAACAACGTAGGAAATTGGATGATAAAGGAGTGAAACGTATTTTTGTGGGGTACAATTCTAAACCTAAAGGCCATCATCAATATCATCCACATACTAAACGCATTTTGGTTAGCTATGATGTTGTTTTTGTGGAAGGTGATATTCAACCATTACTTTCATGTACTAAGGAGACATCAGTTAGCTCCAAAGACATGTATAACACTTTATTGCCTCTCTTACATGTGGACAGTCTAGTTCTGGCCCAGATGAGGCAACTTTTCAGCCTTTACAGGTTTCATGTGATGATGCCGATCATTCCATTTCTGATGCAAATTTACATGATGCACTTGTCGATAAAAGAACTAATATAAAGGTGGCAAAGACTATGCCTAAATGGCTGGTGCAAACTTTGCGAGATAGCAAATTATATGCAACTCTATAATATGGTACTCGTTCAAGCTCTCATAGTGCTTCTTTTGCATTAGATTGCTATGCTATGGTTGCCTCTAGTCTCTATGATGAGAACGATCCTGTTTCGTTTAATGAAGCACAAAATTCAAAAAATAGGATGGCTGCTATGCAATCAAAATATGATGCTATTATGAAAAATGGTACCTGGTCTTTATGTGACTTGCCTCTTGGAAAGAAGTCCATTTGCACTAAGTGGGTATACAAGTTGAAGCATAATCCTGATGGAACAATTGACATGTATAAGGCTAGGCTTGTTGCAAAGGGTTATGATCAAGAAAGAGGCATTGATTTTGATGAGACCTTTGCTCCTACATGCCGAATGACTACTGTTCGTAGCATTTGTGCACTTGCATCTCATGATGTTTGAAATGTACATCAATTGGAAATTAAAACGGTATTATTGAATGGTGACTTGCATGAATAAGTGTATGTTTTTCAGTCCCATGGCTTTGTGCATAAAGGGCATGAAAACCAAGTGTGCAGGTTGAAAAAGGCATTACATGGTTTGAAGCAAGCACCACATGCTTGGTATGAAAAGATACATGCCTACCTGATTGCACATGCTTTTGAGAACGATCCAACTGAGAGCATCTTATATGTTAAGTGTGCAAATGATGTGCTTATGATCATTGCTGTCTATGTTGATGACATGTTGCTCATTGGTCCTCATGAGAAGCATATTGCTGATTTTAAGGCAGACTTGCATGCCTCATTTGAGATGTCTGATTTGGGGCATTTGCATCATTATTTGGGCATTCTATTTATGCAAGTTGATGTTGGAATAGCTTTGTGTCAAACAAAATATATGGACACATTATTGTAGCGTTTTGACCTTGACGACTGTAAACCTATTGCTACTCCTATGGAGACAGGTTTATGATTGAGTCTTCATGATGTTGGAGATCCATTTGATGTTGTTTGTTGATGTATTTAGGTATTGATGTGTGTGAACACTCTAGGATCGCCGGGGTAGTTTTTTCCCTCTTTAGGAGGTTTTTTCCCCCGCCTTGTATATACGACCATTGCGCTAACAGGATACTTATCTTTGTACATTCTAGTGGTAATACATTTGGTATTGTGTGTTGTTCTCCAAGCTTCTTCTTCTTCCTTGTGCTTTTTGCATGCTTTCAAAGATGTCAAACATGCCATTATTCCTCACATTCACTCTTGCAGAACAACTAAGGATGCTTGGGATACACTTACCACATTGTACCAGGCTAGGAATGATGCTCGTGTTGCTTACCTTTGAAAATAGGAGAGTGAGCACATGAATGAAGGTGATTCTATGGAAATTTTTCTAACAAAGATCAAGGATTTGAAGGAACAGTTGATTTATGCAAATGAAGTCCTTCCTGACAGTTCACTTGTGTAGAATGTTTTGAATGGTCTTCCCCACTCATATCAAAGTTTTGCTTCTACTCTTCGTCTGATGATGAAAGGCAATCCCAATGCCCTAACATTTGAAGAGTTAGTTTCTATTTTGTTGCAAGAAGTCCAGTCTAGGAAGAACACGTCTATTGTGCGTGTTGCAGATCAAGATTTCCTGACTAGTCAAAAGGGTAAAGGTAAATGGAGCTCTTCTAGTAGTAAGCAAAAATCTGCAAATGTTGCACATTCGAAGAAGGAAGACAAAGATGAGAAGAAATCAAAAAAGCAAAAATTGTTTTGCAAATACTGTAAAGCAAATGATCATATCATTAAGAGCTATCCAAAACTGGATGCTAAAGAGGCAAAGAAGAAAGAGGCCGGAATGGTTGTTGTAGAGGCCTCTACACTGAGAACAGAGTCTGCTAATCTTGTGCAGGATGAAGAATGGGTGTTTACTACTGTTTACAGTTTTCACCCATCTTCTCATGAGCAGTGCATGTCTGGAGTAGACTCAGATGTTTGGTACTTTGAGAGTGGGGCGACCAAACATATTACCTCAAAGCACAATTTCTTCTCTTCACTCAAGCCTGCCCCTACAGGGAATACTATTACATGCGCCAACAACTCCTCTTATCCTGTTATGGGAGTTGGTAAGCTCATTCTAACTACTACTAATGGTAGTGCTTTTACATTGTCAGATGCTTTATTTGTGCCAGGGATCAAAAAGGATGTGTTCTCAGTTTTGGCCTTAGCCAAGATTGGTTTGGTTGTGAAGTTTATTGATGACAGACGTACAGTTCATGATCTGTCAAATGGCGATGTGATTATTACTTCTAGCATTTTATCTCATGGGCTACATAAGCTCATAGATTATGAAAAATCTCTGAATGATTCAGCATGTGCAATACATGATTCTCAGGCTATGTCAGATGCAAAGCTTTGGCATGCATGTGTTGGTCATCTGAATTTTGCTAGTTTGCTACTCCTGCAGAAATCTGAAATGGTGTCCTCTTTGCCCAAACGTGAGGCACCCGAAAAACATGTTTGTGAAGGCTGTATTTTTGGGCAAAATGTAGTGTTCCTTCTTTCCAAAAGATGGTTCAGTTTGGGCTACTCATAAATTGCAGCTTGTACATAGTGATGTTTGTGGTCCTATGCAAACACCTTCTTTTGGAAACTATCTTTACTTCGTGACTTCCATTGATGATTTTTCTAGGCATGCATGGGTATATCCACTCAAAGCAAAGTGTTTATCACCCAAAGTGTTTATGTGCTTCAAACAGTTTTTGGTTTTGGCTGAAAATCTGTCAGCATGTAAAATGGGCACCCTCCATCCTGATTGAGGGGCGGAATATATGTCTTCTGACTTTAATGCATTTCTGGTTGAAAATCGGATAAAACATCAGTGTACAGTGTCGCATACACCTCAACAAAATGGAGTTGTTGAACGGAAGAACAGGTCGCTCATGGAGATGGCGAGGTGTATGGTCAAGAGTCATTCCTTACCACATAGTTTCTGGCTTGAGGTTGTTATGCATGCATCATATGTACTTAACAGGTGTCCCACTAAAGCGTTGTAGTCTATCACTCCATATGAGCTGGCTTGGCATGGTCGCAAGACATCTGTTGCTCATCTATGTGTTTTTGTTGTTTCGCATATGCACTAGTGTCTGAACAACATCGCAGAAAATTAGAAGATAAAGCAGTAAAATGTATTTTTGTTGGGTACAATTTTGAAAGTAAAGGTTATCGTCTGTATCATCCACAGACTAAATGTATTTTGGTTAGCTGTGATGCTGTTTTTCTGGAAGATGCTATTCAGCCGTTACTTTCATGTACTAAGGAGACATCTGTTAGCTCCAAAGACATGTATGGTACTTTGCTGCCTCTTTTTACAGGTGGACAGTCTAGTGCTTGTCCTAATGAGGCAACTTCTCAGCCTTTGCAAGTTTCATGTGATGATGCAGATCATTCCATTTCTGATGCAGATTTATAGGATGCACTTGTCTATCATATCATACTCGATCAGGCTCTCATAGTGCCTCTTTTGCAACAAATTGCTATGTTATGGTTGCCTCTAGTCTCTCTTATGAGATTGCACCTATTTCGTTTGATGAAGCACAAAATTCTAAACATTGGATGGTTGCAATGCAATCTAAATATGATGCTATCATGAAAAATGATACCTTATCTTTCTGTGACTTGCCTCCTAGCAAGAAGGCCATTGGCACTAAGTGGGTATACAAGATGAAACATAAACCTGATGGAACAGTTGACATGTATAAGGCTAGGCTTTTTGCAAAGGGTTATGCACAAGAAAGAGGCACTGATTTTGATGAAACCTTTGCTCCTAGTTATCGAACAACTATTGTTCCTAGCATATGTGCACTTGCAGCTCATCATGGTGGGAATGTACATCACTTGGACATTAAAATAGCATTTCTGAATGGTGACTTGCATGAAGGTGTATGTTTTTCAGCCCCATGGCTTTGTGTAGAAAGGGCATGAAAACCAAGTGTGCAGGTTAAAGAAGGAATTATATAGTTTCAAGCAAGCACAACATGCTTGGTATGAAAAGATACATGCCTGTCTGATTGCACATAGTTTTGAGAACAATCCAACTGAAAGCACCTTATATGTTAAGCGTGCTAATGATGTGCTTATGATCATTGTGGTGTATGTTGATGACATGCTGCTCGCTGGTCCTCATGATGCCCATATTGCTGATTTTAAGGCTGATTTGCATGCCTCATTTGAGATGTCTGATTTGGGGCATTTGCATCACTACTTGGGCATTCAATTTATGCAAGTTGATGGTGGAATGGCTTTGTGCCAAACAAAATATATTGACACATTATTGCAGCATTTTGGCCTTGAAGATTGTAAGCCTATTGCCACTCCTATGGAGACATGTTTATGATTGAGTCTTCATGATGTTGGAGATGCATTTGATGTTGTTCTCTATCAGCAGGCTGTTGGATGCTTGATTTACTTATGCATTACTCGGACAGATATTCAATTTATTGTCTCACAAATGAGCAAGTTTATGCATTGCCCATGTGTCAAGCATTGGTAGGCGGTTAAGTGCATCTTTCGCTACTTGAGTGGTACCCAACTACTTGGGTTGTTTTATCCCAAGGGGGCATCACTACTGCCAGATTTGCATGCTTTTTTTGAAATTGATTGAGCTGGTTGCTATGACACTCGTGTGTGCACTAGTCATTTTTACTTCATGCTTGGTAGCTCATGCATATCTTGGTTGAGTAAGAAGTAGCTTACTATGACCACTTCCAATTGTGAGGCTGAGTATAGGGAAGCTTTCACAGCGATTGTTGAGTGTGTGTGGCTCAGACGCCTTATGGCTAATTTGGGTGTTGGTCAGTCTTTTGCCACCACCATCTTCACTGACAGTCAGAGTGAATTGGCAATTGAGCATTATCATTATGTCAGGGAGAGGTTCTCTGCTAGAGAGATCAGCTTGGCATATGTGCCCACACAGGAGAACATTGCAGAACTTTTTATGAAGGCTCTGCCTAGGGAGAAGTTTGAAGCTTTCCGCAAAGCTTTGGGCTTACTTCCTGTTGTGGATTGATTCCACATAGCTTGTCACTTCCTTATACATGAGTGCCAACTCCTTGTTCACCGCATCACTCCCAAGTGGTATTTGTTGATGTATTTAGGTAGTGATGTGTGTGAACACTCTAGGACCGTTGAGGCACTTTTTCCCCTCTTTAGGAGGTTTTCTTCCCTCGGCTTGTATATACGCCTATTGCCCTAATGGGCTATTTATCTTTGTACATTCGAGTGGTAATACATTCAGTATTGTGTGTTGTGCTCCAAGCTTCTTCTTCTTCCTTGTGTTGTTCGCAAGCTTCCGAAGACGTCTAACTCCAACATTGTTCTCTATTAGTAGGGTACTGGATGCTTGATTTACTCGGCCAAATATTCAGTTTGTTGTCTCACAGATGAGTAGCTTTATGCGTTGCCCAAGTGTCAAGCATTGGTAGGCAGTTAAGCGCATCCTTTGCTACTTGAATGGCACCCAACTACTTGGACTATTTTATCCCAAGGGGGGATCACTACTACCAGACTTACATGCCTTTTCTGACTCTGATTGGGCTAGTTGTTATGACACTCATGTGTCCACCAGTGGTTTTTCCTTCATGCTTGGTAGCTCATGCATATCTTGGTTGAGCAAGAAGCAGCCTATTGTGGCCACTTCTAGTTGTGAGGCTGAGTATAGGGCAGCTTTCATAACATCTGTTGAGTGTGTGTGGCTCAGATGTCTTATGGCTGATTTGGGTGTTGGTCAATCTCCTGCCACCACCATCTTCACTAACAGTCAGAGTGCATTGGCAGTTGCGAGGAACCTTGTGTTCCATGCTTGCAAAGCACATTGAGGTGCACTATCATTATGTCACTGAGAGGTTCTCTATTGGAGAGATCAGCTTGGCATATGTGCCCACACAGGAGAACATTGGAGACCTTTTCACAAAGGCTCTACCTAGGGAGAAGTTTGAAGCTTTCTGCAAAGCTTTGGGGTTACTTCCTTTTGTGGATTGATTCCGCATAGCTTAGCACTACCTTATACATGAGTGCGAGCTCCTCGTTCACTGCAGCGCTCCTAGGGGCAATTTGTTGATATATTTAGTTAGTGATGTGTGTGAACACTCTAGGATTGTTGGGCTATTTTTTTCTCCCTTTAGGAGGTTTTTTCCCCCCGGCTTGTATATACGCATATAACCCTAACGGGTCTTTTATCTTTATACATTCTAGTGGTAATACATTCAGTATTGTGTGTTGTGCTCCAAGCTTCTTCTTCTTCCTTGTGTTGTTTGCGTGCTTCCACAGACCTCAAACTTCACCATCTACCTCTCAATCTATGTCTCTCTTTGTCTATGTTTTTTCCTCAACTATGTCTATTGGCTTATTCCACTCTACCATTAATTCTTACATGGTATCAAAGCTCAAAAGGCTCTAGGTGGAGAGAAGATGCCAAGTGGAACATCATCATCTACGGTTGAGAAACAAGGTGGTTCATCAACAAGAGTAGATGGAACACAAGCAGGAGCAACAATGATGTCAATCATCCCAACATTGTGGATATGATCACCAGCCTTCACAGAAAGTAAGCTTGATGGTAAAAATTACAACTTGTGGAAGTTTAAAATCACTTCTAATTCTTGATTCATATGAGTTTTTGGAGATTGTTCTTGGGATTGATCATGATCTCCAAGAAACACCTCATCCAAATAATCTTGGTCAAATGGTTCTTCATGATGCTGATCTTCTATGTGCTTGGAAACATAGAAATGCACATGTGCCCAATGCTCTAGTTACAAGTACTACTTATAATGTTCTAACTCTCATTTAGCATACTACCAAGGCTTGTGAAGCATGGAACATATTGAGAAATCAATATGAAACTCGTAATTCAACATGAATTCAAAACTTGGAGAATCAACTAGCAATAGAAAGTTTTGCTTATGGGGAGACTACAAAGGTTTTTATCACTCGCATAAAGTGAGATCAAATGGAGGGAGTAAGTGTACAAAATTCAAGCAAAGAGCTAGCTCGGTGTTGTCTTTGAATATTTCCATCAAAATTGGTTTGGTAATAGCTCTTAATATTGAAATCAAAACTCAACATCTAACTTTTGAAGAATTCAGTGCCTTACTCATGGAGGAGGAGCTACGGCTCAAGGCAAGGAGTGGTGAAAACAAACGAGATGTTTTATTCATAGCAAATGTGAAAAGAGTCAAAGCAGACTATTCAAAAGATGCAGACTGAAAGAATAACTACAAAAAGAAGTTAAAGGGAGAGTGTTTCCACTGCAAGAAGGAAGGCCACATAATTCAAGATTGTCGCATCAAGAATATAGGAGAAAAGAATAGCTCTTCAAAAGGTGGCAAGGGCAAGGAGTCTTCCAACACTGCAGAAACAAAGCTTGATTTATTTGTTATGATAGAGGAGGTATTATCCTTGGCCAAAGATTCAAGAACAGATGACTCATGGGTGTTGGGTAGTGGTGCCTCTTGTTGCATGATGAGTAGAAAAGACCTTTATAGTTCCTTATAGCCTCTAAAGGAACCCATCACAGTAAAGGTATGCAATAATGCAAGATGTCTTGTAGAGGATGAAAATATGATTTCTTTCATTAACTCTAATTGGGTATCACAAAGTTTTCAAATGTGTTGTATGTTCCACAAATCAAATGGAGTCTACTTTTAGTAGCTTCTATAACTGATCAAGGTCATGAAGTAGCTTTTAGTAATACAAAAGCTAAGAGTATGGATAGTAATAACAACATTGTTAAGAATAGCATGAGAAGGAACAACCTGTATGATTTATCTGCTCTTACAACCAGTACTAGTTTGGGTGCAAGTAAGCTATGGCATGAGATTCATCCATATTGGATACCCTATACTAAACAAGATGCATCAGAGGGGTATGGTTGCACATCTACCCTCAATTATAGACGTGAAGAAACCATGTGAAGGTTGCATGATGGGTAAGCAAGCAATAGAGGAAGGCATTTCTAGAGTTGATGCATGCTGACTTGTGTGGAAAAATGCCTACACCTGCCTTGAGCGGATCTTCCTACTTCATGTTACTCGTTAGGACTATAGAAGGAAGATGTGATTGTACTTTCTTCATGATAAGGCTCAACCTTTTGGTAATTTTAAAGAATGCTTCAACTTGTTGAAACTAAAACACGGAAGAAGATAAAGAAATTTAGGACAAACGGTGGTGGTGAGTTTACATAAACAAAGTTTGAAGATTTCTGCAAGAGTAAAGGGATCAAGCATCAACTCATAGTAGCACATAGCCATCAACAAAGCAATGTTGCAAAACCTCAAAATCGAATCATCATGATAAAAAACCATATGTTTCCCATTTCAAAGTATTTGTAAGTGAATGTTCCAGATAGGAAGAGAAACAAACTTCAACCAGAAAGCATCAAATGTATCTTCTTAGGGTGCATCAAGGATAAGAAGGTTTATAAGATTTACGAACCTGAGCATAAGAAGATCATGGTGAGTCACAATGTGGTGTTTAAGGAAGAGCATCCACATGAAGTGGAGGAGGAACAAAGAGCTTCCACTTTATCATCAGGCAAAGGGGCAATCCACTACAAACCTAGGGATCTTTAGTAACTTTTACTGTTGTATTTTTTTCTAACTTTGATATATCTAATCTATTTATTAATTCTTCCTTGAAGATAACTCTAAAATATGCTTAGAACGCATACATGAAAAGAGAAAGTCCAAATCTATTCTAAAGCTGTAGAATTTGTACACATAAAAAAAAATCTAGTTTTTTTATGTGAAAACTTGATTTGCATATTTTAAAAACCTAATTTTGGAAGCTCTCATAATAGTTTTTTGAAAAACTTTG
The DNA here is from genome assembly GCA_020310875.1 of Ceratopteris richardii. Taxonomy (NCBI): domain Eukaryota; kingdom Viridiplantae; phylum Streptophyta; class Polypodiopsida; order Polypodiales; family Pteridaceae; genus Ceratopteris; species Ceratopteris richardii. The sequence goes on along the minus strand of CM035425.1, from coordinate 115,242,959 downwards.
TATTTTGAAAATACAAAGTTTTTTGTCATGTATAATCTTGGAAATAATAACTCTAAGACTTCCTAGATACTTTTTGGTGAAATTAAACACATGAAACTCTCCAACATTGTCCATCACAAGTAACCATAAGAAATTGATCTAACAAATATCAAATGCCTTAAATATCAAGTTTGAGATGACAAAAATTTGGACTCTTGCACTATTATTTGTGGATATAGGTTTGAGAAAAGTCAAGAAAAATCTCACTCGATAGAATTATGCACAAATGGATTTGAAAACCTTCAAGATAACTAAGTGCATGGGAACAACTACACCTGTTGATACATATGCCAAATTATTGTGGAGGATACATCACCACTACAAACAAAAAGAAGCACAAGAAGTTGGTAGGTATTATTATCTACTTGTGTAATGACAAGAGTTGGAGTCGTTGCCTTGAACAAGTTTTCAAATTAAACTTTAGAGAATCGTTGAGGAATTGGAACGTGAGTGGTATCACAAAACCCATCTGAATTTTAGTTCAAGCATCTCCTTGATATTTTCTTTTTTTCCTTTTTTTTTTTTTTTTTTTTGGGGGGGGGGGGGGGGGGGGGAGGGATGCCTCATCCAATCTTCCATGATACTCTATTTTCTAAGCCCCCATTATGAGGAAAAGATAGTTATGAGTGACAAACATTGGTAGATTCTTGACTTTGAAGTCAAATGAGGTAAAGACGCAATTGTGGATAGTTTTAGATGGTCTTTGTGAACCCTTCATTGAGAGTTTGGAATAATTGGAGTACATCAGTGGATAATGCATCTTTGTATCATAAGTACAGTAATTAAAAATTTTGGTTCTGCAATCATTTTGGCGTGCCAATTACTTGGCTAGATGCTATTCTGCTATGTTGTGTTATATATTCTTTAACGAATCAGCAGTACAAGTCCAAAAAAAAAAATGGACAATTGTTTAAACCCACTCACAGTGTGGTTAGAAACTTACAGTATAAGAAAGCAACTGATTTCACCCCTTACCTTGTTTATGAGAATTATACTTCTGATACTGAAGAGCATCAAACTACGAATGTCTTCTCTCATTTCAATTCTATTTTCACTACTGGAGATGATTCCAATCCTGGTAAAACCCATGCCAGAGCTATGACTGTTGTCCCTAGGAACGAATCTGCATTTGCTGCTTTGACTAATCCTTTCAAAGGACCCTTTATTCTTATGGAGATTAAGATGATCATCAAGTCTTTTAGCTACCACTTTGCTAGAAATTTGGAGGGGTCACCACGGCAAAAGAACATAATCCAAGTGACACCAATCCAGGTCTTATGAAACTAATGGGTAACAAAAAGTAGAACCCAGACATTAACGATTGGAGGCCTATCACTCAACTAAACAGTCTCTATGAATCTTTTGTTGTTCTGATTTCGAGAGGATGCTCACTTAAATTAAAGATATCAACCTCCCTTAACCAAACGTTTTGTCAGAGCTAAGAACACACTTGGATGTTGTTTTCACCCTCTGGAGAATAATGGATCAAGCTTAGAAACAAGGTCCAAGTTTATCCTATTCGAATTTGATTTTGATATAGCCTGTGATAGATTTCAATGCAACCATATCCTCCAATCTCTTTATGACTGTGCGTGTGATCTACATCAATTAGATGTTTTAATTTCCTTTTCAGGAATAAAAAGTATGGTTGCAGTCAATGGTATATGTCCTGAAGTAAGGAGATGTGTCCAGCAAGGTTCCCTTGTTTGTTATTGTGGCTGATTCTCCTGGTCCACTAGTCAGCAAGTACATAGAAGAAGTTTATATCCAAGACATTAAAGCCCAAGGTGCTTTAAGCAACTGCCTCCAATCTTCTGTTGATTACACTTGTGCTACGGACAGGTATACAGAATGTTCTTGGCACTGCTTGCACGTTTTCACAAAGCCCCTTATTTCAACTTCTTGGTAATTCCACTCCCCAAATGGTCGCAGACTAAGAGTGCATTGTGCTTCAAGAAGGTAAAGTCTTTCGACTGCTTCCAATCCCACTGCTAATTAAGATGACATTCTTACAAATATGACATCAGGTCATAGATAGGTTCCAATTAAATTGCAGTATGCTCCTGCGTATCAATATTTTGGCCACTTATATATCGTGTTTTATGATGAGGCCCTCCACGTATTTAAATCAAAGAGGTTATTACTCACTCCAGGTTCATTTGGAAGCAATGATGAAAAACCTAAATAGCCCAAGGTTGAGCTACATGCTATAAAGCTATTATGATTATGCGTCTCCTTTGGTGCTACACGTGTGCATTGTGTTTACTGCTCGCAGACTTGTGAACTACACTGTCAACCAACTGGAGAAAGGATTCCTTCTTGAGACACTCCAGGAGTCTAAGGAATCTTGATTTAGACACCATCATTTATGGGGATTCCAAAATCTGTCCTTAAGGTTCTATACTATTTTGCGATACATTAGTAAGCTTAGTTGGAGGTAAGAAACTTCCTTAATTTGCTTATAATGTGAAGAGCCTCAAAAGTAATTAGTTCTTTGATGCTCTTCCAACTCCTTGCTTTCGTAATTTTCATCTTGCTCGGTAGTTATTCAGTATGGTCTAAGATTCACCCTGAAATTCTGGATGAAAATGGCAATGTTTTAAACGTTAATAATAACATGAACAAATTAAATTGTTCTCAAGGAGTTGTGGAGCTATTCTCCTCGGGGGTCAATTGTAGTGAATTGTGGGTGAAAATCTGAAACCAGAATATGTTTCTTCAAGGTGTGAAACTCCTATAGCCCATCTCCTAAGTACACTGAAATTAAGGTGTAATCATGCTCAATGGCAACATAGGTTTTAATTACATGGCTTGCTGGACCAAGATCAATAGTAATTATTTAATGTGACCAAGTATGCATTAAAGAGATTAAATTACGAGGAGGCTATCCAACTTTACATTTGGTTGAGGTGTACGTTCACACTGTCTTTAAGGGAAGACCTGTATACTTGTTTATGGACTGTTGGGAAAACCTGTATCACTTGTTTGTGGACTGTTTCGAAGTGAAAACATATCGAATTATGTCAAGGTTAATAGCATATTAGTAGAGCTGTCAACTAGCAGGCTCTCTGCCCTAGAACAGTTGGCCATCAGGCTCTCCATTCTGGTTTGATACCCATGATCATCTCTCTAGTACATTCAAGCTGGAAAAAAAATTCAAAAAAACAAGGCAGTTCTTACAAAACTTGAGTCTTTCAAAGAAGATTAAAAGGAAATTGAGAAGGATCTCTGTGACTTCTTTTCTTTCTTTTTCTTTCCCCTTTTTCAAGGGAGTTCAACCTTATGGCCCACTCTCCCTATAAGCTTGAAATTTGGAAAAACAAACTCTCGCAACTAAGCACTCCCCTCACATCAGGGGATTAAAGTCTAGGGGGCATGGTCTAGTCATGGTCTTTCCACCTACTTTCTCCCCACAAAATTGAAATTTGAAAGAACGATCTTACACAGCCAGGGGACCCCCTATCCCCCACATCGAGGGTTGAAGTCATAGGAAGCGTCCTCTAGTGGAAAGGCACTTTGAACTTCTGGCCGAAGGTCCAAGATTCAAGTTCCCTCTGAAGAATTCAAGAACACATGCAGAACGGTATTAAAAAAATGGCTTTGCTCACCTGAAAAGAGTAAGAACTTAGACCATGCATTACTAAGATAAGAAATTGTCTATGGTTGATTGTACTTTGACACCAGTGTCCCACAATCACCCCTCTGAACTACTTTCCCTCTCGAGGATGTAGTCGATTAATTGATTCTACGGCAGAGATTGTCATAGAGGGTTTTACATCTCCCAGACTTGTGAGCTGCAATAGACTTTGAAGTTCATGTGGCTTCTTATATAAAGACCAAAACTGCAGATCCTACTCTAGGAATCAGAGATACTTATGATTGTTTCATCTCCAGGTACTTCAAAGGTTCAAGGATATATAATAAAATAGAAGAAACATTTTATAAAGATCCTTTAACACTTATGCAAACTCTGGCAGCAATTCTAAAGATGAAAAGGTTAAATTTTTCAATTGTAATCATGAAAGTAGCATGGTATTCAGTCTTCATTCTAATGACAGACAGCAATATCTGTCTACTTTCTCTCAATGTGTGTATTCCTATAATCTAGAATAGCTATTTAATCATGAAAGCAGCCTGGTATTCAATCCTCATTCTAATGAGGGTCGGCCAAACCTGACTAGTGTCTCTGAACGTGTATAATTCTATTACTACAGAATATTTTTTCATTCCTTGGGTAGAGGAAAGTGATCTGTGGGTGGCATCCGTCTACCTCTTAAGGGCTTGCATTCTTCTTACCAATATTCATATATCTTCTGTTCTGCTAGAAAAAAAAATTATTTCATTAAAACACTAAATGGTTCAGCTTGGGATGAAAAGCTTTACTGAATATGACTATTCAGTTTTCACTCACATAAGACCTGCGCTACAAAACCAAAACATCACATGAAGTAGATGGAATTTATATAGGCCAGTTCGAAATATGTAACTGTACAGATGTTCTTACAACTTTGGCTTAAGAGTCCTGTTAAGGCAAACCAATGTATTTTCCTCCCAAGTTCTGTACTAACCGCTGTGTGGGTGCCTGTACTGGAATGTGAAATGTAAACCACTTATTTTCCACTGGAAAAAAAAAGCACAGTACAGTAAGATGGATTCTCCCATCATAAAAGCAGAAACTGAATCAGACTCTGATTTTTCATCTACAATCTCCTTTGGGGCATCCCAGTGGGGAAACATTTGATCCTGCATCAGTTGATTCCAGCAATATTCAATCAATGACACCACCTTCCAACAAGCCTCCATACTCAGAAAGCTTGAAAAAGGATAGCACACATCATTTCACAAACCAAAAGGAACGAAAATACTGTTTGAAACCTTTAATGGACATACGAAGAACTTCTGTAACCATCTTGTTTCCCTACTTGAAATGTGGAAAATGTATTGAATACGATAACTGGAAATCCACATTACAGTAGAATATTTCACACATTCAAATCTTAGCATATATTTACATTCACCCATGGCTCATAGCCTACATATGGCATGCTGTTATCATATGCTGCTCATGCTGGCCCAGTAGGATCTTCACACATTCAAGTCTTAGCATATATTTACATTCACCCACAGCATATAGCCTACATATGTTATACTGCTATTATATGGTGCTCATGCTGCCACCAGAGGTTTTCACGACAGGATATGATGGCATTGTGTAAATTCCACATCCTCCCTTTGAGTTGGACTTCCTCTCAATGTTTACATAGCCACCCATACCCCATTGCTCACTCCATGAGTTCTTCACAATCCAATAATCCTTCCCATTGTCAGATCCATATCCAACAGCGAGCACAGCATGATCAACATCATTAGGATCATCAGAGCAAGAGCCACTGAAAACACCCTGCAAAGATAAATGGAGACTTTAAAAAACTCATTTCCAAAGTTAGAGTGAAACATGCATGTGTGTGTGTGACACACACACACACACACACACAAATGCAGCAAGAACATCAACATGCAAACGAGCAAATAAACTTGCCAAAAAGAAACAACAAACAAAAATCCTTTTTTTTTAACCAAAAGAATAGAAGGAAAGTATATATATAAGATCAAGATAATGTTATAGATCTCTTTAAAAAGCAGAAAGGGAAGCAAAGAAATTCTCATCATAGACCAGTGGCTCCAAGTCTCTTCTACAAACAATGATTCATTGAGCATGAAAATGAGAAATGAAGACGGACCCTGATCTGAAGACTCCACGACTTTCTTTTGTGTTTGATAGCATATATAAATTAAAAATGTAAGTAAGCTCAAGCTGGATACCTTCTCACCAATATATGTTCTTTCTTCCTCTCTCAAGGCATTATAAACCATCAGACGTCTTCTCATCATGAGAGTGAATAGTGACTTACACCAGCATAGAGTTGAAAATCCAGGCCTCCTGCATTGATGGCCACACTCACTGGTTGTTGAGCAACAGCACACATCAAAGAGTTCTCATCTTTGGGAGTAACATCCACATAGCCATCAATCCGTACTGCTTTCTTCATCATCTGCAAATAAACAACTGGCAAACGACTCAACACAAAAATGGAAAACATGAACCTGCCATATACTTTCTGATTAAACATTGAAGCTTGAGCCCAACCCAAAAAGAAGAATTACCTTCCAGAAGCTGCATAATGTGTTCCTCCCTCCAGCACTTACATACGGGTATCCAGTCTCTGTATTAATGCCCCCATTCTTGATTACCCACTCAAAAGCAGGATCCATCAGGCCACCATCACACCCATTTGTTTGCGTTACACAGCTCACAAGTTCCTGCTCTGAAAGGCTTATGAGCTGCCCTGTTGCTATAGCATGTGCACCTTCTATGGCACCTACAGATGAGAAAGCCCAGCAACTACCTGTGATATTCAGAGCATCAAACTTGTTTATTCTTTCGACCATAGTATGGTGGTAGGGACTACCTTCAAGTAAAATATGTGATAAACTTCACCAAGTTTGTGCACGTGTGTGTGTGCGCTCGTGCACACACGTGTACACAGCATGTGCCCTCCCTCCCTCCCTCCCTCCCTCCCTCCCTCCCTCCCTCCCTCCCTCTCTCTCTCTCTCTCTCTCTCTCTCTCTCTCTCTCTCTCTCTCTCTCTCTCTCTCTCTCTCTCTCTCTCTCTCTCTCTCTCTCTCTCTCTCTCTCTCTCTCTCTCTCTCTCTCTCTCTCTCTCTCTCTCACACACACACACATATGCATGCACATACATGCATACATGCACATGCATACACGCATACATACATACAAACACATGCACGAACACTTTCGTACACATGTATAGGCATATGCATGCATGTATGTGTGGAATAGATGATTTTTAAGCCAACAAATGCCTACCACAATTTTACAAACAATCAATAAGTGACATCTTAAAACCCAAAATGAGTATCCATACAAACAGATTTAAGTTCACTACTGGTCTTCATCATGTTGAAGGGTCAAGCATGACCAAGCAGTCGGGAAGCAATGACACAACATTATGAGAATAAATGCATATACTATTCTGTTGATGAGATGACATATCATAATTCGTCATAAACTTGGACGGTTAAAGCCTCTCGCTTGATTGTACAAGATAAACAACTTGAAGAAGGCACTAGCAACCATCGCCTGACTCAATACCATCCCGAACTCTTCAATGTTAAATTTTCACCTAATCACTCATGCTTTCAATCACTTTGCATTTTCTCTCAGATTGTTCAAATCTCATTTGCCTTTATGGCGGGTCCACTTTACAAGAACAACCCCATTTCCGCAATACGTAAATGCCGAGAGAGAATCGTTACCTGACAAGTGACCAAGAACAAGCACATGACTCTTGCCTGCTAGAAGTGACCCGACCCATGTTAGAAGATGAAGGATGGACTTTCACGCATAGATCCAAGCATGTGAAATTCGCACAGAGTGGACTGACCAAAGAAGCAATTTGTCCGTGCTTTCTTCGTGAAAAGGGAACTCGTTACAAGTGCACTCCCGCGATAAGCTTAAGTTGCCCGAAAAATCTGACCGGATGCAGACAGGACTCAAAAGGATAGCATCAAGCATGACAAAGTACACGCAAGTCTGAAACATATATCAAGTGAATGTCTTCATGAACTAGAGACAAAAGACCCTCAATGATACCCAGCATTCCTTTGGGGGGGGGGGGGGGGGAAACTTCCCATACTATATATTTGGTCCTCCGATGTTCATAGTGCTCTAATTCTAATTCTAATCCCCTGATGAACCTTGGGTACTTACCACAGCTCCCTTGGTCTTTCACAGGGGTGACTGCACCATGTTCGCGCCAATCTACAGAGGAGGGTGGTCGGGCTCGACAAGCAGAGCGTCGTTGACGGAGAACGCCGGAAGGCGGGAGGACAGGCGGTCGGCGAAGACCAAGATGAAGACGCCGAAATTCTTCATTGGAGAGATCTGCGAACCGATTAAGGCCCAGTTTGTGCGGATGTGGACCTTGATTTCGGTGGTGGATGTATATCAGATTCTGCTTGAATATCTCGAAGCGTGATCGCCTCTGCGAGGGAGCGGAGTAGTTCTTCCCGTGCCTGTGAAGCCAATGCTCGAACAACTCCTTCAACTTTACCTCAGAAGATAGAACTTCGGGGTCGTATTCTACATGCTGGAAGGAGTCGGCAGTATGAATGAGGAGGAGAAACACTATGATACTTAGATGGCGAAAGGGAAGGCATCACGGTAGCCATTGCAAGGGAATTCCGACCCTGCCGCAAATAAGAAAAATGAATGATGATACAGATGAAGTTGCGCTGTGCATGTAATATGATCCTCGTGACTGTAATAGGATTCTCGTGACTGGAACAGGAACAAGGCCTATGTGATGTGATGAGTGTTATGCACGGCGAATGGAGACTTCAAAGTTGAAGCGATACCCTCATCAAGATGTAGCTCAATGATTCCTGTTTTTTTTTGCTTCACAAGTGAGCTTATCGGGAGTGACGATCGAAAAAGAGATGCTCGTAAATTCGATAATGAGCCTTTGTTTTTTATCTTTGAGCTCCTAAATTCGATATTGGACTTTTTTCATCTTTCGAACTTGAAGTGGTGTCTCATTATTTCGTGGGGATTATGTACTATTAAATATTTTGACTTAGTGATGGAACTTGATTCTCACCAAATTTGATAATAAATTTACTTACTAAAAGGGTACGCAGCTCAATGGGTGATCAAGATCTTTCTTTTTTCATCGGTTATCTATTTTTTGGTATGTTGGAGATCGAAAGACAAAAATTTAGTGAAATTGAAAAGGATTTGTAAAAAAATTCCTTTGAACATGTGATTCCAACAGGAGAGGTGTGGTCAAAATCAAATGGGCCATTTTCATTAACCAAAAAGATTCAAGTGGGTTGGGTGTAAGAGCATGATGACCATCACATGCTTGAGAGATGGCTCTCGTCCCAAGCTTATGCCTCTATATATAGCTACTCGAATCAACAAGAACCACAAATGTGAGCCCACAAGTGCATGTACAATCTCCACCACTCCTTTAGTACCTTCCATGTTGGAGTTTGAGGTCTGCGGAAGCATGCGAACAGCACAAGGAAGAAGAAGAAGCTTGGAGCACAAGACACAATACTGAATGTATTACCACTAGAATGTACAGACATAATTGACCTGTTAGGGTTATAGGCATATATAACAAGCCGAGGGGAAAAAACCTCCTAAAGAGGGAAAAAAGTGCCCCGGCGGTCCTAGTGTGTTCCCTGGAGTGATGTGATGAACAAGGAGTTGGCACTCACATATAAGGAAGTGCCAAGCTATGTGGAATCAATCCACGAAAGGAAGTAGGCCCAAAGCTTTGTGAAAAGGTTCAAAATTCTCCCTAGGCAGAGCCTTTGTGAAAAGGTCTGCAATGTTCTCCTATGTGGGCACATATACCAAACTGATCTCTCCAACAGAGAACCTCTCCCTAACATAATGATGTTGCACCTCAATGTGCTTAGTGCGAGCAGGAACACAGGGCTCCTCGCAACTGCCAATGCGCTCTGACCATCAGTGAAGATGGTGGTGGTAGAAGATTGACCAACACCCAAATCAGCCATAATGCATCTAAGCCACACACACTCAATAGTCGCTATGAAAGCTTCCCTATACTCAGCCTCACAACTGGAAGAAGCCACAGTAGGCTGCTTCTTGCTCAACTAAGATATATATGTTGGAGTTCGAGGTCTATGGAAGCATGTGAACAGCACAAGGAAGAAGAAGAAGCTTGGAGCACAACATACAATACTGAATGTATTACCACTAGAATGTACAAAGTTAAGAGACCCATTAGGGTAATAGGTGTATATACAAGCCGAGGAGAAAAACCTCTTAAAGAGGGAAAAAAAGTGCCCCAACGGTCCTAGTGTGTTCACACACATCACTACCTAAATATATCAACCAATCCCCCCTAGGAGTGATGTGGTGAACAAGGAGCTAGCACTCATTTATAAGGAAGTGCCAAGCTATGTGGAATCAATCCACAAAAGGAAGTAAGCCTAAAGCTTTGTGAAAGGCTTCAAAGTTCTCCCTAGGCAGAGTCTTTATGAAAAGGTCTACAATGTTCTCCTACGTGGGCACATATGCCAAGTTGATCTCTCTAGTGGAGAACCTCTCCCTAACATAATGATAATGCACCTCAATGTGCTTAGTGCGAGCATGGAACAGAGGGTTCCTCGCAACTGCCAATGCGCTATGACTGTCAGTGAAGATGGTGGTGGCAGAAGACTGACCAACACCCAAATCAACCATAAGGCATCTAAGCCACACACACTCAACAATCGTTGTGAAAGTTGCCCTATACTCAGCCTCACAATTGGAAGTGGCCACAGTAGGTTGCTTCTTGCTCAACCAAGATATACATGAGCTACCAAGCATGAAGCAAAAGCCACTAGTGGACACACTAGTGTCATAGCAACCAGCCCAGTCAGAGTAAAAAAAGAAGCATGTAAATCTGGTGGTAGTGATCCCCCCTTGGGACAAAACAATCCAAATAGCCAAGTATCATTCACGTAGCAAAAGATGCACTTAACCGCCTGCCAATGTTTGACACCTGGGCAATGCATAAATCTGCTCATCTGTGAGACATCCAACTGAATATATGGCCGAGTAATGCATAAGTAAATCAAGCATCCAATAGCTTGCTGATAGAGAAACAACATCAAATGTGTCTCCAGCATCATGAAGAGTCAATCGTAAACTTGTCTCCATAGGAGTGGCAATAGGTCTATGGTCTCCAAGACCAAAACACTCCAATAATGTGTCAATATATTTCGTTTGACACAAATCCATTCCACCATCAACTTGCATAAATTGAATGTCCAAATAATGATGCAAATGCCCCAAATTAGACATCTCAAATGAGGCATGCAAATCAGCCTTAAAATCAGCGATATGCTTGTCATGAGGACCAGTGAGCAGCATGTCATCAACATACACAACAATGATCAGAAGCACATCATTAGCACGCTTAACATATAAGGTGCTTTCAGTTGGACTATTCTCAAAACCATGTGCAATCAGATAGGCGTGTATCTTTTCATACCAAGCACATGGTTCTTGCTTAAACCATATAATGCCTTCTTTAACCTACACACCTGGTTTTCATGCCCTTTCTCCACAAAGCCACGGGGCTTAAAAGCATACACTTCTTCATGCAAATCACCATTCAGAAATGCAGTTTTAATGCCCAACTGATGTACATTCCAACTATGATGAGATGCAAGTGCACAAATGCTACGAACAGTAGTCATTCGGCAAGTAGGAGCAAAGGTCTCATCAAAATCAATGCCTCTTTCCTGAGCATAACCCTTTGCAACAAGCCTAGCCTTACACATGTCAACTATTCCATCACGCTTATGATTCAACTTGTATACCCACTTAGTGCCAATGGCGTTCTTGCCAGGAGGCAAGTCACCTAAAGACCAGGTACCATTTTTCATGATAGCATCATACTCTGATTGCATAGCAGCCATCCAATTTTCAAAATTTTGTGCTTCATCAAACAAAACAGCCTCATTCTCATCACAGAGACTAGAGGTAGCCATAGCATAGCAATCTAATGCAAAAAAGGCATTATGAGAGCCTGAACGAGTATGGTATGACATAGGTGCATCTAATTTGTTGTCATGCAAAGTCCACACCAGCCATTTTGGCATAGTTTTTTCCTCCTCAATATCAGCTCTCTCATCAACAAGTGTATCATGTAAATCTGCATAAAAAACGGAATGATCTTCACCATCACATGAAACTTGTGAAGGATGAGAAATTGCCTCATTAGGACCAGTATTAGACTGTCCACCCTGTAAAAAGAGGCAACAAAGTATCATACATATCTTTGGAGATAACTGATGTCTCCTTAGTACATGAAAGTAGTGGTTGAATAGCATCTTCCACAAAAACAAAATCACGACAAACCAAAATGTGTTTTGTTTGTGGATGATACAAATGATAGCCTTTTCTTTCGGAACTATACCCAACAAAAATACATTTCACTACTTTATGATCCAATTTCGTGTGTTGTTGTTCAGGCACTAATGCATATGCCAGACAACCAAAAACACGTAGGTGAGCAAGAGATGGCTTATGACCATGCCAAGCCTCATATGGAGAGATAGACTCCAATGCTTTAGTGGGACACCTATTAAGTACATATGTTGCACACATGATAGCCTCAATCTAGAAACTATGTGGTAAAGCCTAACTCTTGACCATACACCTCGCCATCTTCATGAGTGACCTGTCCTTTGTTCAACAACTCCATTTTGTTGAGGTGTATACGGCACTATACACTAATGTTTTATCCCATGTTTAGCCAAAAATGCATTAAAGTCAGAAGACATATATTCCCCCCCTCGATCAGAAGCCCATTTTACATGTTGACAGATTGTCAACCAAAACCAAAAACTGTTTGAAGCACATAAACACACTTCGGACTTTGCTTTTAGTGGATATACCCATGCATGCCTAGAAAAATCGTCAATGAAAGTCACGAAGTAAAGATAGTTTCCAAAAGAGGGTGTCTGCATAGGACCACAAACATCACTGTGAACAAGCTTCAATTTTTTAGTAGCTTAAATTGAACCATCTTTTGGAAAGAAGAAACACTGCATTTTGGCCAAAATATAGCCTTCATAGACATGTTCAGTGGGTGCCTCAAGTTTGGGCAAAGAGGACACCATTTCAGATTTTTGTAGGTATAGCAAACTAGCAAAATTTAGACGACCAAAGCGTGCATGCCAAAGCTTTGCATCTGACATAGGCTGAGAATCATGTACTACACATGTTCAATCATTCACATATTTTTCATAGTCTATGAGCTTATACAACCCACAACATAAAATGCTAGAAGCAATAATCACGTAGCCATTTGACAGATCATGAATTGTACATCTGTCATCAACAAATTTCACAACCAAGCCAATCTTGGCTAAAGCTAAAACTGATAGCAAATTCTTCTTGATCCCTAGCACAAATAAAGCATCCGACAATGTAAAAGAACTACCATCAGTAGTAGTCAGAATGATCTTACCAACTCCCATGAGAGGATAAGAGGAGTTGTTGGCGCATGTGATAGTATTCCTTGTAGGGTCAGGCTCGAGTGAGCTGAAGAATTTGTGATGTGAGGTAATATGTTTGGTTGCCCCACTATCAAAGTACCAAACATCTGAGTCTACTACAGACATACACTGTTCAAGAGAAGATGGTTCAAAATTGCAAACAGTAGTAGATGCCCATTCTTCATTCTACATTAGATTAGTAGACTCTGTTTTCGGTGTGGAGGCCTCTGCAACAACCATTCCAGCCTCTTTTTTCTTTGCCTCTTTTGCAGCCAATTTTGTACAATTCTTTATGACATGATCATTTGCTTTACATTGTGCCAAATTAGCAAATTTTTGCTTACTAGTAGAAGAGATCCATTTACCTTTGCCCTTTTGACTAGCCAAGAAAGCTTGATCTGCAACACGCACAATGGACCTGTTTTGCCTAGACTGATCTTCCTGCAACAGAACAGAGACAAACTCCTCAAATGTTAAGGCATTTGGATTGCCGTTCATCTTCAAACAAAGAGTAGAAGCAAAACTCTAGTATGAATTAGGAAGACCATTCAGAACCGTTTGCACAAGTGAACTATCAGGCAAGACTTCATCAACAGAAATTAACAGTTCCTTCAAATCTTTGATGTTTATTAGAAAATTGTCCATAGAATCACCTTCATTCATATGCTCACTCTCCAATTGTTTTCGGAGTTAAGCAACATGAGCCTCATTCCTAGCCTGGTACAATGTGGTAAGTGTATCCCAAACATCCTTAGGTGTTCTGCAAGAGCGAATGTGAGGAATAATGGAATGTTTGACAGACAAGGCTATCAATGCATGTGCATGAGCATCTTTGCCATCCTAATGAATTTGCTCTACAATAGGTGTAGTAGAAACCGCAGCATGAACAAGAATTTGGAGAATATCACCATCTTCGATGCCATATGCATCATCTTCAGTTTTGTATTTGCAGGTGTAATAGCATGTTTTTCAACACCCTACACAATATTCCATAGTCCTTTTGCGGCCAATACATGATGCATCATATAAGCCCACAATGGGTAATTCGTAGCATCCAACTTATCCTCAACAGCTAACATACAAAATACATCACTCCTTTGAGCCATGGCCAATGACTAAAATACCCTGATGCTGAAAAATGACTGTAACTGAAAGAGTTGAACAGAACTACCCTCGCGAGTTCTGTTAAACCTATAGTAGACTTCAAGATGGTTATATCGACAAACCAAAACCTGTATATATCTTTGACATAAAAAGACAAAATAGCCTATACAAGCACTATGATAGTGTGTTTGGAGGTCGAAATGAGCTCAGATCACAATTTCAGCAATTCTGAGTATGCTCGTCAAATTTCGTGCGATTTTGAGACAATGACTAGAGGGGTGTCGACGACGCCCTAGATGAAGCGGCGACTTGCTCTGATACCAATTGTTGGAGTTCGAGGTCTGCAGAAGCACGCGAATAGCACAAGGAAGAAGAAGAAGCTTGGAGCACAATACACAATATTGAATGTATTACCACTAGAATGTATAAATAGAAGAGACCCATTAGGGTAATATGTGTATATACAAGCCAAGGGAAAAAACCTGCTAAAGAGTGAAAAAAAGTGCCCTAGCAGTCCTAGTGTGTTCACACACATCACTACCTAAATATATCAACAATACATGAGCTACCAAACATGAAGCAAAAGCCACTAGTGGACACACAAGTGTCATAGCAATCAGCCTAGTTAGAGTCAGAAAAATCATGTAAATCTGGTGGTAGTGATCCCCCCTTGGGATAAAACAATCTAAGAAGCCGGGTGCCCTCAAGTAGCAAAAGATGTGCTTCACCCAATGCTTGACACATGGGCAATGCATAAACATGCTGATCTATGAGATAGCAAATTGAATATCTGGCTGAGTAATGCATAACAAATCAAGCATCCAATGGCCTGCTAATAGCGAATAACATCAAATGCATCTTCAACATCATGAAGACTCAACTGTAAACATGTCTCCATAGGAGTGGCAATGGGTTTACAGTCTTCAAGTCCAACACGCTGCAATAATGTATCAATATACTTTGTTTGACACAAAGTTATTCCACCATCAACTTGCATACATTGAATTCCCAAACAATGATGCAAATGCCCCAAATCTGAGATCTCAAATGAAGCATGCAGATCAGCCTTAAAATCAGCAATATGCGTCTCATGAGGACCAGTGAGCAACATGTCATCAACATACACAACAATGATCAAAAGCACATTATTTGCATGTTTAACATATAAGGTGCTCTCAGTTGGACTATTCAAAACCATATGCAAGGTTTTCATGCCCTTTCTACACAAAGCCACAGGGATGAAAAACATACACTTCTTCATGCAAGTCACCATTTAGAAATGCATTTTTAATGTCCAACCAATGTACATTCCAACCATGATGAGGTTAATTTCTACTTTTTTGTTTTCTTCTTATCTTTGTCATCCTTCTTTGATTGTTTAGAATATTTCTGCTTACTAGTAGAAGATCTCCATTTACCTTTGCCCTTCTGACTAGCCAAGAAAGATTGATCTGCAACACGCATAATGGACCTGTTTTGCCTAGATTGATCTTCCTTCAACAGAACAGAGACTAACTCTTCAAATGTTAAGGCATGTGGATTCCCTTTCATCATCAAACAAAGAGTAGAAGCAAAACTCTGATATGAATCGAGAAGACCATTCAGAACAATATGCACAAGTGAACTGTCAGGCAAGACTTCATTAACAGAAATCAACTGTTCCTTCAAATCTTTGATCTTTGTCAAAAAAATGTCCATGGAATCTCCTTCATTCATGTACTCACTCTCCAAGTGTTTTTGGAGGTAAGAAACACGAGCCTCATTCCTTGCCTAGTATAAACTGATAAGTGTATCCCAAGCATCCTTAGGTATTCTACAAGAGTGAATGTGAGGAATAATGGCACATTTGATAAACAAGGCTATCAATGCATGTGCCAGAGCATCTCTGCCATCTCAACGAATTTCCTGTGTAGTAGGTGCAACAGGAACCACAACACAAATAGGAATCAGAACAATATCATCATCTTCAACATCGTCCGCGTCACCTTCAACAACTATGTTTGTAGGTGTAATAGGGCGTTTTTCAACACCATGCACAATATTCCACAGTCCTTTTGCAACCAATAGATGACGCATCATATAAGCCCATAATGGGTAATTGGTACCATCCAACTTATCCTCAATAGCCAACATACGAAATACATAACTGCTTTCAGTCATGGCCACTGACTAAAATACCCTGATGTAGAAAAATGGTTGTATCTCAAAAATTTGAACAAAACTACCCTATCGAGTTTTGATAAACTTGTAGCAGCTTTGAGATGCTTATACTGGCGAATCAAAACCTATATATATCTTTGGCACAAAAAGACAAAATCACTTGTATAAGCACTATGATAGTGCATTCGGAGGTCAAAACGAGCTCGGATCGCAATTTTGGCACCACAAAGCAAAGATATTTTGATCTTTTAATCACCCTGAGTATGCTCACCAAATTTAGTGCGATTTTGAGACTGTGACTGGAGGGGTGTCGACGACACCCTAGATGAAGCGGTGACCTTCTCTGATACCAATTGTTGGAGTTTGAGGTATATGGAAGCACATGAACAACACAAGGAAGAAGAAGAAGCTTGGAGCACAACACACAATGCTGAGTGTATTACCACTAGAATGTACAAAGATAAGTGACTCGTTAGGGTTATAGGCATATATACAAGCCAGGGGAAAAAACCTCCTAAAGAGGGAAAAAAGTGCCCTGATGGTCCTAGTGTGTTCACACACATCGTTGCCTAAATATATCAACATTCTACTAGAGTCCATTAGTGATACGTGTACTCACCACTCTCCTAATCACCCTAAGTATGCACACCAAATTTCATGCGATTTTGAGATTGTGACTGGAGGAGTATCGATGATGCCCTAGATGAAGCGACGATGTGCTTTGATACCAATTGTTGGAGTTAGACATCTACGGAAGCACATGAACAACACAAGGAAGAAGAAGAAGCTTGGAGCACAATACACAATACTGAATGTATTACCACTAGAATGTACAAAGATAAGTAACCTGTTTGATAGGTTTCATATTGAGAGGCCGCAATCTTCACTTTGCTTTAGTGTCTCCAATTTTTCCACAATTCTAATAGGTGATACATGGTATCTTTTGTTGAGCATAATTCAAAGGGTAGGGGTTTGGTAGGTTGGTAGGATGAGGCTATGGGTGTTGTTGAAAAATTTGAACGTCGAAATCTAGGAGAAGAAGAGGTAGTAAAACTACAAATCAAAGGAAAATTGGCTTGATGAGGGGTTGTCATTGACACAGTTGTTGCAAATGAATTAACTTGGTAATAGATTGAAACTCTTTCTCTGCATCATGGGCAAAAGAAATAGCTTCATAAAGATTTGTGGGCCATAGTTTGTGGATCTTGGCTTGGCTCCCCATCTGCATACTTCCTCTACAAAATACCTTCAAGAACTATCTCGAGCATGTGAACAAGTAATAGGTGTTGCCAAAATCACTCAATGTAGGTAGAAAGAATATCACCCATACAAAAGTAGTCCATGAAAGATGAGCATGTAAATGGAACTGAGAAGGAAGAAAGGATTCTTTGATCTTCTCTTGAAATGCCTTCCATGTTGTGGGATGATCTACATTATGTTGTAAAACATTCCACCAAAGAAGAGCCTTCCCCACCAAATAATTGGTGGCAAAGTTCATTTTCTTATTTCTAGAACAAGATTCATCTAAATAAAAATAATCAAACTTAGATAACCATGACAAAACATTTTGACCATCCTTATGCCCATCAAATTGTGAGAATAAAAAATTCTTTGTGTTGATCTTGGAATGCATGCCATCTTCTTGAGCTATAATGATCACCTTCACCACTCAAACAAAGTTTTCATTCTTAGTGTGCATCTTTTGAAGTAGGTCATTATGTTCTTTGATCTCGTTTTAGATGTCTTGGAGTTGTTGTAAGAGCTCCAACTATTGCTCCATCGATACCCCGAGAAGAGGTGATTCACCAAAATCCTCCATGGTATGAGTAGGGTCCATGGATTTGTAAAAAAAGAAAAAAGAAACCCCCTTGCTAATAATGTGAAAAGATATCTAGAATTCTTGATTTGAAATGGAAAAAGGAAGCATGGTTCTTGGGAATGTAAAAGTAAGAGATATGAAAATAATATTAAGTAAAGTTAAAAATAAATAGAGTGATAACACATGTAAACAGTGTAGTGATAAAACTCTTGACTTGTGAGTGAGAGGTTGTGGTTTCAAATCCTTTCCTTTTTTTAAAGAGGAATTTCAACCGAAGCTCAATCTCCCTTTTCTTGAACTTGTCGAATCCCTTCCTTGCGAAGTGAGAGAATCCTTATTGCCACTCCTTAATTAAAGAGTGTTTGCATGTAGGCAATAGCCAAGGGAGTTAAGGGAGTGATGCATGCCAAGGAAGCCAAAGATGCACCAATTATGCCAAAGTTCTATGCCTTTGAAGGACTAAATGTAGGAGTAAATTGTGGGAGTAAACTATGGAGTAAGTTATAGGTTTAGGTTCAAGAAATAGAATTGGAACAACCAGAAACCAAAATAGAAACAAAAAGAAAAAACAAAAACAAGAATAGGAAGTACAACAACAACTAAAACCAAAACCATAAATTGGGATGAGGATTAGACGTTGAAATGAACAATGTTGGAATGCCTTTGCACTAACACATGCAAGCTTTGATGCCATTGTTATAGGATCTTGAAGTCATGTGTACACGAAGACAATACAAAATGTGAAGCACACAAAAATAGATATGTGCAATAGATGAAACAATACATAGTATTGGGTACAATCTCCCCCCATGCATTCTATCGAACGACTCTCAAAACTGCATGTATTTCTAGATTTTCATTACATACAAATTTAGAAGCTACAATGAGGATGGGCGCTTCAAAAAACAAGTGTGTGAGTAAAAAGTTGTTCACTTTTATAGTGAGCTAGCTTTTATTTACAAAATTCACGATGTATAGTGATCTTTATCTTCAACCACTAATTTTCTTATAACCTTCTAGAATCAACCCTCTATGTGGGTCATTTTATTTACAAAATATATGGAAAAGATAGTCTCTCTATTTATGACCAAATGGATCCGAATAAGTCCATGCCCTCATGAACCTTCACATGTAAATCAAAGCACAAATCACATTAAAACTGTAATAAAATAAACACCAACAATTTAACAATTTCCCTCTTATGGAGGGTTTTTTTCCAGATTGTATATATGCATGTAGCCCTAATGAGCTACTTATCTTTGTACGTTCACTTAAAAACAGAATCAAGATTTTGCTCAAAGCTTCATCTTCTTCCTCATGTTGTTTGCATGTTGTGTGAGTCTTTGGAAAACATCAAAATTGTGTGCTTGTATTGTTAAAAGTGATCAAAACGACAAAACCAGAGTTTTGGTTTTTGTTCTAAAGTGCATAAACCTAAACCCAACTCTTCTCTCAAATCTAAGAATGATAAGGCAAAGAAATTCAATAAAAAAATCATTTTTCATTCTCTTTTAGTTATGGTTTTAAAGGTAACAACCTAACCCAAGAGGATCTAGTAGTTATTCCAAACTAGAATTTGATCAAGTCATAGGATCGAAAGAGATGTGGCAATACAGAGGAGGTAGACCACCACCTAGTAAATTCTTAACCATCCTCCAATTTAAAGAATGCAATGCCCTATGAGTAATGATGTACCTAGATGGACTAAACAAGAAGGTGGTAGGACTAAGGAGTCCAAATGTAAGTACAAACCCACCACCTTGTAGTGAAGTATTGTATAATTTTTTACGAGGATAATGAAGGAAAAATGTACTCATTAGTGAAAAAGCTAGCACACAAAAATATAAACTAGGGAAGGTTGTACATTGGGAATGATGTGGATAAGACAAGGAAACACTAGGTTTACTCCCTAAGTTCTAAATGACTCGCGAATTAAGAGAGCCACACTCTACGAGTAACAAAGCATAGTTTCAGCAACCATACCCCTAAATACATGGTCAAATCTAAGAACTTGTATGGGCACTTATGTGAGGAAGAGAAAGAAGTGTTGAGTAAATAGCCAAAGGTGGCATTCAAAGAGCACCTTGAAAACATTGAACCTAGTCTAAACAACCAAAGAGAGACCTAGAGAAACCTTTATAAATATGAGTAAATCTAGGAACGAGATCAGTCATTAACATAGGTATGGAAAGGAATTCTAGAGTGCAAGTTAGTTTACTCTTATCTGAACTAGGAGGCAAAGTCAAGACCAAATAGTGTTGACTTGACCTATTCTCACCAAAAATCAAGGTACAAGGAGAGGGCTTTGACAATCTTACATGGTGAAGTGGATGAAGAATTTTTATGATGGTGCCATTGATCCATACAATCATGTGGCATAAATCAAGTAAATATTGATAATTGAGCAATTTATTGACTTGTTCACCCAATATGAGGCCTTCAATTTGGCATTCGTTGGGACAACCCTTGCATGGTTACCAACATTATCCCTAAAATCTTTTAGATCGTTCGATGAATTTATGTATGAACTCATAAGGGAATTATCCAAGAGAGTTGTGAAAAATGATTCCTCGTCTTTGATATATGGTTTCAAACAATCAAATCATGATCCGATGAGGATTGCATCAAGGAGATTCAAATAGTATGTAGATAAATGTCTCGGGCACAAGAGGCCTTTGAAGCAAAAGTTAATCTATTTTTTATTGAATAAATTAGCTAATGGAAAGCTTTGATCCTTAGTCTACATCAAGAGTTTTTCCATCTCGAATGTGTGTATCAAAGTGTGTGGATCTTGAGATAACCCAGCCATAAACGCACATACCTACGCCTAACACGAAGAGTGAGGTCGCCACCTCTACTAGGTAATCTAAGCCATTAATAGAGGAGATTATAGATCTAGGGGCTAAGATACTAGGTGTAAAATAAGCCGAATATCATAGAAATCCAAATTATCCCCAAGAATGCAGCCCCTAAGATAATGTTAACACTGTAATGGTGATCACCCAACCAATATGTGAAATAGGGTTTGCATAGCCCACCAAACTATAGAAGAGAGTCATTTTACTACAAGACATGAAGGAAAGGGACAAACCATACCATTGAGGACAACTACCATAATAAAACACCCCCTAGAATTCAATACCACCAAGATCCATGTACTTACGACAAAAACCTCGTAGAGACTAGAGAGGACCATATTATCCACCTCTTAGATTGAGATATGCATCAAGAAACCAAAAACAACCTTGATAAGTATTGGAACACCAATCTCCATCTCCAGTCAATGTAGTACAAATATGCAAAAGCAAACCTAGATAAATAATTATAGTAAATCCACCCGCCATAGATCCACATATGGAAAGACCCTATATTATAATATAAGAATATATTATTATTCAAATCCCTCAAGAACTAAAGTTGAATATTGTAGTGTTACTATGAACCCAAAAGCTTAAATTTTTAGTTTATGGCTAAAGTGATTGTCTGCCCACACAACCTACAGGTGCATTCTATAGGTCTTCCAATCAACATTTCATCAAATATTGTTCGCAACCACCAAGGTTTTTATAAAAAAATTCCCATTGGGTTTTGTGAAGATTGTGGTAAAGCATACTTGTTCAAGGATTGCATATTGAATCTAGATAGGAATTCTAATACTAATCCCTTGAACATAGTAGAGATTGTGGAATTATTTGTAAACAATGGAGATAAGAAAACATAATCAAGTGCAGTTACCAAAGCTCAAATCTAGGCAAGAGAATAAAAAGAGAATGCCAAGATATCATTCAAACTTGAAGACATGATTGTAGAGAATACATTGATTAGAATCAAGAAAATCCAAGCAATACACTTCATGGAATAAACAAATGTTGATTTGGATAATAATTTGATTTCAACTAACCCTAAACTAGATAGAGCCAACAACAATCACAAACAATAAATCAACTAGACCAAACATTGGATCCATAAAGAAACATGTTGATCGATACTAGATGATCAAATATTCGAGGATATTTTATGGTTTTCAAGGCCTATCAAGCTAGAATTGATGTAGGCCCTTGTATATTAAAACATGGGCAACACTTCATAGATGCAGAATTAGAAAAATAAAGACTATCCACATATGGAAATTTGATTGAGGTAGCTCAATAGCTGTTATTGAAAGTTAATTTTGTTCAAGAGAGACACAAAGTGATTGGTCTCCCCTCTCCATTCCCCAAAGTCGCCCATGCTCTATACAAGTCACCCTTTCTCCTCTTGGCAATCATACAACAAGGCAAGGGAATGCAATAAGCGCCATTACAATGAGGTCCCTAGGATTAAGGAGAGCATGCGAACGTTTGTGGCCTCCTCCCAATGCAAGTGTAATAGTGTAATTGGCCTCCTCCACATTTTTGAGGCTTTACCACCAAAGAGGGCAAGTGAATAGTGTAATTGGGCGAGCAATTATGCTAATGTTTTGCTTTGCAAACAAAATAGGACGAATGTGCCTCCATATGGCCCGAGAGGGTGAGTGCAAGGTGGTATACAATGTACAAGCTACATCAAAGATGAATTGACTATATGCCTTAGCACACCACACTACTACAGACCTCACCATCAAGCCTTGGCACCATCTCAGTGAAAACTCTCTCTTTATTTGCTACAAGCAAAGACTCTTTATTATGACAACAATGAACTACAATACATAAATGAAATGATGTGCTCATATATACAATGAATGAATTCCCTCTTGCTTGCTTCAATTGATGTGTGTCTTCACCCTAGCAATGTTAACTAGGGGTATCTTCTCACCCTTCAAGTCTTCCATTTGAATTGTTCTTTGGGGTAATATCTTTGACACTTTATAAAGTCCCATCCACTTAGGTGCCAGCTTAGTGGGTATTGGAAAGATCTGATGCACCAAGACGAAGGATCCTTCCTTCACATCATTAGCCCTTAGATACCTTTCATGAACTCATTTGCACTCCTCTTGATGTTCCTATTATCTCTTCATTCTTACTTCCCCGCATTCTTCCAATGCTACTAGTCTCCTCATGTGAGGGTGAATTTTGATAGATCTTGCTTCCATCTCTCTTTTGATGATGAATTCAAAGGGACCAATTGCTTCCTTACCATAGACCAAGAGGAATGAACTCTCACCAGTAGTGATTCTTCTTGTTATAAAAAATGCTCAAATCACTCCAATAAGGGTTTGTGGCCACAAGTTGTGATGGTCAAAAGCCAATTTGCACAATAGCCTGATCAAAATCTGTTAAAAATGTATTACAGCAAATGATTTACAAAATGTGTGCCTCTATCACTAGTAACTTCTAGTGGGCATTCGAATTGCAAGAAAATCTATTTGTACATGAACTTGGCTCCTGTCATCATAGTGTATATCTAAAGTAGCCTTAGCTTCTACCCATTTTGTGGAATAGCATGTAGCCATCGAAATATACCTTTTATTACAAAGTTGACTTATTGGATTGATGGCTCCAATGAAATCAAGACCTCACCATTCAAAAGGTTACTGCCGAATTGAAATTACTAATGGTTGGGAATTTAGCCTTATTGGTCGAGGAGCAGATCTCTAACATATGTCACATTCTTTGGCAAATCTAGTAGCATCCTTGTAAATATAAGGACACCATAACCCTTTGTGGAGGATTTTGTGTGCCAAGTTTTCTCCCTTAAGATTCCCTTCATTGTGTGCTCCTTCAAGCAAAAGATTTACTTCTTATGGATAAACACATTTGCACAAAATACCATTCAAGAAATTTTTACACAACTAACCATTTATGAGTGAAAATGCTATTGCTTTAAGCAATAACTTCCTTTTCTATAAGGGAATCATGTTCAGAGAGAATTCTCAAGAACTGAGAAATTATAATATTTCATCGTACCAATCAATTTGAGCTACCACAAGAAAGAGATTGCTATCTATGGGTTCATCATTAATACATGTTGGCCTCTTACTCATAGTTGTTCTTGACACTTGGTCTGCCATGTAATGCTCCTTCTCTAGCTTGATGTGAATCTCAAAGTCATATTCTTGAAAGAGTAGTAGCCACCACTAAATCCTTCCAACTACCCTAGGCTATTGATTAAATACTTTGGTGGTTGATGATATGACATGATAATGAAATTTATGCCTAGAAGATAGTGCCAAAACATTTGAAATGGAAATACAATAGCCAAAGCTTCTCTTTCCATGGTACTATAATTTCTTTCCACCTTTGTAAGTAATCTGCTTGCATAAACTATAGGTTGGTCCACCTTGTGATAGATGGTTGTGCCAAAACTACTCCAACTACATGAAGACTTGCATCTATATGCACATGGAACTCAAGTGATCAATTAAGAATAGTTAGGAATGGTGCAATACATAACCTTAGTTTTAGCTCATGAAATGCCTTTCCTTCTTTAGGACTCAAAGAGAAAGGTATCTTCTTGCTTGTAATCCTTGACAAAGGCTTAGCTATTTTCGAGTACATTTGTATAAATCTTCTATGGCCTTGACAAAGGCTTAGCTATTTCCGAGTACATTCGTATAAATCTTGCATGACCTAAAAATCCTTGCACTTCCTTAGAATTTCACTGAATGGGCATGGAAAGGATGGTAGCTACCTTAGCCGGATCAACAATTATCCCTTTTGCAGAAAATATGTGGCCAAGGAGAGTACCTTCGATGACCAAGAATTCACATTTAGCACGTTTCAACTTCAAGCCTCTCTTGAGACACTTCAAATATTTTCTTCAAATTTTCCAAATGTTGATGAAAACCTTGGGCCACTGCTCTTTTATATGTACTCGCGAATACTAAAAAGTCATCCATAAAAATGCGGAGAAACATCGTTAGCCATTTACCCAATATTAGATACATGGTTCTATTGAATGATGCAAGTGCATTTTTGAGGCCAAAAGCCATGCATGTTTAGACATTAGTGCCCCATGGAGTGACAAAGATAGTTTTCTCTCTATCTTTGAGATGGATGAGAATTTGATAGTAACCACTCAATCCATCAAGAATACTATACAAATTTTGTCCAATTACTTCTTCTAATACTTGCTTTGTGAATGGTTGTGTGAAACTGTCTTGAATAGTTGTTGGAGTTTGAGCTCTCCAGAAGCAAGGAAGAAGAAGAAGAAGAAGAAGAAGAAGAAGAAGAAGAAGAAGAAGAAGAAGAAGAAGAAGAAGAAGAAGAAGAAGAAGAAGAAGAAGAAGAAGAAGAAGAAGAAGAAGAAGAAGAAGAAGAAGCAGAAGAAGAAGAAGAAGAAGAAGAAGAAGAAGAAGAAGAAGAAGAAGAATCTTGGAGCACAACACACAATACTGAATGAATTACCAAGATATGTACAAAGATAAGTAACCCATTAGGGTTATAGGTGTATATACAAGCTGTGGGGAAAAAACCTCCTAAAGAGGGAAAAAAGTGCCCCGACGGTCCTAGTGTTTTCACACACATCACTACCAAAATATATCAACAAATCTCCCCGAGTGATGCAATGAACAAGGAGCTAGCACTCATGTATAAGGAAGTTCCAAGCTATGTGGTATCTATCCACAAAAGGAAGTAAGCCCAAATGTTTTGCAGAAAGCTTCAAACTTCTTCCTAGACCGAGCCTTTGTGAAAAGGTCTACAACATTCTTGTGTGTCAGCACATATGCCAAAATGATCTCTCCAGCAGAGAATCTCTCCCTAACACAATGATAATGCACCTCAATGTACTTAGTGCGAGCATGGAGCACATGGTTCCTCACAACTACCAATGCACTCTAATTGTCAGTAAAGATGGTGGTGGCCAAAGACTCACCAACACCCAAATCAGCCATAAGGCGTCTGACCACACACTCAACATTCATTGTGAAAGTTTCCCTATACTCAACCTCACAACTAGAAGTGGCCACAATAGGCTACTTCTTGCTCAATCAAGATATGCATGAGCTACCAAGCATGAAGCAAAAACCACTGGTGGAGATATGATTGTCATAGCAACCATCCCAATCAGAGTAAGAGAAAGCATGTAAATCTGGCAGTAGTGATCCCCCCTTAGGATAAAACAATCCAAGTAGGTGATACCACTCAAGTGGCAAAAGATGCGCTCAAACGCCTACCAATGCTTGATTTGGGCAATGCATAAACTTGCTTATCTGTGAGATAGCAAATTGAATATCTAGCCAAGTAATGCATAATAAAATTAAGCATCCAACATCGTGCTAATAGAGAACAACATCAAATGCATCTCCAACATCATGAAGACTCAACTATAAACTTTTTTCCATAGGATTGGCAATAGGTTTGTAGTCTTCAAGGAAAAAATATTGTAATAATGTGTCGATAGATTTTATTTGACAACAAGCTATTCTGCTATCAATGTGCATAAATTGAATGCCCAAATAATGATGCAAATGTCCCAAATATGACATCTCAAATGAGGCATGCAAATCAACTTTAAAATTAGCAATATGCTTCTCATTAGGACCAATGAGCAACATGTGATCAACATAGACAACAATGATTAGAATCACATCATTTGCATGCTTAACATATAAGGTGCTCTCAGTTGGACTATTCTCAAAACCATGTGCAATCAAGTAGGCATGTATCTTTTCATACCAAGCATGTGGTGCTTGCTTCAAACCATATAATGCCTTTTTCAACTTGCACACTTTTTTTTCATGCCTTTTCTGCACAAAAGCATAAGGATGAAAAACATACACTTCTTCATGCAAGTCACCATTCAGAAATGCAATTTTAATGTCCAATTGATGTACGCTCCAACCATCATGATCTACAAGTGCATAAATGCTACGAAGAGTAGTCATTCGGCATGTAGGAGCAAAGGTCTCATCAAAATCAATGCCTCTTTCTTGAGCATAACCTTTTCCAACAAGCCTAGCCTTATACTTGTCAACTGTTCTATCAGGTTTATGCTTTAGCTTGTATACCCACTTAGTGCCAATGGCCTGCTTTCCAAGAGGCAAGCCACATAAAGACCAGTTACCATTTTCATAATAGCATTACATTTTGATTGCATAGTTGCCATCCAATTTTTTGAATCTTGTGCTTCATCAAACAAAATAGGCTCATTCTCATCACAAAGTCTAGAGACAGCCATAGCATAGCAATCTCATGCAAAAGAAGCACTATGAGAGCCTGAACGAGTATGATATGAAACATGTGAATCTAATTTGCTATCTCGCAAAGTTTACACCAGTTTTCTTCTCGTCTTTATCATCCTTCTTTGATTGTTTAGAATTAGCAGATTTATGCTTTACTAGTAGATGAGCTCCATTTACAGTTGCCCTTCTGACTAGCCCGAAAAGCTTGATTTGCAACATGCATAATGGACCTATTCTACCTAAATTGATCTTCCTGCAATAGAATAGAAACTAAATCCTCAAATGTTGAGGCATTTGGATTGCCTTTCATCATCAATCAAAGAGTAGAAGCAAAAATCTGATATGAATATGGAAGACCATTCAAAATAGTCCGCACAAGTGGTGTTTGGCAAGACTTCATTAGCAAAAATCAAATTCTCCTTCAAATCTTTGATCTTTGTCAAAAACAAAATTTCCTTCATTCATGTGCTCAGTCTCCAACTATTTTTGGAGCTAAGAAACACGAGCCTCATTCCTTGCCTGATATAAAGTGGTAAGTGTATCCCAAGCATCCTTTGCTCTTTTGCAGGAGTGAATGTGAGGAATAATGGCACGTTTGATAGAGAGGCTATCAATACATGTTCCTGAGCATCTTTGCCATCCCAACAAAGTTGCTTTACAATAGGTGCAACAAGAACCGCACCACGAATGGGAACCTAATGATCATCATCTTCAACATCATTCACATCACCTTCAATAACTATATTTGCAATGCCCATAATGGGTAATCAGAACCATCCAAATTATCCTCAACAACCAACATTCAGAATACATCACTGCTTTCAGCCATGGCCATTGACTAAAATACCCTGATGCAGAAAAATGATTGTATCTCAAAGATTTGAACAGAACTATCCTATCTAGTTCTACTAAACATGTAGTAGAGTTTGATGCACTTATACTGGTAAACCAAAACTTGTATATATGTTTGGCACAAAAAGACAAAACTGCCTGCACAAGCACTATGATAGTGCATTCAGAGGCCGAAATAAGCTCAAATTGCAATTTGGACACCACATAGCAAAGCTATTTTGAAATTTTTATCGCCTTGAGTATGCTTACCAATTTTTGTGTGATTCAGAGACTATGATTAGAGGGGTGTCAATGATGCCCTAGATGAAGCGAGAACCTGCTCTCATACCAATTGTTGGAGATTGAGGTCTACGAAAGCACGTGAACAATACAAGGAAGAAGAAGAAGCTTGGAGCACAACACACAATAATGAACATATTAGCAAGAGAATGTACAAAGATAAGTAACCCATTAGGGTTATAGGCATATATACATGAAGCCGGGGAAAAAACCACCTAAAGAGGGAAAAAAGTGCCTTGGTGGTCCTAGTGTGTTCAGACACATTACTATTGAAATAGGTCAACAATAGTCACTTTATTTAGAGCACAGAAATCAACATACACTTATTTTTCCAATATTTCTCTTAGGTACAATAATCATAAATGAAAGCCACCTTGAATGCTCTATACGAACAATAATACCTAACCCCCAACCTTGTAAGGTAGAGGCACCCATCTTATGTCTAGCCAAGACTTGAACTCAGGACTTCCTCCCAAAGACTCAAGGCATTGTACTCTCTCAAAAAAAAGAACCTGAATCCTCTAATTTATTTATTTCCACCTTGACTGCCACTACATATTTGGGATTGAGTCAGTATGGTCTACTCCTCATTGTCATTGCTCCCTCTACTAATAATATTCAATTTAATCCAAGATCCTCTCTGCATACTTTGCCACCTCCTTTGCACACTTTGTATCTCTCTTTGCACACTTTGCTTCTCTACCCACACACTGTTCCAACGTGTGTTTTGCTCTCTCTTGCTTTCTTAGTGTAGAGTATGCTCTTGCTCCTTACTTATCTTGCTTAGTCTATATCCAAGAATGCTCCTTCATGGTGTGTCGATTCCTCTTATGTATGTCGCTTCAACTACTTGTCTATCTTGATGCTTACTTTTTTGTCCCAATAATCTCTTCATGTAAAGACCAGTAACTCTCTATTTTTTCTTGTAGTGAGTTTATGGAAAACAAAAATTTAAATGGAGGGCCACACATAAGCTCTTGCATACCATCTTCACTTCTTATCTTTTCCATCTTGCGTATCATCTTCACTTCTTATCTTTTCCACTTTGTCCTTAATTTATTCAAAATGTGCACATAAGGGAAGGTTCACCTGGACCTTCCATTAATTTTAAAAAGCCTTAAAAACCCTTCAAAAAAGACATTTTTTGCAACCTGCCTTCAACTTTCCTCCAAGACCATTGTGAACAACCATTTGTGCACTATCTGTGCACCCATATCCTTGGCCACTTGTGCACTAGCTATGCACCATTTTACCAAGTAACCACTTTGATCGGCTCAACAGTTGCCCACCACTAAATGGCCTCTCCATTTCGGAGAGCAAAGATCCAAACCCCTAGCAAATAAATTCCACCTCAACATGATAGTGGGTAAAAATTTGAGAAAAGAACATATGTGCAATCTAGAAGAAGAAAAGAAAATAGTCGAAAGAAAATAGCAAAACTAGACACTAGATCAATGGAAATGGAAGAAGAAGCACGATTGGTGGAGGGGTTAAGAAAGAAAGGCAAGTAGGGAATGAGGAAAAGGCAGGGAGGAGTGAGGGTTAGGGCTGGGTTTAGTTATAAAGTGTTATCATTAGTGTCCATCGGAAAGGCCAAATGGCCACCGAAAACTTCTTTGTATATGTTCTTTAATAAAACATATAGTGGCCTGGTCAGTCATAGACTATAAGTTCGACCGCATTTGTAAGACTTAAGAAGTTTGTCTTCGTGCTCCCTGTGTACTGTGTTTTCTGCGTATTCTGCAGGCTCTGTGCGAAGTACTGTGCAACAATCTAAGGATTACGACCACCACATACTAGAGAGATGACTCTCCTCCCAACCAAATGCCTCTATATATAGCTCTCTCCAGGGGACTACCTTCTTGGGCAGGTGGATACTAACCAGCCAAGTGTCAGCCATGTAACTACATGTGCGCCAAGTGTCCAGTGGATGCTTCTAGAAGGCTCTAGAGCTCTTTGGGCAAAATACTCTTCCCATGTACCTCATGGGGATTGAACCCAAGACCTCGTCCTTCACATCCTTGAGACTTAACCACTAAGCTAAGTGGTTCACTTGTTCACAAGAGCACAAGACCTCCTAGTAAGTCTAAACTCGAGATCTTTGGTCATACACACAGATGACCAAACGGTGTCCGATTTCAGATCTGTCTGAACCGGCCAGACCCTTGGATCATAGACTTACTTTATTACATACTGTGTGCAGCCTTAGGAGCTCGGTTTTCTACCCCAAGGATATCATGGTGGAGCTCATGAGAAGGAGAGTGCACTGTGGTGCATCGCCATCAAAATAATTCATAAAGGAAGGGGCAAGGAGTATGATGGGGGCTGATGACAAGTAAAAATTGCAAAAAGTTTGAAGCGATATTTGTTGCATATGAAAAATGTGAAACATGCGAAAAAGTAAAGGGCTAATGGACCATGTGGAACACGTGTATGTAAGAAATCACATGTGAAATGTGCATAAAACGTATGGAGTTTGACCAAAGGAAGAAAAAAGTGATGCATTCTGGTGAAACTAATGAGAAAAATGAAATTGAGTCCAAATTTGAAAAAATGGCCACCTCAAGCACAATCTAGAGCCACAAAGTATGTATCTTGAAAAAACAAAAAATAATATTCTAAACCATAGGATAAAAATCTATCCTATGGTTTTGGGGGTTGGGAGGAGGGAGGAGGGGAAAATGAAAAATAAAAAGGAAATAAATAAAAAATAAAAAAATCAAATAAAAATAAGATCTCCAAAGATAATATAAAATAAAATAAAAAATAGAGAAAATATTCACAATAATAAAATAAAATAAACCAAAATAAAAAATAAAATATAATAAAATAAATTAATAAAATAAATTAATAAAATTAATACCTTAAGATAAAATTTATCCTAAGATGGGGGTGAGAGGGGGATCAAAATAAAGGAAAAAATAAAAAAATAAAGAAATAAATAACCAAATAAAAATAAAATTTCCGAAGTTTATATTAAAGTAAAATGAAAATCAAAGTAAAAACAATATTCATAATAATTAAATAAAATAAATAAAAATAAGAAAATAAAATTAATAAAATTTATCCTAAGGTGGGATGGGGGCAAAGAGAGAGAGAGAGAGGGGGGAAGGGAGAGAGAGAGAGAGAGAGAGAGAGAGAGAGAGAGAGAGAGAGAGAGAGAGAGAGAGAGAGAGAGAGAGAGAGAGAGAGATAGATAGAGAGAGAGAGGAAGAGATAGGTAGAGAGAGTTTTTTTTGGATAAAAAACAATGGGGCCTTTTTTAATGGAAATATTCCAAAAAAATAGATAAAAAATCAAATAAAATGCTAGAAAAATAAAAAAAAAGCTTAAAAAATCATGAAAAAGTCACAAAAAATTGGCACAACTGCAAGATAACTTCCACACTCAAAAAATCGGTGAAATTCATTTTTTCCTCTACTTCAAAAAGAAAAAGAGAAAAATAATTCCAAAAAAATCCTAAAAGAAAATCTAATGGTTCCAGAAAAAATCATAAAAATTGCCAATAAGATTCTCATGAATAGGGTATTAAACAACCTCCAAATTATATGAAAAACCTTAAAATAAAAAGTATGAAAAATGATGAAAATGAAAAAATCTAAGTAGAAAAGGGTACTAGAAGAGCTATGTACAACTTGGAGAGATTTTGCAAGTTCTAGGTGAACCAAAAAGGCTTGAGCTTTATTGATGATAGACCTTGAGCCTTTAGATTATGACTAGTGGTAGTGCCTCGCCATCCAAAGTCTCTAATTGCACTCCACTCCATTGTATCGTTTCTCTAATCTTGTAGGGTCCTTCCTAATGAGGGAGCCACGCCTTGCAATTGTGTCTGTAATTGAGGTCTATGTAAGATAACC
The DNA here is from genome assembly GCA_020310875.1 of Ceratopteris richardii. NCBI lineage: Eukaryota > Viridiplantae > Streptophyta > Polypodiopsida > Polypodiales > Pteridaceae > Ceratopteris > Ceratopteris richardii. The sequence goes on along the minus strand of CM035425.1, from coordinate 115,210,639 downwards.
AACATACGACTCTATAATTTGTTTGTCCATAAATTTTTATCATGAGCTTCCTTCCTTTTTTTATCTCCTCCAACTGCTTTGCTACATGTAGGAAAATTTCCTCCAATTTATTGAGTGTAGATAGCCTAGCAGAGACCCCAGGATCCTTTCTTATTTGCATAAATTTTATTCAGGGTGATCCATCTAAAAACTCAAAGGGTTCAATAGGGATTACTCCATAGACCAATTGAAAGGGGGAGTATCCCATGGCTTCTTTGCATACCAACCTATAGGCCAAGAGTGTGACTAAATAAGTAGAATCCCATCTAGTGGTCCTTAAGATACATTCCTTCCTTAGCAGAGCAATCAATACTTTATTTGTGGACTCGGCATGTCCATTGGCCCTTGGATAATATGCAGAGGTAGTATGATGGATAAATTTATACTTGTTAAATACTTGATACAAAACCTTGTTAACAAAGTGTGTTCCTTGATCATTGCATATTTCAAGTGGATAACCAAACCTGCAAAAGATGTTGTTTTACAAGAAATCAACAATTGTTTGGGTTGTGCAATATGGAGAAGCATTAGCCTTGGCCCACTTAGTTGCATAGTGTGTGGCAACCAGAAAATACTTATCATTTCTTGGAAAGGATGCAGGATAGATAGGCCCTATAAACTCTAACCCCCACTTCTCAAATGGTTTCCATGATGTGGAGACAACTTGTGGATTGTGTCTCTGCTTTGTGGGTTTTGGACCACATCTTTGACATACATAAGATGCTTGAGCCCTTTCATTTTCATCTTTGAATAATGTAGGCCACCATAAACCAACATCTAAGATTCTATGGCTCATAAGGCTAGGGAGGTGCCCATCACGTGGTCCTACGTGTGCCTTCTCAAGGATGTGTTGTGCCTCCTCTTCTTCCATGCACTTTCTAAGAAGATTATACTTACCATATTTGTATAGTTTGGCTTCAATAAATGTAAAATGCTTGCGTTTGATCAACAAACTTTTCCTTTGTACATAATTAGATTTATATAGATACTTACCAGTCTTGATAAAATCTTTGATATCATCATACCATCCTTGTGCTTTAACAGTAAATAACTCAGCATTTGGGAATTCATCCTCCACACCACTTTTCTAGTTTTATATGCTAATCCTACACAGATGGTGATCTAACATTTTCCCTACTTGGTCTATGTACTACAGTGAAATAAAATTCTTGAAATAATAGAAGCCACCTCCATACTCTTCCTGTTGCTTGTGGGTTGTGTAATAGATAATTGAGTGGTTGGTGATTAGTGATTATGATGAATTTCACTCGTAACAAGTAATGGTAGAACTTTTGGACAACAAATAACACTGCCAAGGCCTCCCTCTCTGTGGTACTATAAAACTTCTCTGCTTTAGTCAAAATCCAACTTGCATGTTGAATGGGTCTATCCAACTTATACTCCTCACTGTGCTATGTGAGAACTGCTCCTATTGCATAGGCACTTGCATCTACATGGACACAGAAGACCTTAGACCAATAATGTGTGACAAGAATTGTCTGATAAGCGATTTCCTCTTCATTATCCCACTTGAATGGGACTTATTTACCTATAAGCCTAGCCAATGGTCTAGCTATATCTGTATACATATTAATGAATCTCCTATGGTAATAGTATGAACCAAAAAACTCTGAATTTCTTTTTGCGTTTTAGGCTTGGGTAACTTTAATATGGATATGATTTTATCTAGGTCAGGAGCCATACCTTAAGAAGACACCACATGTCAAGCGAGGGTACCTTCTATCACTAGAAAGTGGCACTTATTAGGATTCAACTTCAATTTTGTTTCCTGGATGAAAAATCATCCATGAAAATTCAAAGAGCCTCCAAAAGCAATGGTCCAAAAAAGGTTCACTATTCTATTGAAAGTGGCTAGGGCATTTCTGAGTCCAAAAGGCATTTTGATATAAGCATAGGTTCCCCAAGGTGTAGTGAAGGTTGTCTAGTGTATGTCTAGCCACTTCTTCTATAACCTATTCTACAAAGGGCATTGGGAACCCATCCAAAATTGTTATTTTGTTAAGTGCTCTGAAATCCACACATATTCTGATCTTGTTTGCATTCTTTTTGGGAACTATGACCATGGGAGATAGCCACTCTCGACTAGAATAATAACTCTAGCATCCTCCATTTTTTGGATCTCTAGGTAGACAACCTCAGCATATTTTGGATTTAATTTGTAGATTTTTCCCCTTACTGGTTTGGCTCCTTCAATCAATGGAATATTGTGTTCCCCAAAACTTGCAATTACTCCTTCCAAATCCTTGTAATGCCATGAAAATACATCCACATAAATTTTCATAAACGAAGTTACCTTTGTAAGTACCTCTGGATAATTCCATAACCAAGTGACCACTAATATAGGACGAGATTTTTCCTTGTTGCCTAGCTGAATTTCTTTGACAGGGTTCTTATCCATCAATGTGTTTAGATATTCTTCTTCATCTTTGGGATCTTCCATCACTTTATCCCATATAGACTGAGTGTCATATGTAGAAGCACTTTGGATGTTAATTTGTTCTTCCTTTTCTTGCATCCACACTATAGGGATTTCATGAATGGGAAAAGAAATATCTTCAATAGATTTCTTGACCTTGCAAATAGTTGCTTTCTTGGCATTTGAGTGAACTTCATCTATATTGTACTTAAGAGGCATTCCTTTCCTCTTCGATGGCCTGCCATTAGTTCACCCAATCCGACAACTTGTATGGTCTCCTCTTTGTCTTCATCAAATTCTTCTATGATTGAGTCATTTGGAAAAAATTCATAGCAAGACAATGAGTTACCCACTTGCAGCCAAGCCAAAATGTCTTCTTGCTCACATAAATCCAATTCTCAATTATCCATCATATCTTTTCCCATAAAAATGCCAACTGACTACATCATGCTATTATGTCCCTGGTTATTTGATCCTTCTTCCAAGTGTATGTGTTTAAGATTTTTTGCTTCATGTTGCACCCACATAGTACCCTTGCCCCAATCATGTACAGCACTAGCATGCCTTATCTAAGGTCTCCAAATCAATACTCCATCTACTTGTGGTAACCTTAATACAACAAAGTCCAAAGTAAAGATGTTACCTTTTACCTCAATTGGAACTTGGGGGACCACTCCAATGGGTCTTACTATGCCCTAGTCAGCTAATGTCACCATGAAGTGTGTTGGTTTTGATGGTTGACTTCAAGATTTTCAATAGTATGTTCAAGCATCAAGTTAATGCCTAAGTTGCCATCCACTATAACTCCTTGTAGATGTTTTCCTTTGATAGTTACAATGAGTCATGGACTCTTATAATTTGTAAAGGGAGTAGCATTAACCTTTGCAACTAGAGTAGATGTGGAGGCTTCATCAATGATTTTCACAACTTTTGATATGAATTGTGCATCCATTTTTAATAGATAAAAAAATACTAACCTCCTTTTTAATGGATTTAAATTACCTTGAAGCCTCAAATTCCAAAGGAGCATGGGCTATGTGTGACTTCTCAAGTTCCTTTCAAGCCCTACTAAATGCATGTCCAATGGCCTCACTTGTGCTTGTAAGCTCTTTTTTTGGTTGTGCACTTGGAGTAGGTCTATCCTCGAGTGCCCCCTTTTCTTTGTTCAATTGATCTGTAATTGATTCTTGGCACTTTTCTTCTTGAGGGTCTTTCCCTTTTCTTCTTGTTTGCATAATAAAAGATTCAATTTCTTCTAGAGATACCACTCTGGAAGATGTTGATGGCATGTTGGTTTCTTTTGCAACTCTTTCTTACTCACAGAGATCATCTGAATGTGAGGCCCTAATGTAGATTCCTTGTTATTCGAGCAACAAATGGTGTATTGATCTCTAGATTCTGGGAATTTTTTGCAAGGAGGAGAATTCTTTGGCAGAGGACATTTGTTTTGATAATGTCCACATTCCCCACACCTTAGATAAATGATTGACCTTTTGGGCCCGTTTCCAAAATTACCTTGAGGACATGGATTGTAGGTGTTACCTTCACTTGGTGCGGCAACCATTATATTTGTTGGTGTCTGGACTGGACTATGGTTCACCATGTGTAGCAAACAAGGCCATGTGTTAAGTGGCTACCCTCTCATAAGTGTGACTTCAAGTTATGCAAGAAGAATGTCCATGAAGCCCATGAGTGTCACTCAAGAGGAATGCTTGCACAAAAATAACAGTTGTGGCTAATTCTTCTACTTGGGCCTCCTCCTCCTTTTGTAGTCTTAATGCTTCAATCTTAGGTCTTAGCTGAGTCACTACACTTTCTTCTACTTTGTGAGCCTTAAGTTCTCAAAATCGTTCCTTGATTGTGTTACTAGGTCTTTAGGTTCCACAAGATATGGTAGGCTAGAAGAGCTAGTTCCATATTGGTGTCTAGTTTGCTCCAACCTTGTTGCTGTGGTAATGAATTCCTCAATTGTTACTGTGGGGAGGACTAATTCCTTGATCTTGCACTATGTGGATATTGGGAGTGGTTTAGCAAGCCACTTTTTGACCAAAAAATTAGAGGATATGGTACTTTTAGCCATAAGTGCTTTGGCTCTAGTAACAAATTCAAGAAATGTTTCCCCAATACCTAGTAGATTCTCTAATTCTTTGATGATGTTGGAATTGTGCTTTGAATGCATTCTTCATTAAGTCCCAAGTAGTAAAATGGTTATCTTCAAGATTGGCTAAACCATTTGTCTGCTAGACCCTCAAATGCTACTAGGAAGAAGATTAGAAATGCATCTTCCCTTCCTATTAACCCCCTTGTTTTATAGGGCTAGCAATCTTCTAACATACTCATCACGAGCTTCATGTGCTAATCCTCTAAAAGAAGGAAATTTTATATTCAATCATGAAAGTAAAGTTTTGAGCTCTACTTGAACTTCCATATTTCTTACTAACGATGTGGATGAAAGAGAACTCGTTGACCTATGAGTGACTTTCCTTCTTGTTGCTTTGAAAGAAACTCCTAATGTTTGTGACCAAGTTGCGGTCATGAGCTTTGCATCCTAATCCTTGATGTTGGCGACAATCAGGGCATTTCAACACAAGGGAGCTGACATAAGGAGTCAGAGCAAAGAGAAGGGCCAAGCAGGCAAAGCAGTCAAAGAAGATCCGACAAATAGGCCATTCAATTTTTCCAACATAATCTCCATTTAATAGTGATTTTCATCACTACATGAACATTGTAAATACCGTTTTTGGTATATTCGACTCCATTTTGCTCAAGCTTGAGGAGTATTAGAAGTAATTATGTACCAATTTTCATAATTTTTAGAGCTCGTTTGAGCCTCCAAAATAGCTTAGGAACCTAATTTTTAACTAGGCCAGACACTAGGTCTGTACAAGGTCACTAGCTAGTCAAAAACTATAAAAAGAGCTAGAGAGCTCATTTTTGGAGAGAACTATTTGTAATTTGAACTAAAAGAGCTCTTGTAATTGTGTTGTGATCTTAATCAAAGCTTGCATTGTCTCACTCTTTGTTCTTGCTTATGTGCATGTGCGCGTGTATGTGTGTGCATGCTTGTGTGCTTCTCCATCACCACTTGTGCACTTCACTTGCTCAAGGTCTTCATACCACCCTCATGTCTTCCCAGATTGACATTAAAAGAGGTGCTACTCACCACTGAGCTACACCAAATTTTGGTGCCGTTGCCGAAAATCGAGCTTTGAGGACAAGCGTGTGATGGTAAGACGTAGATTAGAGACGTTGGAAGAGTAGGTATGCATTTCTTTTACTTGTTTTTACCTTCCTCTTCACCTCTTCACACCATATCCATTCATCATCATCTTCACCATCGCGACCATATACCTCCATCTCCATTCATTTCCTCATGTCTACTTGAGAGTGAGAGCGAGAGAGAGCTTGTTTGCGCATTTGTTTTCTGTGTTTTCCTGAGCGTTCTTCTAGGTACCCGCTTCCCTTGCAGTTGCAGCAGCTCGAGCAGGTGAGAAAATCTTCTATGGAGGTCCCGAGGCATTGACCTCTATCGATCGTGATCGACAAAAATTTCAGCTTTTGGTAAAACAAAGTGCACCACCATAACATGCATGACTAACACATTCCAAATCACAAATCATAGTTCAAAAATTTTGTGATTTTCTGTCAATCGCGATTGACACTATCAATCGCGACCGATAGCCACGACCGATAGACCTTGTCAATCACAACCGACAGACCTTGTCAATCGTGATCGACATACCCTGTCAATCATGACCGACAAACCTTGTCAATCGCGATCGACAGACCACGATGGATTGCCACGTAGGACTCAGTCAATCGTGATTGACACCATCGATCGCGATCGACTGAAATATCATGATTGACACAAATATTTGCGTGTCCATGTGTCCATCACGATGGACACACCCCTGATCGACTAAAATCTCATCGAAATTTGCAAAAAAGTGTTGATCGCGATTGACAGTCTTCACGAACGACTCTATCAATCGGGATTGACACCATCAATTGCAGTTGATGTGTCGATCGTGACTCACAGGCCACAACGGACACCTCTTTCAATTGTGATTGACAGCACTGTCGGTCGCGATTGACAACCCTGTCAATCGCAATTGACAGTCGTTTTTGGCAAATTTTTTGGGGTTTTTTAATTCATATTTTGGGGTACATTGTGGGCATAAATATCAAGTAGTAGTGCATTGTGAGGCCCCTACACAAGTAAATTGAGAGATCTTGTTTGCCTGTTAGACTGTTTTGATCCTGTTTTAGCCTAGAACCCTGAATGGCCATAACTTCCTCATACGAAATCTGTTCGGAGTGATCTTAGGCTTGTTGGAAAGCTCGTTTCAAATCCCACTAATATGGGGAGTTATAGATAGGGAATTTTGAAGTTGACCATACCCAAGGGAAGAAAACTAAGGGATCTCTAGGATTGTTTTCCATAAAGGCAAAGGGCAATTTGGTATGTGAGTTACATGAATGAAAATGGTATGTTGTGTCGATTGAATTTAAACCATGAGCTAACTTTGGAACTTTTACAGATCCACTAAGAGCATCAAAGGGCGTCCAGACCATTAGCATATTGTTGTTACTATTAGTGTCCATGTGAAAGGCCAAATGGCCACCGGACACTTCCTTGTATATGTTCTTTAATAAAACATATAGTGGCCTGGTCAGTCACACATTGTAAGTTCGATCGCATTCGTATGACCTAAGAATTTTGTCTTTGTGCTCCTCTGTGTACTGCGTTTTCTGTGTATTTTGCAGCATCTCTGTGAAGTACTGTGGGTGGCCTCAGGAGCTCAATTTTCTACTTCGAGCATATCATCAGGAACTCTCAAGAAGAAGAGCGCACTGTGGTGCATCGGCATCAAAGTACTTCACTGGTATCAGATCCATTTCGATGCAAAAAGCTTTGCTCCTTTTGTGCGAGCGAAGCAAGCACCCCCTCCCAAGGCGTTCTCCAAGGATTATGACTAAGGAGGTGACCAAGGCATAGACCTTGGCATACCTTGTCATCCGAGTCACCGAGGTCACCGTTGGCTGTGCATGAGGGAGGACCTCAACGATCAAGGAAGATAGAGGTTCCCGATACTTCTCGGGAGGTCACACATCCCAGTACTATTCCCCCTAGAGCTTGCTTAACCGTGGCAATCTTTTGCCACTAAGTTACACTCTTGTGGTGTCTGAAGAAGGGGAAACACTAAGGTTGACATTACCTTGAACATGTTTTGGTCTCTCAAAGCTTCATTCTTTGCTTTCAAAGCCTATTTTTGAAGCTTTTTTGGGTGTCTTTTGGAGCCATTTTGGAGTACTTCCGCACATATTTCTCTTCACACAAGTCCCAGAACATCAAGAAGAGTGTTCTTTGTAGTTCTCCGACAATAAATATCAACCTTTGGGGCTGCGTTTTTCAGCCACACTTGTAAAACTACAGGTTTCTTGAAAGGTTTCAGTTTTGGTGGGAGTAGTTGCTGCAAATTTATGCAGGTTTTTTGAGCCTAAAACATCAGAGTTGACAGACAGGTGTTATTGGTTATTTTTTGGGTTGTGTATTCAGCCTTTAGTGTCATTTTACTGCATATATTGAGCACATACACACCATGTATGCTCCTGTGGATACCGCTTATGTACGTCCATGTGGTCATTGATATAGCGGTTACGTTCTTTGCATAAAGCCTTTTACGTTTGATAAAGAGGGTTGTGGTGAGGTTTTCTTAACTGGGAGACACCCAGATATTGGGGTCTCTTCGGTGATGTAGATGGAAGACTTACCCAACCTCGCCATAAGAGATGTATGATAGTTGTTCATAGGTGCTCGATAAGCCTAGTTGGCTTCTATTGGGTAACTGATTATATGCAATGGAGTCAGTTATTCACTATACAGGAAAACATGTCAGTACTTGCAATTTTATGATATTTTGACACTGGTCATACACTCCTTTTGCAGAGGATACTCTGGCAAAATTTTTCCAGATTTCTGGTTTTGTCAACTATATAGTGGTCGATTTACTCATTGATACACTTATTCATTGGTGTTCGGACTTTTCTACCTCCATTATCATTCTATTCAGTTCTCTATCATCATGCCATCAGAGGTCTCAGGCACATCCGGTGGATCAGGGTCCAGTGCTAGTGTTCTGAGGAGGAGCTATAACTTGCAGGGCAAAGACCATTTTGAGATCCAAAAATTTGATGGCACAAACTTTGCTCTATGGAAGAATCAAATTAAAGATGTGCTGATTCAAAGGAGGCAATGGAAGCAGTAAATGGGATTTCAAAGAAGCCTGCTGACATGGATGAAGATGATTGGGATGAGTTAGATGAAATGGCTAGGTCTACCATTTGCTTGCACCTGGCAGATAATGTTTAATTTACAGTATTAGACTGTGAAAGTGCAGAGGAGCTTTGGCAGAAGTTATGCAATACATATGAAAAAGAGACGGCATCAAATAAAGTGTATCTGATGAGAAAATTATATGACCTTTGTATGAAGGACACAAATAGCATTGCTGCTCATCTAAATGATTTTAATGTTATACTCTCCCAGTTACATGCTTAGAAAATGGATATGGATAATGAAATGAAAACAATATTGCTGTTATGCACCCTGCCATCGTCATGGGAAACATTTTGCACAGCTATTTGCAATAGTGCACTTGGTGGTAAAATTGTCTATGATGACATATGTGGAGCACTTTTGAGTGAGGAGATTCGTAGAAAGTCTATGGTTGGCACTCAGAGTGGAGATGCATATAATGTTCGTGATTCTTACCAAGGAAAGAATCAACAACATGGTACGAGCAAGAACAAGGAAAATAATGGTCAACGGAATAAGAGTAGAAGTAAATCAAGGAAGAGGGATATCCAATGCCATTATTGTCATAAGAAAGGACATATGAAGAAAGATTGTTATGCATTAAAGAATGCTAAAGGTAAAGGATAGAACGTTGATGGGCATGTTAAACAGTTACCTGCACCATCTACTTTGACTGTGAAGATTGAAGCTATTTCTGATGATATTGAAGTGTTGACACTTGATAGCATTGTGCCATATGAGGCGCTTATGGCTAATTCTCTTTCCCACACGTGGTTGCTAGATTCTGGTGCTTCTTTCCATGTGACACCACAAAGAGAATGGTTCTCTAATTATGCAACAAAGTCTCTTGGTACCGTGATACTTGGTGACTCTTACCAGTGTGATGTTGTGGGGATTGGAGATGTTGTTGTGCAGTTCATTGATGGTTCAAAATTTACTATGCATAATGTATGCCATGTACCTCAGTTATCACATAGTTTGATGTCAGTTGGTCAACTTGATGACCTTGGTTACAAGGTGGTCTTCTATGCTCAGTCCTTTCACATATCAAAGGGCAATATGGTTATTGCAAAAGAAAGAAAAGTTGGCTCACTTTATCCTTTATTTGTATCACAAAAAGAACACTTGTTAGCTGTTACTAATCAGCCTATGGCTTGTATTTGGCATGGTCGTTTGGACCATATATCTCGTAGTGAAATGGAAAATCTTTCTCATTCTGAAAAAATGGCTTGCTTCACTTGAGACTGAAAAAGGAACTAAGCTTAAGGCTTTACATTCAGATAACGGGGGTCAGTATACCTCACATGAATTCAGCCTTTTCTGTCAGTCTAGAGGGATTTGTAGAGAGTTTACAGCTCCTTATACCCTGGTACAGAATGGTGTAGCTGAGAGGATGAATAGAACTATTCAAGATAGAGTAGTATCTATGTTGCATCATTCAAACCTCTCACAAGGCTTTTGGGCAGAAGTAGTACTGACTGCAGTTCATGTGATTAACCTTTCACCTAGTACTGCCAAAGGTCTGAAAGTGACACAAGACTTGTGGATAGGGAAGCCACCATATTATGATCATCTTCGTGTTTTTGGGTGTGAAGCATATGTTCATATACCCAAGAATCTTAGGCAAAAATTGGATCATAATTCAAAGAAATGCATTTTCCTTGGATATGGTCGAGAAGGACAATTTGGATATCGCTTATGGGATCCTGAAACACGCACAGTGATCAAAAGTAGTGATGTCATTTTCAATGATTCTAAGATGCATAAACAACCCATTAAGGAGGTTGAAGTGAGAAGAGTGGTGTTTGAGGATACTAGTCCTCCGGTTAGCATGCATAAAAATGCTGCACATAGAGATGTTCAAGAGAATGTCCATTCAGATCAGTCTGTACATGTTCCTGTTCAGCAAATATTGAGATGTTCTGCATGTATCTCACATCCACCTGATAGATATGTTCCAGGTTTAGATTTTGTTATGCTAACAGACTTGGGATTTAGTAACTTTGTCAAAGGGCAGGAAAGCTTTACCATGTAAATGGGTATATAAGCTGAAATTCACATGAGATAGTGCTTCTCCAAAGTATAAAGCACGACTCATTGCAAAGGGTTTTAAGCAACAACATGGTGTTGATTTCGAGGAAATCTTATCTCTAGTGGTCAAGATGAATACCTTGCCCATGTTGCTTGGATTCGTTGCAATGTAGGACTTAGAGCTAGTCCAAATGGATGTGAAAACTGTTTTCTTGCATGGCTATCTTACAGATAAGATCTATATGGAACAACCAGAGGGTTATGTAGTTCCTAACAAGGAAATTCTAGTTTGTAAGCTTAAAAAGAGCTTGTATGGACTTAAACAGTCCATTAGACAATGGTACCAAAAGTTTGATGCTTTTATGAGATCTCAAGGCTATTCTCGAAGCAATGAGGATCATTGTCTCTACACAAAGAGATGCTGAGATGGCAGCTTGATATGCTTGATACTTTATGTCGATGATATCTTGCTTGTTGGTAAGTCCTCTTATGATTTGTCCGTTCTCAAAAAGAAATTGAGTCAGACATTTGATATGAAGGATTTGGGGGATGCCAAACATATTCTTGGCATGCACATTACTCATGATAGGAGTAAAAGATGCATGTACTTGTCTCAAAGCGACTACATATCCAAAGTACTTCACCAGCTCAACATGCAGGGTGGAAAGGCATTGCGTACACCTTTACCCACATATGTGAAATTGAGCAAGGATGATTGCCCCAAATCAAATGAGGAAAAGGAATTCATGACGAAAATTCCATATCATTGTGCTATTGGTAGTCTCATGTATGCTATGGTAGCTACGAGACTAGACATTGCATTTGTAGTGGGAGTAATGAGTAGATATATATCTAATCTTGGCAAGAAACATTGGGAAGCGGTCAAGATGATTTTGAGATATCTGAGTGGCACTAAGGACAAGTGTCTATGCTTAGGTAGAGGGAAAGCATCCATTATTGGTTACACAAATTCTGATTATGTTGGTTGTGTAGACAATCGTAAGTCTACATCAGGGTACATTTTTCATTTTGTTGGAGGTGCTATCTCTTGGAGATCTCGTTGTTGAGGGAGAGTCAAGCAAAAAGAAGAAAAGAAGAAGACAAAGGAAGAAGCTTCACTAAAAGATCATATTTGAAGATATATCTCTGCAAGAAGCGCCGCAGGGGCGCAACACCCATCACTGCACAGAGCCCCGCAGGGGCACACATCAAGGAAAAGCACATAGGAGGGAAGGAGGAACCAGGGCCAGGAAGTATCCATGAAGAAGTGCAAGAAGATATCCGACGGTCAAGAAGGTCCTTCAACATCTGGGTCTTTGGAAGAAGTGCAAGAAGTGCAAGAAGTATCCATGAAGAAGTGCAAGAAGATATCCGGTGGTTCCACAACCACAAGAAGGTCCTTCAACATCTGGGTCCTTCAAAAAACGTGTGTACCTAAGGACAAACCTAGGGACTTGTGGAGAAAGAGACTATACCTCAATCCCCCTCAAGTGCATATAGTGGGGATTCACACTTTATTTATCAATCCGAGGAGTATCAAAACCTAGCCGAGTGTATGAAGACATGCATTCAAGTGATGATCAATGCAAACGAGCTTCCCAAAGAGTGCAAACAAGGCTAAGACTATTCCAAACAAGCTTCCACTGTCAGTTATGGTGTCGCGATACTTGGAGAAGCAGCCAACAGTAAATTGAGCTTTTCTCTCAGCTTCAAACTCAGAATATAGCAAATAGCATATGCATTTCGAAGCTCGCGCAAAGACGCATCCAATGGTGGTATTTTCACTCAATTCTGACACTTTTGCTTCAAGTTATGAGCAAAATACTGAGTCGCGGGAATGACCTTCCTACACTTCAGCACTTCCTACACTTCACACACACCTTGACAACAGCAAACAAACACTTTCATGGATAGACAACACTTCCTAACACTCTTTTCAAGCAACACACAAGCACACAAGCTCACAAAGAAGATGATACAGAGAGGAGAAGACACAAATTCGAAATTCTGTGCTCTTGATTCTCACAATGGCAAAAAGTCTTTACAAAGAGTCACAAATTGACTTGTATATATGTGCCCTAAAAATGGTCCTTTCACACAAGAGACCGGCACTTTATTCACTAAAAGGTTAATTTCCTACTAATTTACATGGGTAAGCTACTAATCTCCATGGGTATGCATCTAGAGGACTCCTCTAGTGCATTTACAACGGAGAATATGTTACAAAAATGGTTATAATACAAAAATAGAGTGTCCAAATTGAAAAAATTTTGGAGCCCATCTTTTTCTCTGCCTTATGCTCTTCTTAGCTCTGCAACACTCTCCCCCTCTATGTCTCTATCGTCCCTTTATAGGTTTTTCTTCTTGTCTGTCGCTTGTTTTCCGCATGCATCTCTTGGTCAGTTTTGCCTCTTTGTCAGACTGGCATTACGTTTTAATGGCCCTATTCTTGATTCTTGTTTTACATCCTCTGGGCCTGATGTATTCGTTTTGCCTGTTCTTTTCTTTTCATCGCCCGCAACCCGTGGAGATGGACTACCTGAGATTTGTAGTCTAGTTCACCAATAACCTCTTTAATTCTGGGTTGCTGTGTTAAGTCGGGCTGCCACGCACGCCACCAGTGGAAGGTATGAGGATGTGGTCCTTGAGCTTTCGATCTGGACCTTCCAAAGATCCAGATGTTGAAGGACCTTCTTGTGGTTCTGGAACCGTCAGATATCTTCTTGCACTTCTTCATGGATACTTCCTGGCCCTGGTTCCTCCTTCCCTCCTACGTGCTTTTCCTTGATGTGTGCCCCTGTGGGGCTCTGTGCAGAGATGGGTGTTGCGCCCCTGCGGGGCTTCTTGCAGAGATATATCTTCAAATATGATCTTTTAGTGAAGCTTCTTCCTTTGTCTTCTTCTTTTCTTCTTTTTGCTTGACTCTCCCTCAACACTGCCCCCTTCCTGAACTCTGTCGTCCCCGACAGGCTTTGGAAGTTGATGGGAGTACGTTCTATACACTTTTTGCTCTGTTTCGTTAAGTAGATTAGCTTCACGTATCATTAGATGCTTCCATTGTTCTACTTTCACACCATCATGTGGTGGCTGTCTGTGGTCAGCGAAGAAGCTTAGCTCATATGCCACTAATCTGGCATTCAAGTTGGATGACATCTAAAAGAAAATTTCTGAATCGATTTCAAAAAACCCTGTGAAAAAGACTTCTTCGAATGTTTACATATATGTGCTTGGTAATAACATGAGCCTAGAATAATAGGCCATTATTGTAGGTCGGCTAGGCATAACAGACAAATAAAAAATGAGGATATCTGTTCCTTGATTAATACCAATGAAGTTTAAAAATGTATAAGCCGCATGCTTGAACACCTTCAAAACTGTAAGGATCATGCTGAGAATTTTATTCGTCATTTTGATAGTTAGATCGGGTACTGCTGCATAACAATGCAACCAAAATTCAATGGTTTTTACCATATAATCTTCTGTCAGTAGATAGTTATGAGGTGGACTTGGAAGTAGGGGATAATTTAGCCACTGTTTATTGATCACACCATTCTTCTGCATGTCCAAAAATTCTCTTGCTTCTCTGCGATGGGGTGTTGGAAAAAATGAAGGGTTTACCTGTAATAAATACGGTGCTGCTTGCCAGTGCACCCGCAAAGTAGGATTTTTCTCCAGAGATTTTCTTCACCATACAGGCTGTGTAGCTTCAAATTCTTCTTGAGTATAATTGAATGTGTCATCTTTAAAATGCAACTGCTCATCTGGATTTCTCTGTGTGATCTTCTTTATGTATTGCCTTGTTTTCTCTTTCAATAATCCGTACGGAATGTTGAAAGGCTTCATTATGGTATCCAAGTCTTTTCCCTTTATTTTTGCTTCCTTCATTACTTTGATCACTTCATTTTCAAAATTCTCTGTCAACCGGGACACCAATAGTGCCCGTTCCTTCTGACCTATTTCTGTAGTGTATGGCATGGGATGATCATCACATGGGTCTGCCATTTGCTCTTTAATTGGAGAATTATAGATCGGGGGAGATAGAGGACGTACCTCTACCTCGTCAGTAGGATTCTCTTGTGTTGGCTCTACTGGTGTCCCGATGGATACTTTCTCTTCTGCTTTGGTTTCTAATTGCGCAAGGCGTGCAGTCTTTTCTTTAACTTCTTGCATAGCTGCCCTGAGTGCCTCTTTTGTTGTAAGCAGTTCATTACCGATTTCTGCGATCTGGTCCATGTTTTCACTGTAACTCACTGCAAGTTTTCAGTTGGCAATGTTCAGTTGTTACTTTAGCTCATTGGTTTCTTGAATGTACCTACGTTCCCATTCTTCTCTTAGGGCTTGCTCTTGTGTCAGGAAATCTGCATATTTCTCAATCTGATCTCTTAGTTCCTTCTGGTCAGTAGCAGAAGTCTCTTGCTTTTCTATAGATTGGTCATATAGTAATGCCCTCATCAGTTCTTTATTTCGATTGCGTAAATTATCATTTTCCTCCATGTATACTTTCAGTTGTGCTTCCAGCAGATTACTTCAAGCTTTCATTCTCTCCTTGTCTGCTTCACTAGCTTCATGCTGTCTTTGTAATTCCGCAAGTTGCGTCTGGAGCTGATGATGCTGCTTCATCAAGGTATTGCATTGTTCTGTAACTGCAATTATCTCCGTTTCCTTGACTGAAATCTCTTGTTGGGCCTGGATGAGCTGTGTGGACAATTGCTCACTCATGACTTGAAATTGATTCTTCTCCCTCATGGCCTTGTCGTAATCTGCATCTGTTTCCATCAATTGTTGTTGCGTGTCCATGGCCGTTTGTATCATTTGCTTGACCACAGGTTTTAATTGAGTAACATCAACATTCAGCCATGTGGTAGGGATGCTAGGTTCTTCGCCCGTGGTAACGTCTTTCCCCTATGCCACATGTAGCGTAGTATCATGGGGCTACCTAATGTGGAGTTGTATCAGTGGCTCAGCCTCCTTATGGTCAATTTTTCCCTGTGGCGTATCGTCGGGTACTTCAATCACAATTGGTTCCTTATTTTGAGGGAAACTATCTCCTCTATCCATGCATGTCTGTATTTCTTCTTTTACAGGTGGTACTGCATCTTTATTTCTGATTGGAACTTCCTTAATGCTGATTTTAGACTGATTGTTTAATTGAATAATATGTACCATTTCAGTGGGTGCTTCTTGGTTCCTTTCCTTTGACTGTTGATGGTCAGGTGTGACCTCTACCTGATTTATCTCTGTCCATTCCTCATTGTTCATTTCTGTTCTTATGTCAATGTCCAATGTGTCTTTTTCAGGGCTAGATTCCTCATTAGAGCTTGAATCTTCCAAGCCCAGTTCTTTATATCTGGCAGCTTGTTCTGGGGTATGTTCCTTATTCTTTTGTTGCTTGGCTTTGCTTGCTTGTCTGTATTGATGACCTTGAACATTCAAATTCACTTGTCCTTGCATATACATGTGCGTCTCTTCTAGAGCTACCGAGAGGTCCCTTTTTTTGATCGGTTGCTGTGTCAAAGCAATTTTAGGCAATGTATGGGTCCTCTTTGATTGTGGTGTCTCTTGAGCTTCTTCCTCTCTAATGCATTTAGTCCTTTGCATGGGTATCTTTGAACTGGTTCCCACTTCTTCAATAGAGACGACTGTTTTCTTTTTCTTTGGTACCGTTGCAGACTTGGAATATTTTGCAATCTCTGTGGAATTTGGCATTAAGCGTAAGCACTCCTTCATTTCAAGTGCCTCGTAGATTAGCAAGGTCAATGCTGAACTTGCATTCAAGAACTTTTTCTGACCCCACTTTTTCTTTGCTTCAAATAGGCAGTCCTGAATATACGGGGTCATATTTACTTGGTTTCCCACTTGCCTCATAGCATGTGAGAGTAATTGCACAACAATTTTTTGAGGTCCTGTGTATATATGCATACTCGGGAAACAAAAATGTTAGTGCACTAAACAAACCGAGTCTTCAATATCTGTTCTATTGATTTCCAAAAACGTTCTCTTTTTGGGATCGTGATATTCATCCTTGACATTGGTGAGGCCATCTTGATTCCATCCAAAAGCTCTGTTGATTAGCTCATGAGTGAATCGAATCGTCTTCCAAGTACCAACTTTGTCAAGCACTCTTGCTTCAGGGACTGATGGCTTATCTGATGCAGATTGTAGTGTATTCATAACCTGTGTGCATCTCTAGAAATCTGGCAAATATATTGGAAGTCTCAAGAATGCATCAATTCTGGCTTGTGTCCAGACATCTGTCATGCACGGTAATCCTTGTATGATAGTCTTGAAATCTTGTGAAATGATAGGGAAGTAGTGATCCCTATCCATGATCTTGATAGTTGCCATAAAAAGAAGTTCGGACACTGGTTGATCATCAAGAAACCAATGGCCTCTTGCTTTCGTGATTGATTCCAAGGGAAGAAGCAGGACCTCTTCCTCTTGCATAGCCTCGGAATTGGATGATGCCATCTGCACTCAATATATACCAGTAATTAGTGCAAGCTGGTATCAAGAATCAACCTTCACTTATCCTTCTTACATTTGGGACTCTCTGAGTGGATTTTATCCTCCCTTCCCTATGGGTGTGAGAAAGGTAATACCTGGGGTTTTTCACGCTTATTCATATTGTTTTTATGTTTGTGTCTAAAAGAAAACAGAAAAGTTAGTTCATAGCCGAAGCAGTTATTGAATTAGATGTTATTTTCTTTTTGATTATTTCACCAGTGCTCTCCTATTTCCCAAGAGGGAAATGTGCTTCACTATCTAGAAGTAGAAGAAGAATGTGCCGAATGCTTGGCCTTGTAATGTGGCTCTATCATGCATACTTTGGATTATGGTGACTCCAAATGTGTGCAACTCGAATTACTTGGTTGATGCATACAGATTGTCTTGCCTTTCGGCATCCAAATCTGCCTTACTCCCTTGGGATAGTATGTATCCCTAGCATTCCTGGAGAATGGCGTACTTTTCATGTAATACTTTTGCTTTGTCTTCTGTTCGAATCTTTGAATGATTTTTGTTGCATGTCGAGTTTCCTACTTTGTCTTGTAGTGGTTTATCTTCGGTCGTTTTGCCTTTAGATCATGCTGATTCTCCTTGTGCCTTGGCTTGTCCTTTTTAATGATTGTCACTTGGGCACATGACTTAGGAATCCATATTTGTGTTCGGGCCGACTAGGCGGCTATCACCTTCTTCGAAATCCATACTCTAGCACTTATTTGTGGAATTGGGTGTCAAACGTGACTTGCATTTTTATTCTGTTGTTGTTTTCGAGGTCGATAGTGATTCGTTTGTTGAAGATATGCTGCCACTTGATCTTTTCTGATCCAAGCCTGTTTAGTGTAAGGAATAGGGTATATTCTAATGTGTGCAGTTGTTTGAAAGTCATGCTGACTAGTCTCTCTTGTGCTTGGTTCCTCACTGAGGCTGTTATTGGATAGAACACTAATCATGTGATTTACTGGATTAGAAGATTGTGTGCAATCGAGATTCGGTGTATCCTCACATGAAGTATGCGATGAAGGGTTTTCTATAGTGCGAGTGAACATACATTCATCATCACGCTCGTTTAAGTGATCTTTCGGTTCTATACACGTGACTTTGATCGGTCATTCATCTAACACGCTAAATACCTCACGATGTCCTATCTTGGCTGAGATGTAACCTAGGGCCAATTGAATATTCACTTCATATTCATATATCCAATCTTGGCCTAACACGAGCTCTTCTAATAAGTCCTGGTCATGACATACTAAGAGTTTTTGTTCCATTGTGTTGTTTCCAAGATGTAGAAGTAATGTGATCTCACCGATACATTGAGTAACTGTTCCTCCTATTCCTATCAGTTGTGCCTTAGAAGGGTGTAATTCTTCCTTGAGTTTGTGGGTCAATGAATACTTGATACAACTTATGGCTTCTCCTGTGTCAATGAGAGCATCCACCAAATAGTATTCCTTTGTTCCAACACCCAAATTCAAATATGGTTGTGTCATTTGCTGTCCTAGGTTTTCAGTGGCTCTAAAATTAGCCATAGGGATGAGTTCCTCTCCTTGTTGATATCTCTCATCTCTCTTTCTCATCCACTCCTTTCGTTTCCTGATTCGCTCTAGTGCTTCTTGTATAGCTTCTTCTCATATTCTTTCTTCCTCTATGCACCTATTTTTACCCATTACTAGTCGTGACATTATCTCTTTTGTCAATGGCTCTAAATATTTTTTCACTCGACATCCACTGATATAGTTTGGTAATACCTCTCCATCTAAGGTTGCTAAACTGATGGCTCTGCATGTTGCTTCAAAGTATAGACCAAAACTAAATCACCTTCCTTTAGGTTTTTGTCTTTAATGTGAGCATCAAAATATGCCTTCTGTCACCTTTTAGCAGCATAAATCCCTGCTACCGCTTGTAACCTAGTTTCGTGTAACTTTTCTATTTGATCCAATTGTGCTGACAATTCATGTCCAATCCACTCGTAACTTGTTGCTACTCTGAGAGTGGGTATTAAGAAATCAATCGGCAAGATAGCATTCTGTCTGTACACCAAGTTAAAAGGAGTAGTACCTATGGCTGTTTTGTAGGCTACCCAGAATGCCCATAAAGCATGATGTATTTGTTTATGCCAATCCGATCTACCATTGTTGACAATTTTTGTGAGAACTGTACACAAGATTTTATTTGAACTTTTGGCTTGTCCATTGGCTTGTGGGTGATATGGGGCTGATTTCTTATGAATTACTAAGAATTCATTCAGTAGTGCTTCTATCACTTCATTCACAAAGTGTGTGCCTTTATCACTCACAATTTCTGTAGGCAATCCAAATCTAGTGAAGACATTCTCGAAGAGAAACTTGGCCGTAGTCCTTGCATCATTTTTCTTGGTGGCTCTAGCTTCAACCCATTTGGTCAAATAGTCTGTGGCTACGATTATGTACTCGGCATGGGATCCTTTAGCTGGTGGGCTAATAGGTCCTATGAAGTCTATTCCCCATTTAGTAAAGGCTCTGGCACTCATCATGGATTTCAATGGCATTTCATCCCTTCTAATTGGATATTTCGTTCGTTGACAAGTATCACATCGCTGAACATATGTAGCTGCATCTTGATGTAGAGTTGGCCACCACATTCCTGCAAAAAGAATCATTTTTGCAGTTTTATCTACAGAAAAATGTCCTCCTGGAGCTCCTGTATGTGCCATCTCTAAAACAGCAAGATATTCGTCTTCATGAATGCACATTCGTAAATGATTGTCTCTTCCCCGCTTGAAAAGCTGTTTTCCTATGAGAGCATAGTCCTTGCTTTGTTCTATGAGTGCACGTTTCCTTGCTAGAGTGGCTCTTTTTGGGTACTCTTGGGTCTTCAAGAACTTTACCAGAGGCATGCTCCATCTTGGTGCCACTGTGGAATAGCATAGAGTAGAGCTCTCTTCTCGATTTCGTTCGTGACAAGTTGGGCAAGCTGATACATAGTTATGTGTATCCCTCTGCATGGTTGGCCAATATATGCCTAATCTCTTCAGAGTTTGCCATGTTCCATTCGCATTTAAATGAGTTTTCCATTGATTTACATGTGCCTTTTGAAGCCACATTTCTTGTTCCTCTTCTTCTACGCATCTCATGAGTAATCTGTTGGAGATAGATGTCTGCGAAAGCACGCGAACAACACAAGGAAGAAGAAGAAGCTTGGAGCACAAACACAAAATAGTGAATGTATTACTAGAGAATGTACAAAGATAAGTAGCCCATTAGGGCAATAGGCGTATATACAAGCCGGGGGAAAAAAACCTCCTAAAGAGGGAAAAAAGTGCCTCGACGGTCCTAGTGTGTTCACACACGTCACTACCTAAATATATCAACAAATCCCCCTTGGGAGTGATGCGGTGAACAAGGAGCTGGCACTCATGTATAAGGAAGTGCCAAGCTATGTGGAAATCACTCCACAAAAGGAAGTAAGCCCAAAGCTTTGCGGAAAGCTTCAAACTTCTCCCTAGGCAAAGCCTTCGTGAAAAGGTCTGCAATGTTCTCCTGCGTGGGCACATATGCCAAGCTCATCTCCCCAGCAGAGAACCTCTCCCTGACATAGTGATAATGCACCTCAATGTGCTTAGTGCGAGCATGGAACACAGGGTTCCTCGCAACTGCCAATGCGCTCTGACTGTCAGTGAAGATGGTGGTGGCAGAAGACTGGCCGACACCCAAATCAGCCATAAGGCATCTGAGCCACACACACTCAACAGTCGCTGTGAAAGCTGCCCTATACTCAGCCTCACAACTGGAAGTGGCCACAGTAGGCTGCTTCTTGCTCAACCAAGATATACATGAGTTACCAAGCATGAAGCAAAAACCACTGGTGGATACACGAGTGTCATAGCAACCAGCCCAATCTGAGTCAGAAAAAGCATGCAAATCTGGCGGTAATGATCCCCCCTTGGAATAAAACAACCCAAGTAGCCGAGTACCACTCAAGTAGCGAAAGATGCGCTTAACCGCCTTCCAATGCGTGACTCCTGGGCAATGCATAAACCTGCTCATCTGTGAGACAACAAACTGAATATCTGGCCGAGTAATGCATAAGTAAATCAAGCATCCAACAGCCTGCTGATAGAGAACAGCATCAAATGCATCTCCAGCATCATGAAGACTCAATCGTAAACTTGTCTCCATAGGGTTGGCAATAGGCTTACAGTCTTCAAGGCCAAACCGCTGCAATAATGTGTCAATATATTTCGTTTGACACAAAGCCATTCCACCATCAACTTGCATAAACTGAATGCCCAAATAGTGATGCAAATGCCCCAAATCAGACATCTCAAATGAGGCATGCAAATCAGCCTTAAAATCAGCAATATGCTTCTCAATAGGACCAATGAGCAGCATGTCATCAACATAGACAACAATGATCAGAAGCACATCATTAGCACGCTTAACATATAAGGTGCTTTCAGTTGGACTGTTCTCAAAACCATGTGCAATCAGATAGGCATGTGTTAGTCGTTAAACTTCCGACTTCAGACTCAAAACACTTTCAAAAGTCAGACGTTCCCGAACCCTTCAATCTTTACTCTTCCATGTTCAGGTAAATCAATTGGCAATACCGAGATAACTAATATTAAGCTACCTCTTAGCCATGTGGGTTCTTGGGAGTGGTAGGGGTCTGTTAGAAAGAGGCCCTGTACTATTTTCCCAACTTCTTACACAATCATAAATGCTCTATCGCGTCTTAGCTCAGTACTTGACTCTGAATACTGATAACTATTCGGCCTACTGGGACTTAGAACTTCCGGACTGGACCTGCTATAGCAACAGAGCAGTAGTCCGGTTCTGACTTATAACTAATAGAATACTCAACTTCATTAATCGAATGCCACTCAATATGCACTTCTTCGTGACAGATAGGTATACCGAACAATAACACAACAGACATCTATACTTGAATGTATGCAAACTTACCGTATGCCAAACTCAAGCAACAAGTTCCTACCAACAGTCGACTCGTCACAAACTTATCATTGTTTCCACTCGCGTTCAGACCATTATCGATACGAGTCCTTCCTGGGATCTGAATCGATAGTGAACGCAGACTATTGTATCGAACCTGGTTACTTAACAAAAAATGCTAACACGCAAATAGTTCGCTTCGGCCTTACACAGACCCTTGTTCAATAGAAGATTGATAAACAACACTTATTCCGTGATAAAATCCAGAACCACATATAACTATCACCAAACAGATTCACAACACAATACTACCGAGTTGTAACTCTGCACTACAGGGAGAATAGTCGAATAGACAGATCCGAACAGAACAGAACAGAGCTCAATCTTCTCATCGACACAGCACACAAATTCAAACAGTATGCTCACAATTCCCCAAAACGGGCTCTCTACCACTCTTTTCTCATTGCCTTATATAGAAGATTTGTTACAAGAGTGCGCGAATCTTTAGTTTCACGCGCATTTCAAAAAGGTTCTTTTATATTTAAGACGTCTGTCATAGTACATTTGTCCTTTTTCGGTGGCCGTCTAACACTGGCACGCACAGTGGACTCGAACCCGCAGGTTCCTATGGTTATGATACGAGACCTTCTAAATACATGCTTCGGGCGAGCCTAAACGTTCGGGTAATTTTCTTTTTAATGGTTTCTATCATCTGAACTAGAGTAGTCGGTTCTAATAACTGAGCGTCCGTTCTAACAGAGCTAAGAGCTATGGCTTGGGTTAACATAATTTCGGCCTGGGTCTGTAAGAAGGCCTCTTGTAAATAAAACTCATTGGATAATGCAGCGTCCCAGGATGTCTTTATTTCGGTGACTTTCTTCTGCATATCAGTGACTCGATCCTTCTGATTTCGCAATTGGTTATCTAGTCGCTCGAGTTGCTAGTTCTGAAATTCGATAGTTTTGTAGTATGCATCTCGTTCTCTACGAGCATTTGCTTGTTATTTGGCTTCCCTGGTTAATTGGTGTCTCAGCATATTGTTCGCCTCGTCCAAGCATTCCTGGGCTCTTCGTAGCTCGTCTTCAACTTGTTTTGCTTCTCGCTGTTGTTCCTGATTCTTCTGGATTATCTCTTGCAATTGTGCTTTCGTTTCTTCTACCAATTCTTCGAGTGATGTGCTGATATCTTCCTTTTCCTGTAGTGCGATCTTCAGTTCCCTGACTTCTTCTTGGGCTGCGTTCAATAGTTGGTCTTTGGCGGCAAGTTTCTCCAATGCGTCATTCCGTTGCTGTATCAGTGCCTGTTGTGCCGAAACTTGGCCTTGGAGATCTGCTAATTGCGTCTGTAATTGATGATTCTCTGCTTTTACGGCATCGATTTCTTCTTGGAGAGGGATGATGTCAGCTTCCAATAGGTCGACCTTGTGCTGCAGGTCTTGACGAATCGTATTTGTGACATCGCTAAGCTGCACTGGAAGTTGCTGAGAAAGGGAAATAAGCATTTGTCCCATGGCAGCAAGCTCGGAGAAGACCGGAACGGAGGGAAGGAGAAGTGGGTGTTGTGGTTGCGCAGAGGTTTGGGTGTGGATTTGGGGGGATGTCGGGGGTGAATAATTGAGGGAGGATGAAGAGGATTCCGAATCCGGTGTGGGAATGGGGTTGACTGGTGGAGGTCTAGGAATGGCAGAGTCAGTGTTTGTTACCTGATTGCTTGGTTGTTGTTCATCTGCATTGTTGTCGGTTGTGGATTCGACGGCCTTCAGAAGTGTGTTTAGTGCATCCCTAGCGGATTGCTGCTCGTCTTTCTGTTGCTCTGAGTCTTCTTTGGTTGAAACCGTTTCTGTTTCAGTTCGATTTTGTTGGTCTTGTTGGTCTGCCGATGATTCATTGTGCATTGAGGTGGCTGTATCATGGAAGGTCTCTTGCTCCGCGTCTTCAGCATCTTTGTCTTTTCCGGCAGAACCTTGCGCCTCACTTTCTGATGAGCTGATTCTGATTCTTTTGCGGCGGAATAACTGGTTTATTCCTTCGTCTTCTTCTTCATCGTCTTCGAGTGGTTGTACTGATTCTTCATGCCTTAGAACCGGTCCTTGGGGTGGTGGTTGTGCGGCAAGGATGGCTGGGAAGAGGAATGATATGATATGGGGAAGGCGAGAGCGCGGGGTGGTTCCCTTTTTGACTTGCTTCACTATAGCTACACACTCTTTATGAATTCTATGGAAAAAGTACGAGGCAAAGTTCACGGGTTCTCGGGTAGCTAAATCTAAGGCGGAATAGAAGGGGCGGGAGATACCGTAGGTTCGTTTCTGAAGGTTGAGGATGGCGACTAGAAATTGCAGAGCAGATCTTTCGGGTTCGGGGCAACAGAGAATGGCGTATTCGTTGGACGAAGATCGGGGGAACAGTTCGGTCATGCGGGCGAGGGGGATACTAGGGCCATTTTCTCGGCCTTGCGGGGAGAGGCGGAAGGCTTCAGAGAATTCTTGGAAGGTGATGACGGTTCGCGAAGGTAGGGAGGGGAAGACCCATTGGCGTTCGGTGGCGGGGGACTGGGATCGGAATCGACAGTGAACGTAGACTATTGTATCGAACCTGGTTACTTAACAAAAAATGCTAACACGCAAATAGTTTGCTTCGGCCTTACACAGTCCCTTGTTCAATAGAAGACTGATAAACAACACTTATTCCGTGATAAAATCCAGAACCGCATATAACTATCACCAAACAGATTCACAACACAATACTACCGAGTCGTAACTCTGCACTACAGGGAGAATAGTCGAATAGACAGATCCGAACAGAACAGAACAGAGCTCAATCTTCTCATCGACAAAGCACACAAATTCAAACAATATGCTCAGAATTCCCCAAAACGGGCTCTCTACCACTCTTTTCTCATTGCCTTATATAGAAGATTTGTTACAAGAGTGCACGAATCTTTAGTTTCACACGCATTTCAAAAAGGTTCTTTTACATTTAAGACGTCTGTCATAGTACATTTGTCCTTTTTCGGCGGCCGTCTAACACTGGCACGCATGGTGGACTCGAACCCGCAGGTTCCTATGGTTCTGCTACGAGACCTTCTAAATACATGCTTCGAGTGAGCCTAAACGTTCGGGTAATTTTCTTTTTAATGGTTTCTATCATCTGAACTAGAGTAGTCGGTTCTAATAACTGAGCGTCCGTTCTAACGGAGCTAAGAGCTATGGCTTGGGTTAACAAAATTTCGGCCTGGGTCTGTAAGAAGGCCTCTTGTAAATAAAACTCATTGGATAATGCAGCGTCCCGGGATGTCTTTATTTCGGTGACTTTCTTCTGCATATCAGTGACTCGATCCTTCTGATTTCGCAACTGGTTATCTAGTCGCTCGAGTTGCTGGTTCTGAAATTCGATAGTTTTGTAGTATGCATCTCGTTCTCTGCGAGCATTTGCTAGATCCTTTTGGTATTTGGCTTCCCTGGTTAATTGGTGTCTCAGCATATTGTTCGCCTCGTCCAAGCATTCCTGGGCTCTTCGTAGCTCGTCTTCAACTTGTTTTGCTTCTCGCTGCTGTTCCTGATTCTTTTGGATTATCTCCTGCAATTGTGCTTTCGTTTCTTCTACCAATTCTTCGAGTGATGTGCTGATATCTTCCTTTTCGTGTAGCGCGATCTTCAGTTCCCTGATTTCTTCTTAGGCTGCGTTCAATAGTTGGTCTTTGGCAGCAAGTTGCTCCAATGCGTCATTCCGTTGCTGTATCAGTGCCTGTTGTGCCGAAACTTGGCCTTGGAGATCTGCTAATTGCGGCTGTAATTGATGATTCTTTGCTTTTACGACATCGATTTCTTCTTGGAGAGGGATGATGTCGGCTTCCAGTAGGTCGACCTTGTGCTGCAGGTCTTGACGAATCGTATTTGTGACATCGCTAAGCTGCACTGGAAGTTGCTGAGAAAGGGAAATAAGCATTTGTCCCATGGCAGCAAGCTCGGAGAAGACCGGAACGGAGGGAAGGAGAAGTGGGTGTTGTGGTTGCGCAGAGGTTTGGGTGTGGATTTGGGGGGATGTCGGGGGTGAATAATTGAGGGAGGATGAAGAGGATTCCGAATCCGGTGTGGGAATGGGGTTGACTGGTGGAGGTCTGGGAATGGCAGAGTCAGTGTTTGTTACCTGATTGCTTGGTTGTTGTTCATCTGCATTGTTGTCGATTGTGGATTCGACGGCCTTCAGAAGTGTGTTTAGTGCATCCCTAGCGGATTGCTGCTCGTCTTTCTGTTGCTCTGAGTCTTCTTCGGTTGAAACCGTTTCTGTTTCAGTTCGATTCTGTTGGTCTTGTTGGTCTGCCGATGATTCATTGTGCATGGAGGTGGCTGTATCATGGAAGGTCTCTTGCTCCGCGTCTTCAGCATCTTTGTCTTTTCCGACAGAACCTTGCGCCTCACTTTTTGATGAGCCGATTCTGATTCTTTTGCGGCGGAATAACTGGTTTATTTCTTCGTCTTCTTCTTCATCGTCTTCGAGTGGTTGTACTGATTCTTCATGCCTTAGAACCGGTCCTTGGGGTGGTGGTTGTGCGGCAAGGATGGCTGGGAAGAGGAATGATATGATATGGGGAAGGCGAGAGCGCGGGGTGGTTCCCTTTTTGACTTGCTTCACTATAGCTACACACTCTTTATGAATTCTATGGAAAAAGTACGAGGCGAAGTTCACGGGTTCTCGGGTAGCTAAATCTAAGGCGGAATAGAAGGGGCGGGAGATACCGTAGGTTCGTTTCTGAAGGTTGAGGATAGCGACTAGAAATTGCAGAGTAGATCTTTCGGGTTCAGGGCGGCAGAGAATGGCGTATTCGTTGGACGAAGATCGGGGGAACAGTTCGGTCATGCGGGCGAGGGGGATACTAGGGCCATTTTCTCGGCCTTGCGGGGAGAGGTGAAAGGCTTCAGAGAATGCTTGGAAGGTGATGACAGTTCGCGAAGGTAGCGAGGGGAAGACCCATTGGCGTTCGGTGGCGGGGGACTGGGCAATGGCAGGGATGATTTGCGCGAAGAAGGGATGGGCTTCCACTGAGTGCCAAGGCAACTCAGTGAAGTTGGCCAACCCTCTGCAACGCAGGTATTCACCTACCTCGGTAGGGATACCATCACAGAAAGCAGCATAATTGGCTATCACTTCCATGGCGTTTGCTGATACAGACGATGAACACGAATACAGAACGCAAGAGGTCGCATAGAACACTAACACACAACACAGTAGCGATTTTTGGCGTTGCCGAAAGGGTTAAGTAGGAACAACATGGTGGGGAGGGAAAGGGGGTGGGTATCATTGTGCGGTGCGGGAATGATACGGTTTGCATGCTGGCATGCGTGCTTGAGTGACTAGTAAGGGGGCGGTTGGTAACATAAAGATTTTACAAAACACGGCTATTTATAAAAAGGGAGAAAGAAAAAAGAAAAAGATTACACAAAACGCGGCCCACCGCCGAATAATTTAATGCGGACTAGTAGCGTGATGATACAGCCGTAACTTCGACCCATTGATTACTTTTGGAAGTGGATTTCCGGTCAATTTAATCAACCGAAAAGTTGCCGGACCGATTTGTTCCGCACAAGTCCTACGGGATGGACTCTAGATTGATCTGCCATTCTGACAAAAAATTGAACTGGTTCAATTTCGGTCCATCCTAACCTTTTGCATAATGCCACAGTCGCAATGTTTACACCAGAGCCTCCATCAATTAATACCTGCGTAATCTTATGATTCTTATACCATACTGTAATCAAGGGAACTGAATGATCAACCATAGAGTCAGGTTCCGGTTGAATTGCTGTCGTCGCCGGAATACAAGAAGGCACCGGACTGAACTGTTGCTGGAACTGTTGTCGAATCCCAGGTACTAGTGCCAGAAGTTGGCCTAGAGGCAGGGTGATAGATGCCTTGGCTAAAATTTCCCAGGCCTGTTGAGATTGGTTGTCCTGCTCCTTTGAACTTGAGGTCTCTGCCGATGCAGAAGTATCTGCTGGCATGTCTACTGCTGATGATGGCTCTGCTGCTGCTTCCTTTTGTTGTGTTCCTTCCTTTGTCGACGAAGCCTGGGTCACCGGAATAGGTTCTGGGAACACTGGTGGTTCTGTTGCGGTCCAGTGACTAGCCTTGTTATACATCCTATATTGTTCTCGTATCCCCGATTCGAATATTTCTGCTCCCGACTGCAGTTGTTTACCGGATTGGGTCTGGACTGTAGCAGTCTGTGTTTCTACTGGTGTGATTTGTACCATGTTGGCCATTGGGTTTTGTCGTTCCTTCTTCCTTTGATCATACTCAGCCGCATCTTTGCAAAATCTTCTAATGTGTCCAAATTCACCACAAAAATGACAGCATGGTGGTGGTAAATTGGGATTTTCTGGTGGTGGTCTGTTCTGCCAGCGGTTTGCATTATAATTGTTGTTCCTCTGTCCTCGGTAGTTCCGATATCCTTGCGGTTGATTGTTTCTCAGTTGCGGAGGTACATAGTGATTCGCTGGCTGTCCACGTTCTTGAATAACTGCATTGACCGTTGCTGTTCCCTGTACTCTGGCATTGTAGACACAGTTTCCGGTGGTGTGTCCGGCAGTGTTGCAGATAGCGCAGAACGTTTGATTTAGTGCACAATTGGCACTAGTATGACCTGAATTTTTGCTTGTGATGCAGTATACTTGTCTGGTTATATCTTCAACCATATTTTTGTTTGTTTTTAACCACTCCAAGTCTTCTGTAAATCCACCGACTTTGGATTCCAGTTGCAGAGCCATTGCAATGACTGCATCCAGCGTCATAGCTCCGACACATCTTATGATCATGATCTGCTTCAGTTGTGGGGTTAAGCCATTGATGAACCACTGAGTGATGACATCATCAGGTAAGTTAGCGTGGGCCTGTGGTATCTGTCGCAAGTGTGTTCTAAAAAGTGTAGCATACTCCTGGACAGTCTGATTTGCCTTCTGACGGTTGTTTTGTAAATAATCAAAGATTTCGGCGAGATTCTTCTTTAGCCTGAATCGTTGCAGAAAAGCGTCTCGTACTGCGTCATAGGTACCGAAATGATTAATATCGTATTCCGTAAGCCATCTCGCTGCTTCATTGACCAGTGTAGATTGAAAAACAATGACCTTATACTCCTGATCCGGTGGATGGTTAAGAACTGCATAACTTATCTCGAAAGTGCGTACGTGAGCATCCGGATCATCTCCTGGGAATCCACCGAATTTCGTGTATGTTACTCCTGTTGGAGATGGCCTTGGTTGACATAAATGTTGTTGTCCGTTCATTGTGAGTGTATTAGGCCTTCCTTCTGTATCTCGAGGTTGATTGGTTGAACTATCGGAACTTGTATCGCCAGATGGTGTGCCTTCCGGTGTGTTGTTTTTACTTAGGATGCTTCGGATCTCTGCTTCGAACAGCTTTCCTTCCTTCTAGATGTCCAATATCCGAAATCTTTCTTCCAAGCACGATGGTTGGGCTGAGGATTCTGCAAAAAATGCTAAGCCTTCGCCGGCAGTTGGTGATTCTATCACCGGAATATCACTGGAATGAACCGAAATTGTGCCAGAATGTAGTGTTTTTCCGCTTTTACCGATTTCTTTTCCTAGAGTGTTTCTGATAGTAGATAACTCTGAATCTTTATCCAAGATTGTTAAACTGGTTTCCGACAGCGTCTTGGTAGATTCTGGAATTACTATATCTTTGATAGGCAGGGTAGACGTAGCACCAGAATGTACCAAAGGCGTTGATCGTTACACCGGAATATGACCGGAATTAATTCTAACGTCCTTAACTTGCTTGACCACTGGGTCAGACCGCGTTATACCTTCTCCTCCTAGGGTTGTCTTTAGCACTTTACGTGCTCCAGCCTTATGGTTCTTAGGATACGTTTCGCCAGACCGAGTAACCGGCATGTATCATTGCGCAGTAACACTATCTGAGCAGTTTGCAACAATCTGGTTCTGTTGCTACTGTCAGTCAATCGAACGATAAACGGGATGTTTGATTCTGACAAACAATTGGCACTCTAATGCCACCTTCCCACAAATAACTGGCAATCTGATGCCACTTTCCCACAGATAACTGGCAATCTGATGCCACTTTCCCACAGACGGCGCCAAATGTTAGTCGTTAAACTTCCGACTTCAGACTCAAAACACTTTCAAAAGTCGGACGTTCCCGAACCCTTCAATCTTTACTCTTCCATGTTCAGGTAAATCAATTGGCAATACCGAGATAACTAATATTAAGCTACCTCTTAGCCACGTGGGTTCTTGGGAGTGGTAGGGGTCTGTTAGACAGAGGCCCTGTACTATTTTCCCAACTTCTTACACAATCATAAATGCTCTATCGCGTCTTAGCTCAGTACTTGACTCTGAATACTGATAACTGCTCGGCGTACTGGGACTTAGAACTTCCGGACTGGACCTGCTATAGCAACAGAGAAGTAGTCCGGTTCTGACTTATAACTAATAGAATACTCAACTTCATTAACCGAATGCCACTCAATATGCACTTCTTCGTGACAGATAGGTATATCGAACAATAACACAACAGACAACTATAATCGAATGTATGCAAACTTACCGTATGCCAAACTCAAGCAACAAGTTCCTACCAACAGTCGAATCGTCACAAACTTATCATTGTTTCCACTCGCGTTTAGACCATTACCGATACGAGTCCTTCCTGGGATCGGAATCGACAGTGAACGCAGACTATTGTATCGAACCTGGTTACTTAACAAAAAATGCTAACACGCAAATAGTTCGCTTCGGCCTTACACAGTCCCTTGTTCAATAGAAGACTGATAAACAACACTTATTCCGTGATAAAATCCAGAACCGCATATAACTATCACCAAACAGATTCACAACACAATACTACCGAGTCGTAACTCTGCACTACAGGGAGAATAGTCGAATAGACAGATCCGAACAGAACAGAACAGAGCTCAATCTTCTCATCGACACAGCACACAAATTCAAACAGTATGCTCACAATTCCCCAAAACGGGCTCTCTACCACTCTTTTCTCATTGCCTTATATAGAAGATTTGTTACAAGAGTGCGCGACTCTTTAGTTTCACGCGCATTTCATAAAGGTTCTTTTACATTTAAGACGTCTGTCATAGTACATTTGTCCTTTTTTGGCGGCCGTCTAACACATGTATCTTCTCATACCAAGCACGTGGTGCTTGCTTTAAACCATATAACACCTTCTTTAACCTGCACACCTGGTTTTCATGCCCTTTCTGCACAAAGCCACGGGGCTGAAAAACATACACTTCTTCATGCAAGTCACCATTGAGAAATGCTGTTTTAATGTCCAACTGATGTACATTCCAACCATGATGGGCTTCAAGTGCACAAATACTCCGAACAGTAGTCATACGGCATGTAGGTGCAAAGGTCTCATCAAAATCAATGCCTCTTTCCTGCGCATAACCCTTTGCAACAAGCCTAGCCTTATACCTATCAACTGTACCATCAGGTTTACGCTTCACCTTGTATACCCACTTAGTGCCAATGGCCTTCTTGCCAGGAGGCAAGTCACATAAAGACCATGTACCATTCTTCATTATAGCATCATATTCATATTGCATAGCAGCCATCCAATTTTCTGAATTCTGTGCTTCATCAAAAGAAAGAGGCTCATTCTCATCACAGAGGCTAGACGCAGCCATAGCATAGCAATCTGATGCAAAGGAGGCACTATGAGAGCCTGAACGAGTACGATATGACAAAGGTGCATCTAATTTGCTGCCACGCAAAGTCTGCACCATCCATTTTGGCATAGTTTTTGCCTGCTCAATATCAGCTCTCTCATCAACAAGTGCATCATGTAAATCTGCATCAAAAATGGAATGATCTGCATCATCATATGAAACCTGCAAAGTCAGAGAAGTTGCCTCATTAGGACCAGAACTAGACTGTCCACCTGTAAAAAGAGGCATCAAAGTATCATACATGTCTTTAGAGCTAACAGATGTCTCCTTAGTACATGAAAGCAATGGCTGAATAGCATCTTCCACAAAGACAACATCACGGCTAACCAGAATGCGTTTAGTCTGTGGATGATACAGACGATAGCCTTTACTTTCAGAACTATACCCAACAAAAATACATTTTACTGCCTTATCATCCAATTTTCTGCGATGTTGTTCAGGCACTAGTGCATATGCCAAACAACCAAAAACCCGTAGATGAGCAACAGATGGCTTGCGATCATGCCAAGCCTCATATGGAGTGATAGACTGTAGCGCTTTAGTGGGACACCTGTTAAGTACATATGCTGCACACATGACAACCTCAAGCCAGAAACTATGTGGTAAAGCCTGACTCTTGACCATACACCTCGCCATCTCCATGAGTGACCTGTTCTTCCGTTCAGCAACTCCATTCTATTGAGGTGTATATGGCACTGTACACTAGTGTTTTATCCCACGTTCA
Source organism: Ceratopteris richardii (assembly GCA_020310875.1). NCBI lineage: Eukaryota > Viridiplantae > Streptophyta > Polypodiopsida > Polypodiales > Pteridaceae > Ceratopteris > Ceratopteris richardii. The sequence goes on along the minus strand of CM035425.1, from coordinate 115,177,937 downwards.
GCCAGAAATGCATTAAAATCAGAAGACATATATTCCCCCCCTCGATCAGAACGGAGGGTGCCCATTTTACATGCTCACAGATTTTCAGCCAAAACCAAAAATTGTTTGAAGCACAAAAACACTTCAGACTTTGCCTTCAATGGATATACCCATGCATGCCTGGAAAAATCATCAATGAAAGTCACGAAGTAAAGATAGTTTCCAAAAGAAGGTGTCTGCATAGGACCACAGACATCACTATGTACAAGCTGCAATTTCTGCGTAGCCCAAACTGAACCATCTTCTGGAAAGGAGGAACGCTGCATTTTGCCCAAAATACAGCCTTCACATACATGTTTTCCAGGTGCCTCAAGCTTGGGCAAAGAAGACACCATATCAGATTTTTGCAGGCATAGCAAACTAGCAAAATTCAGATGACCAAAGCGTGCATGCCAAAGCTTTGCATATGAGATAGCCTGAGAGTCATGAACTGCACATGCCGAATCATTCACAAATCTTTCATAGTCTATGAGCTTATACAACCCACGACATAAAATGCCAGAAGCAATAATAACATCGCCATTTGACAGATCATGAACTGTACATCTGTCGTCAACAAATTTCACAACCAAGCCAATCTTGGCTAATGCAGAAACTGATAACAGATTCTTCTTGATCCCTGGCACAAATAAAGCATCTGACAAGGTGAAAGAACTACCATCAGCAGTAGTCAGAATGATCTTACCAACTCCCATAACAGGATAAGAGTTTGGTTGCCCCACTGTCAAAGTACCAAACATCTGAGTCCACTGCAGCCATGCACTGCTCATGAGAAGATGGGTCAAAACTGCAAACAGTAGTAAACGCCCATTCTTCTTCCTGCACAAGATTTGCAGACTCTATTTTTGGTGTAGAGGCCTCTGCAACAACCATTCCAGCCTCTTTCTTCTTTGCCTCTTTTGAAGCCAGTTTTGGACAGTTCTTTATGATATGATCATTCCCTTTACAGTACTTGCAAAACAATTTCTGCTTTTCTGATTTCTTCTCATCTTTATCCTGGTTCTTTGAATGTGCATCATTTGCAGATTTCTGCTTACTAGTAAAAGAGCTCCATTTTCCTTTGCCCTTCTGACTAGGCAGGAAAGCTTGATCTGCAACACACATAATGGACCTGTTCTCCCTGGACTGATCTTCCTGCAACAGAACAGAGACTAACTCCTCAAATGATAAGGCATTCGGATTGCCTTTCATCATCAACCGAAGAGTAGAAGCAAAACTCTGATATGAATCAAGAAGACCATTCAGAACGGTCTGCACAAGTGAGCTATCTGGTATAACCTCATCAGCAAAAATCAATTGTTCCTTCAAATCTTTGATCTTTGTTAGGAAACTGTACATAGAATCACCTTCATTCATGTGCTCACTCTCCAACTGTTTTCGGAGGTAAGCAACACGAGCCTCATTCCTAGCTTGGTACAATGTGGTTAGTGTATCCCAAGCATCCCTAGCTGTTCTGCAAGAGCGAATATGAGGAATAATGGCACGTTTGACAGACAAGGCTATCAATGCATGTGCCTGGGCATCTCTGCCATCCCAATGAATTTGCTCTGCAGTAGGTGCAACAGAAACAGCAGCACGAACAGGAATTTGCGGAATATCATCTTCGACACCATCTTCATCAGCTCGAGCACCTGTATTTGCAGTACCTGTAGTTGCAGGTGTAACAAGACGTCTTTCAACACCCTACACAATGTTCCACAATCCTTTTGCAACCAATACATGTCGCATCATATAAGCCCATAATGGGTAGTTGGTACCATCCAACTTATCCTCAACAGCCAACATACGGAATACATCACTGCTTTCAGCCATGGCCGGTGACTAAAATACCTTGATGCAGAAAATTGACTGTATCTCAAAAAGTTGAACAGAACTGCCTAGACGAGTTCTGCTAGACCTGTAGCAGACTCCGAGACGCTTAAACTGGCGAATAGAAACTAGTATGTACCTTTGGCACAAAAAGACAAAATAGCCTACACAAGCACTGCGATAGTGCATTCGGAGGCCGAAACGAGCTCAGATTGCGATTTCGGCACCACACAGCGAAGCTATTTTGATCTCGAAAACACACTGAGTATGCTCACCAAAATTCGTGCAATTCTGAGACTGCAAACAGAGGAGTGTCGACGGCGCCCTAGATGAAGCAACGACCTGCTCTGATACCAATTGTTGGAGATAGATGTCTGCGGAAGCACGCAAACAACACAAGGAAGAAGAAGAAGCTTGGAGCACAAACACACAATAGTGAATGTATTACTAGAGAATGTACAAAGATAAGTAGCCCATTAGGGCAATAGGCGTATATACAAGCCGGGGGAAAAAAACTTCCTAAAGAGGGAAAAAAGTGCCCCGGCGGTCCTAGTGTGTTCACACACATCACTACCTAAATATATCACCACAATCACTACAGTATCCTTCCCAGACTCGTTGTGGTGGTGGTGGTGGGTTTGGTAATGTACACTCTCTAATATAATGGTCACCTCCGCATCTGTAACATGGTCCTCTAGGTACAGGTGGTCTATTCATAGGTCGGGGGGGTATGGATGCTCTAGGAGCATTATACATTAATGACACATAATGCTGCTCATATCCGTAAGAACTATCTGGTCCTTCCATGCCATAGGTATATGGTTCGTACATTTGTCCATATTCTATTATAGAGCTCTCATAAGTGGAATAGTTTCCTTGACTATGGTCATAGGATGAGTCATATGGTTCATTACTAGTCAAAGGTGTGGCTGGAACTATTGCTCTCTCTAAGTTTTCTTCAGGTTGAGCCATTTTCACTGGGACAACATTCTGAGGATGGGGCAGTTGTTGCCCTAACACCGGTTGTGGTTGAGTGTAACTTTGATAAGCATAAGGTCGTGGTAATGGTGCCTGCTGCTGATATGTGGGATATCTGAAGGCTTCTCCTCCTTGATCTCTCTGAGGGTATCCATAAGGTCTCACTGGCAGTTGGGCTGGTCTTGATTGCCGATTGTAAGGACAATTTTCTGTGCTGTGATTTGTGTATTTTTTTTCTATGCTGCAATATTGTAGAGGGCCCGGGATGGGTGGTCTAGTGTAAGCATAAGTAGGTGGTGGGACTATTCCCCTAGTGCACATATGAGAAGGATGATCACCTCCACAATGCATACATCTTCTAAGCATGGGTACTCTCATTGGGTTGTTGGGGTAGTTCTTTCCTTGAACGTTCAGTTTCTTTGCTACTAAGTCGGCTATTTCCTCTACATTGTTCTTAGGGTTTGATGTGCTGCTGGCGGAATCTTCACTTCTTACGCTACCTTGAGGTATTTTCAGATCTTCTGCTAGGTTGTCCTCTAGATCAATACATTCCTTCATACACTCTTGCAAAGTTTGAACTCTTTTCACATATACCAATGATCTTAATGATCCATTCACTAACCCTTCCAAAAATAATGACACCATTTTGTTTTGAGTGGGTCTCTCTTCAGCTGGGCATCTATCCACATACTACTTAAATCTTCTTGCTGCCAATCTCACTGATTCCGTCAGAGCTTGCTTAAAGCCATGGATCAATGATGACTAGTTGTTTTTAATCCCAGACTTGGTGAGTTCTTCAATCATTTCTTGATAGACTTGTTCCATGTTTTGAAAATTATTAGGATCTAATGGCTGGAACCATGCTAAAGCTGTGTCTATCAGAGTTAGACCAAAGGATTCATATTGGATCAAGAAATCTTCCACTTGTTCGGCTCTGATAACTTGCTTGAATTCCGCTATATGATTGTAAGGTTTGCTAGAGCCGTCATAATGGTTCCTCATGCATTTAGCAACTTGGATAGGTCTTAATCTTCTTCCTGCTTCAGGTGGTCTAGGCATTACAGGGACAACTGGTCTTCCTATGGGTATACCAGGTCCTCTTACTACAGGGGGTCTATCTTGGACCAGGATTCTATTCCTTGCTTCAACAGGTGGTTGAGGCCGATAGTTAGGGTTATTGGCCGGCATAACAAATTGTACATGTGGTCTTACAGGTATATGTGTTTGTTGTGTTTGTCCAGAATGCTGATATGAATTATCTTGGAAGGTTTCTTGAGGGTTCTGAGAAGTAGTAGCTTGATCCCTAGGAGGGAACACTGGAATGTTTTGATATTTCAACCCTGCTCTTTCTAACTCCGTTAGAGGCCAGTACCTCCTTTGGTTTTTGTCCAAATACGTGATGATGGTGGGGAATTCAGGATCTTGTAACTCGTAGACAGTAACTGGGTTAGGGTCTACTTCCCATAATGAAGAGTGGGCTCTGAGGAATTCTCCATTCCGTTGATCAAATATACATCCATCAGGGAATCATCTTGGGGAACTAGATCTCCTCTCCAAACCCTAACAACAGTAGATCTCCCTCTAGGGGTGGTCACATGCTCTTCATGTCCCTCTTCATTAAGGTTGTGAGCATTGTCTTCTTCCCCTTGTTCATTGATGTTTTCAGGGTGTTCTGTAACAACATACTGAATATCTCTTTTGTCCATATAAAACCCTCCTGCATACTTAACTACTGGCCTAGGCACTATGTAAGCATCTGAAGCTTTCTTTAGTCTGGCCACTGATCGGTTTAGACCATCTAAGTAGATAGGTATCCCATGTTGGTTGGTGTTCACATATTCTAAAGATGTCCGATATTCTCCCTCAATAATTGACATCATGCCAATCATTGGTATAGTGTTCTGCATATCCTCGGAAGCCATGGGAATTTCTTCCTCTGACTCACTAGACGTTTCAGAATAAAGTGAATGGCTACTTGGTTCGGCTACACTTCCTACAGAGGAAATCACACTTCTTCGGCTTCATAGGGTTCTTCCAGATCTTAGGTTCATTCAATTAACAACTTCCAGTCTCACTTGGTTAACCTCCAAATCCCAGAGTTCTTTGAGTCTGAATTCTAGGGGATATGTGTTGGAATAAAACTGACCAAGAAGTCACAACACACGATACTTGACCCTAAAAAAAACCATGATACTCGATATTTGACAGGTTGGGCTTTACCACGATACTTGATACTCGAGAAGTATCACCTCAGGAATCCACGATAGTCGATACTTGACTCATTGCAAAAGGTCACGATACACGATATTCAAGAAAATGCGATACACGATACTTGACCAAGGTCGCGAGTAGACCAACGATACTTGATACTTCACAGGTGTAATAAAGTAAGTTGGTGATCTAGGGATCCGATTGGTTCAGACAGATCTAAAATCGGATTCCGTTTGGTCATTCGTTTGTGTGGCCAAAGATCTCGAGTCTATACTTACTAGTAGGTCATTTACTCTTGTAACCAAGTAATCCACTTACCTTAGTGGTTAAGTCTCAAGGATGTGAAGGACGAGGTCTTGGGTTCAATCCCCATGAGGTACATGGGAAGAGTATTTTGCCCGAAGAGCTCTAGAACCTTCTAGAAGCATCCACTTGACACTTGGCGTACATGTAGTTACATGGCTGACACTTGGATGATTAGCATCCACCTGCCCAAGAAGGCAGTCCCCTGGAGAGAGCTATATATAGAGGCATTTGGTTGGGAGGAGAGTCATCTCTCAAGCATGTGGTGGTCGTAATCTTCGTTCTATTGCATTGGTATCAAAGCTTCATTCTCCATAGCTTTCTTCTTCTTCAACTTGCGTGTGTTTTGCTCCTTCTACGACATAGAAGCATCCTACTCGCGGATGATAAGAGAAGCTTGCCGATTCCCTCGCTTTGGCTTGGCTTAGGAGAAGCATAGAAAAAGATTGGATCATCTCTGTGTGCTGCCGGCAGGATTCGAACTCCCGCCCCTCTATTGGGAACGCGCTGCTCTAACCACAAGAGCACATCAACCACGTGAAGATATATATGCAGCAGATATTAGTGATCAGAGTCGGCGCTGGAGAAGATCTCAATTTGTAGATCCAAAAGTGTATGTTCTCTGGTGAAGCAGAGGGGATTCGAACCCCCGCCCCCGCAACTAGAGGACACTCGCCTATCCATACATCAACGGGCGTTCACGCTCAGAAGTCTGCAGAGATTCGTATTGTTTTCAAACCCAGCGTTGCAGAAGATATCCGAAAGGAACAAAACAAAAAGTAGCTTTCTCTGACCGCTGCGCCTACTAGGGATCGAACCCGAACGGGCTCCTTGGGAGCATTCTCACGTAGCCACGTCGCCCATGAGTGTTCCTTGCCTGTGAGTACAGAGCAAAGTATCCTAAACCAGTAAACAGAGCTGAAGTGCAAGCCCAACTCTCATCCATCCAAGGAGCCAAATCAGTTGTTGCTGGCCGAACCTGAGAAGTATTTTGCTTTTAGCCAAAGAAACAACCAAGGAGAATCAAAGATTGAGCAAAGCTTGAAGGAAGTGGAGCCGTGGAGTGAAGATTCGGAGGCCTAACTTCGTCGACCTTGACGGACCAAATCATCAAGAACTATTTCTTGATGAGGAAGCTTCAAGAATGGTGAATAGCTCTTGGCAAGGATCAAGGGATGGACGAAGCTATGATCAAAGCTAAGTATTTTCCAGCTTCTACTTGGCCTTAATGCTTGAATATCTTGTTTTCATTATTCTACACTTAATCCTAGATGCACATTGAAATAGCCAAGATTTCAATTGATTAAGTCTAGATTAGAATAATGAATTAATCCATTTCTCATTCCAAGCATTAGTTTGCATTAAGGAAAGACTTGATTTCAAAAAGATCCTTGTGCATCAAAGAATGTATTTTGGTAGTTTAAATACATATTTCCTTTCCATTGAGTAAGTTTTCTATTGCACTTCAAGGGTATGTTTTTATATCATAGTGCATTAGGACAAAGGAAAGGATATACATGCATCAGGATTGCATGATATACATTCTTAGTACAAGGAAAAAAATCGTGCATCAAGCTCATGCATGATTGTTGTATTATTTTTTGGGCATGTAAAGAACATGCATGCATACACATGTGAGCATATGCTTTTGCATGTAGATACATGCATTTGCATGATAGAATGGAATGCTGTTTGCAAGTAGATATGAGAATGTACTCTCTTAGTATTTAGCTTACTTTATAAAGCTCGCAGTTTGACATTAGGGAAGACCAAGGACTAGTTAGTTGCAAAGACATACTAGTTCTAGTTTGCAACTCAAGTAATTAGTCGATTTCTTCCCAAGTCGATACTCCGCTATCTAAGACAAATACTTAATGATAATTAAGTATGATAGATGTCTTGCTAGGTATAAGTAAGCACTAGGAGAAAGTTAAGTAATAAATTTTCTTGATAACCAAGAAAATTTAATTACTTGCAAACTCTTTTATGATGTATGATGACTCTAAGTCCTGGATGTACTTAGAAAGTCATGCGGATAAGCTTTACTTGATTAGTTACATACTTTATGTAACTTCTCAAGCATCCCAAGGTTGGATGAGAACGTCAAGAAGTTTCTTTGTGGTTTCAAGATTTGTATCTCATGATGAAACCTCGGTAAGTAACTTTTTGGAATTGAGATATGAAATAGTCAAGCCTTCTATTTCATGTGAGATCATTCTCCTACCATGTTTAAGATGAATTTATTTTTGGGAAGGTAGATGTTCCAAGTAGAGGATCTTAATTGATTCATGAACTCTTCCCAAAATACACATAAATTCATATTATATGATAGGTCCAAGGAATGATGCAGGCAAAACCTCTTTAGGATATAAATGTTTTGCCAAGATATAAAGGTACCAATCTTTTATAAATTTTCATTTGATTTCATCCCAAGGGGTGATGGAAATCAAAGGTTAAACCTCAACATCAATTGATCCTTGACGTCAATAAAAGGATGTTAGGTTCTATAGTTGCATCTCTGGTAAATGATGCAACTAGCTAAGCAGTCTTTAGGAAATAATATAAGTTCCTAAAGACTTGAAGCAAGTGTGAACTTTTCATTTAGGAGTAGAAAGTTCCAAGAAATGGATCTTAAATCCATGAACTTCTCCTAAAAAGTTATAAAGTTCAAAGTGTTCATAGTTGCATTACTATTGGATCAATCATCAATAGATGCTTGGACTTTAAACATAAATTTGATTAGTGAAATATGATTAAAGGACTTTAGTAACATCTGAAGATTGACCAATAATAATGAGTCTGGTATCAAACTCAAGAATAGAAGTCGATATCACATAAACAAAAAGTCAACTCAAACTTTCATAGTGGCATGGGAAACCATATCCAAAATGTGATATTTTGTCTCTAGTTTGATACTCAGGAAATGAATACAATTGAATCAGTAATTTTTTTGGATATTATTTGAAAGAATTTCTTTCAAATGTTCTTTTAATATTGCAAAAGATTCCAAGATGAATCATTTGCTCAAGTTATTCCTTAAAAGGAATCTCAAGTCTTTGAAGAAATGGCATTCTTTCAAGTATTGAGAATGAAATTCTTCATACTCTTTAAACAATAAGTAAGTAGTTCCCGGACATCCCAAAACCACTAGAAGTGGTATTTCAAGTCCTATTTGTGATATAACCTAAAGGTATATCAAAGATTCTTAGCTTTGGAATCTGAGAGGCATAAGTGTATGCTTGGACTTGAGAAAGATCTCTAAAAATCCTGCAGGTAAGCAAAGAAGCTTAAAGATAGTTTAAAGAGATCTTAAAGATAAAGACTATAAGTCTTTATTTTTATCGCAAGATCAACCAGACTTAATCAATCTTGGCCATGATTGTCCAAGTAATATGCGATTAGAACTACTTTATAGATTGCCCAAGTATTGGCAATAAAATTCCTTTTGGGAATTATTCACTCAGGTTCCATTTATTCGATGGAAAACTGTGAAAAAGAGTAAGTTGTTCCAAGTCTGAACAGAGTAAAGAAATTCCAAGAATGTAGTCTGCAACCGTGAAAATGGTAATTAAGTCTGTGGAAGGTAAAACATAAGTGTTTACCTATCCTTAAAGGGATTTTGGTACAAATCCAGAAAGCATGAGCGGATGCTTAAGACTTAAGCAGTAAAGAGATTCCTAAATAAAGTCCCCGGGGTAGGTACCTAAAGCAACAGTAAACAAAGGAATCTAAAGACAAGAAGTCAAAAGCTCTTGTCACTACAAAATTGGTCAAGAATAATCCAATTGAACTTGAATCTATGAAAATTCAAGAACTTGGAATTCGGATTGGTTTTCATTTGAAAACCCTAGCAAAGAAGAATTGATATTCTGTTAAGAGGTTTTCAAGTTCCCAAGGTAAAGCACATGATTGTGAGACGATCATGTGAAGGAATCAAAACCTAGAAAATCTAGTTAGAGGTAATACCTGGAACTTCTAAATTCTCGTAAAAGAATTGAAGAGATAAGGTACTCTATCAAGAGATGTTTAGACTTTAGGATAAGAATCACCCACACATTAATGTGAATATAAAATAGGGTGGTATGGGACACCAGATTTTATACTCAGATTGATATAGGAAAGATGGTATGGGACATCGGACCGTGGGATGATAATTATCTTTTAGTCCTAGTTTGGATTTTGAAGTTAGGTTTCATCCTCAAGGGAATTAAGACTTCAAGAAAAGTTTAATTCGTAAAGGATGAAAGTAGTATCTTACGATACTTCAAGATGACTTCAAGATCAAGGAAATTGAAGATATGAAGTAAGGAACTTCCAAGATCTTCTTAGAACACTTCAAGCTTAAGTGTTATTGATCAGAAATATTTGATAAATTTCTGAAAGAAGTTGGACTTTGATTTTGAGTTGATCTTTTCAACTAAAGATTTAATTGACTAAGTCAAGCATCAAGTTCCTAGTGTAACTTGATAAATTCACTCTTTCGACTCAAAGAAATGCACAAGAATTGCATTCACAATTAGGAGTCGAAAAGACTGAACGTGACATGAACTTAGTCTCAAGAGAAGCATTATTTGAAAACTAAACTCATCGATAGAACCTCAGTGGGTCGACACACTGATGTTGGTTACCACACTAGTATCTTGTGGTTGGATGATGTTTTTGATTTTCTTTGAATCTTTTTGAGAATCCAACTTATTTCACTTAAAGATAAAGAAAATGCTTCAAATCCCTGTTGAAATAGATCTTTGAAAAGTTGAAGTCCTGAGTCATCTAGACTTTGACTCATAGCAAGTTTATGTATATTCAAAGTTTGAATTGGTTGTACAGAGTCTTAGTTATTTCTTTCCGCTTTCCAAATCTTTTGAAATTGACTCAGATATAGTATCTGATTCCTTTTGCAAAAGACCAGGGTTAATTAGAATAAAATAACTAACTTGAACATCCTAGATAGATGTTATGTACAAGAACCTTTTCAATCTTCAAAAGATGATAAGTCTAAGTGGACTTATTCATTGGAGTTTGCTTCAAGTTATAGCATAAATGATTTCCTGGAGTCCAGTATACTCTAGAATAGGGAAGTTAGGAATTGCTCATCAGATTGACAATTCCCAAGAACTTTCAGTTAAAATCTTTGAGAAAAGTGTCTTAAGTTGGACAATTTTCATTTTGAAGTTGTATTGGTCAAGTTATAGTATGGTTGACTCAAAGAAATGGTAAACTTTCTCCTACAGTTTACAAAGGATTTTTAAACTCATAAGGACAAAGTAGTCCTCTAGTTGGGTGAAAAAATCAAGTAACTATTAGATAAAAGTAAACCATTGTACAGACATCTAAAGTTAGATGTATGGGACAACCAAACTTCAAGTTCTCCAAAACAAATTCAAGTGAATCAAGAATTCTCAAAGTCTTGCGAGCGATAAGAATCCCACCTTCATTACTAAGCCCATGCACCAGTTATGCCTAGAAATGGACTAGTAATTTGAATCCACCTAGTTCACATGTTTGTGCCTAGATCGCACATCCAGAAACTGTGAATTAGCCAGGGATGTCATTAGATCCACCCTTATTATTCTTCACTAGTTTGTACTTTGTCCCGTTCATCAAAGTGCAAACCTGGATAGTGTTTTGAATCATTTGGGTAGGGATGCCACCACAGAGATGAGACATGTTCTTCTAGTTCTAGAACATGACCATGTTCTTCCAGTTTTAGAACATGAGGCTCGGGGGTTGCCTACAGTATGTATATAGCTCTATTTTCGAGGACGAAAATCTTTTCCAAGGGGGGAAGAATGTAATAAAGTAAGTTGGTGATCTAGGGATCCGATTGGTTCAGACAGATCTGAAATCGGATTCCGTTTGGTCATTCGTTTGTGTGGCCAAAGATCTCGAGTCTAGACTTACTGGTAGGTCATTTACTCTTGTAACCAAGTAATCCACTTAGCTTAGTGGTTAAGTCTCAAGGATGTGAAGGACGATGTCTTGGGTTCAATCCCCATGAGGTACATGGGAAGAGTATTTTGCCCAAAGAGCTCTAGAACCTTCTAGAAGCATCCACTGGACACTTGGCGTACATGTAGTTACATGGCTGACACTTGGATGATTAGCATCCACCTGCCCAAGAAGGCAGTCCCCTGGAGAGAGCTATATATAGAGGCATTTGGTTGGGAGGAGAGTCATCTCTCAAGCATGTGGTGGTCGTAATCTTCGTTCTATTGCAAGAGGTATCACAATCAGGAATTTGTGATACACGATACATGATATTCCACCATAAAGTTTCCACGATACTCGATACTAGACCTTGCTATGCCAATCACGATACTCGATAGTCGACAAGTATCGCAAGAAAATTCCCGACGATACTCGATATTTATCAGGTATCGGGAAGGCTGCCTCAGCGATACACGATATCTAGTAAGTATCGCGATCAGAGACTCACGATACATGATACCCGATAGGTATCGTGATCAGAATTTCACGATACACGATATGCGATATCCGACTAGTATCATGAAGACTTCTCCACGATACACGATACGTGACAAATATCGCGAGACCCAATTCAACAATACCCGATACTTGACAAGTATCGTGAAAAGAGTTCAACGATACACGATATTCAGCAAGGCCAAGTATCGCGATACTCGACCACAGGAGATCACGATACTCAGGTATTGCGATACTCAACCACGGGAGGACACGATACTTAGCATTTTTTCACTTTTTGGCAAATGTTTTAGGATTGTACAAGCACACAAATGTTTCTAAAGCTTATCTACCCTCCCCCCTCAGTCTGTATCATAGAAATAAACCTCCCTCACCCCTGGATGACCTTCACGATACTTGTCGCAGATTGTTTGGCTAAGTTAATTGATTTTAATTGAAGGTGATGAGTAACAGACTAAAATGCTCACCTTGGAGGCTCTTTCCAAGCTCCTCTAACACTGCTACTTGCTCTGCACAGCTCAAAAACCCCGATCTCTGCTCACGATACCCGACTGCTGAATCTCGTGATACTTGTTCTTTTGGGTTTTATATATATATTTTTTGAAAAGTTCTTCTAACTATAAGGACTTGCCAGACTAAGGTTGATGACTACTCTAACTCCCTTACTATTCCCTTCTACTCTACTTCACTCACTTCCCTAGACTATCAACTCACTACACACACTTCAAGAGTGAGAAGTAGTAAGTGTGGATGAATGTGACTTACCAAAGAAGAGAAATTCACAACTCCTCTACTCACTTCAATGCTAAGAGCTACTTACCATCACACGAATGCCTCGGCTTGATTCGACTTTCCCCGGCAACGGCGCCAAAAAACATGTGTACCTAAGGACAAACCTAGGGACTTGTGGAGAAAGAGACTATACCTCGATCCCCCTCAAGTGCATAGTGGGGATTCACGCTTTATTTATCAATCCGAGGAGTATCAAAACCTAGCCGAGTGTATGAAGACATGCATTCAAGTGATGATCAATGCAAATGAGCTTCCCAAAGAGTGCAAACAAGGCTAAGACTATTCCAAACAAGCTTCCACTGTCAGTTATGGTGTTGTGATACTTGGAGCAGCAGCCAACAGTAAATAAAGCTTTTTTCTCAGCTCTGAACTCTGAATATAGCAAATAGCATATGCTTTTCAAAGCTCTCGTGAAAACGCATCCAACGGTGGTATCTTCACTCAATTCTGACACTTTTGCTTCAAGTTATGAGCAAAATACTGAGTCACGGGAATGACCTTCCTACCCTTCAGCACTTCCTACACTTCACACACACCTTAACAACAGCAAACAAACACTTTCATGGATAGACAACACTTCTTAACACTCTTTTCAAGCAACACACAAGCACACAAGCTCACAAAGAAGATGATATAGAGAAGAGAAGACACAAATTCGAAATTCTGTGCTCTTGATTCTCACAATGGCAAAAAGTCTTTACAAAGAGTCACAAATTGACTTATATACATGTGCCCTAAAAATGGTCCTTTCACACAAGAGACCGGCACTTTATTCACTAAAAAGTTAATTTCCTACTAATTTACATGGGTAAGCTATTAATCTCCATGGGTATGCATCTAGAGGACTCCTCTAGTGCATTTACAATGGAAAATATGTTACAAAAATGGTTATAATACAAAAATAGAGTGTCCAGATCGGAAAAATTTTGGGGCCCATCATTTTCTCTGCCTTATGCTCTTCTTAGCTCTGCAACACTCGTCTTCAAGAATGTACAACTATTTCCACCATAGAAGCAGAGTATGTTGCAGCAAGTGAGGCATGTAAGGAAGCATTGTGGCTCTCTCGTCTTGCTTGTTATATGGGTTTACCTCAGCATGTACCTCGCTTGCTCAGTGATAGTTAGAGTGCCATTGCTTTGGCTAAGAAATCAGTCTATCATGCAAAGACCAAGCACATTGAGGTGAGGTATCACTTTATTAGAGATTGCTTAGCCACTGAGTGCATTATTCTTGAGAAGGTTCACACTCGAGATAATGCTGCAGATGCTTTGACTAAAGCTCTACCACAGGATAGCTTTCGACACTGTTGTCACTTGATGGGGGTCACTTGACTCTTGATCTTACACAGTCACTTGTATACTGTGTAACATGCCCATCAGGTGGGAGGTATAGTTTGTATACTTTCACTCATGTATTCTTTATCATTCTTTATTTTTCTCCCATAGTTACTTCGGTCATGTTGGCCTTTAGTGGGAGATTGTTACCGTTAGTGTCCATGCGAAAGGACAAATGGCCATTGGACACTTCCTTGTATATGTTCTTTAATAAAACATATAGTGGCCTGGTCAGTCACAGATTGTAAGTTCGATCGCATTTGTAAGACCTAAGAAGTTTTTCTTCGTGCTCCTCTGTGTACTGTGTTTTTTGTGTATTCTGCGGTATCTCTGTGAAGTATTATGTGCGGCCTTAGGAGCTCGATTTTCTACTCCGAGCATATCATCATGGAACTCTCAAGAAGGAGAGCGCACTGTGGTGCATCGGCATCGAAATACTTCAATTGCAGGCTTGAGAATGGGGTTCTTGAGAACCAAAGAGCAAGGGATAAGCAAGTGAGGTTGGATCATTCTCAACTCCCTTCGTCAAGTCCTAGCTTAGGCTAAGTGCAAGTCATGTTAGAAGTAAGTTAGGGTGACGACAGGCATCTGTCAAGTTGAGGACTCTTAAATACTCAAGTTCAAGATAAATATAGTCTCTTTGTGATCGATAACTTTAAAGGGAAGAATTTAACATGGTGCAAGCAACTAAAAGTGTGGCAATTTACTCAAGTATTCCTGATGATGTGATATCAGGCAAGAGCATAAACACAATAACCAACTAAAAAATAACCAAGTGATTGATACAGATTGATCTGCAACGACGTTGGAATGGGGAAAATTGGGATTGTTCAATCAGGCATATGAACCTAAGATCAGACAAAGCCTTAGGTCTTCAGAGGTGAGTGTCAATCATAGTGCTAGGTCTTGGGCACAGTAGTTGAGCACTTATCCACACTACCGTCACTCTGAAACTAGCAAAACAGAGATGTCTTATGGTATGAAGAGACCCACAGGAAGTTCAGGAGTGGTGTACTTAGAGAAACCTGAAGGCCCATACAAAACTCAACTTGAATACATCAGGACCAACTGATTAGGTGCTCCCATTTATGAGGATGGTCTTAGAAGGTCTGTTGTGCAAATTAAAAACCCGAATCAACCCATTGGATTAGAGCACCCAGTCGTTAAATTTGAGAATGGTGCATACTTAGATAAAGAAGGGACAATGTACGTAGTCACCAAGCAATCGGATAGAACATATGAATCTGGTAATGTGATTCCAGAGACGGACATAGGTGACTTAGAGAAAGGAAAATTAGCAAGAGAACCTAGAACTCCTCGAGGCAAATCAGTCCTCACTAGAATCATCATGCCAGAATGGGTTTCCCAGGACAATAAGAGCATAGATCTGCTCTTAAACTGAGAGACCGATGAAGCCTTTTGGAGGTATAAGCCTGTTAGCTCCGAAAATGGTTGATTTTTATGCTCTAATGTGGTTTTATTTGGCAGGAATTTGTTTGATTTTAGGTACTTGAAGAATGAATTTGATGATCGACGAGAAGTATGCGGAGATATTGATTGCAGGGATGTGGAGAAAAGGGATTGAGCATGGACAAGCCTCCTAAGAGCATAAGAGATACTGACGTGCAAAGGAAATCAGAAGCGGCTTTGTTTCAAGGGGGAACTGGAAATGTTAGCAGTATTGCATTCGAAGGCTACCTCTGACGATTCGATGATGATCGAGCAACTCGAAACTGCTAATAAGCGTCTTCAATTTATGAAGGAGAGTATTGTCAAGGTAGGGAATGCTGGATTACATCTGTTCTCAGAGATTACCAACACCATGCAGAATAGCAAGGTTACCCTGGAGAAATTGGTTTCAGAAGCCCAAAGTATGTTGGGTGATATCAACATTTCGATTCAGGAATTAGCTGTCTGATATCCCTAGGATTAAGATTAAGCATATGCTACATAAACAATATGGCTTCAAAGAAGTCGCAATGGCAAGGTCTATTGTAAGGGAAATGTATGGACTGACGTTCAGAAGGCCCTAGCAATAGTACAAAAAAATTGCCCTCTCATCCAAATTCAGTTTTTTGGCATATTGTATTAGATGCTTGCGAAAAGTGGGAGCAGATCCGTTTGTTCTCTGACAAGAGAAACCGAAAAAGGGAGAGGGTGAATATCGGCGGCAGAGAGAAGAGGGGGGCTCTGACGAAAAAAACCAGAAAAGAGGAGGAGGTTCCATTCGAAAAGGGGGGGTAATGTTTCTAGTTGCACGATCGAGAAAGAACAAAGAGCTGGGCAAATCATCAGACTCAGTCGGTGTTGATGATTGGACAGAGGACTTGGATTCTAGTTGGCAGGACATGGTCGATGAGGGTCTGGTAAGTGAAGAAGAGAGAGATATGTTCAAGGTGCCACTCTTCAGTTTCATAAGGACGAAAAGACTTTCCTGCGATGCGCTCAGAGGAACTCGAAAAGGGGGAAGTTGGCGAGAGAGCGGATTGGATTGGGCCTACTGAATGTAACTGCAGGAGCTAATCATATAGCTGGGAAGTTTCGGAGTAATGGGAGGCAACAACATCGTCATCCTCGGCTTGTTGTGAGAGCAACCACAAAAGCAATAGTCTTTGATCAGTTCTCGTGTGTTGCTTTTTTGAGGTTGGCATTGACAAGCTAGCCGATGCTACTGGGAGTGTAGGGGATCGATGATCAAGTGCATGATCGGGGGGCGTTTCGGCCCTCATGTTCATGGAAAAGGTTGCAGAGATGACTGCGAGTATGGAGTTGAGATGGGCCTGTGTGTGACTATTCAAGAAGGTTGAGGGAGATCTTGTTTCTGTCAGAAGGAAATCTGGTCTTTGGAAAAATGAAAAACTTATGAACATTGCACCTGGAACACCTTTGGAAGATCCTGGAAGGAGTGCAATTGGTGTTGCAGCTGGTGATCTTGATGGGGATGGTGAAGAGGAGATCTATGTATTGAATACGGATACATTTCTTGGACACAAGGAACTTATAGATCGACTCTTTAGCAAGTCGGACGGAAGCTGGGTTGATTTGTTCTCTTTACCTATGAATATGGATGAAGCAAATATGTGTGCTGGTCGCTCTGTATGCTGTGTTGATCAGACAGGCTCAGGAAGGTAATTCATTAAGTCTTTGATACCTATTGTGATTGGCATATTGTTTGCCAAGTATTGCGCTTCTTCTCATGTGTCTTGAAATTCAATTGGGTAAAGATCCACCACTTTAAACACATCATCACTTATTTTGCAATTTTGGCAATAGACCTGACCTGCTAGATTCCTTTTTCTCATTTTTATGTGCCTCTAAATTCAACCAAGCAAGTTGTGGGTTTTCAGGTATGTCATTGTTAAACTGACATCTTTGGCCGTCGATCCTTACTTTTCTGTTATTTGCAGATATGGTTTTTTTTGTTGCAAATTATGGAGGCATGATGAAGGTTACTTGTGCATCTTACACCTTATGCTTATTCTTGGCATTTTTACAAACATGTTGTGTCTAAATGTAAGATTCAATTGGTTTAAGAATAAAAATAGGGGTTCACCATGGAGAAGTAGATAATGTGACATTTTTCAGATTGTATGGCAGAGTTGTATGTGGATCTGCTGCATTAATGATTTCATAACTAGGTTGCTGAAGGTGGGGATGAGCTGAGCCACTCGCTCCTTCTGTGATATAAGATTTTGAGCTCGATTCTTGCTATTTGTTTGTTTCCTTGCCCTGTGATGTGTGAAGAGTTGATAAGGAATAAAAGAGGAGATGCTATGAAGGAGAGGACAATGAACTAGGCGGATTCAGGAGGTGTGAGTAAGGAAAAAGAGGGATGTTGTCACAAGTAATCACTAGGGCCGAATAATTATTGGTGCATGTATCTTCTTCGTGTCCTCCAAGGATACAGTGGAGTGAGGTTGGGAACTTAGGCAGATAGAAGCTGATCTAACATCAAAAATTTTGAGCAATTATCATCGGCCATAAGCATTGGTGGGCATCTTTTTCCTCGGGCATTAGAACATAACATTTTGGTGCGTTTGCCGAGAAAATATGAGCTAGTGCATAGACATAGGAAGAATCCATTGCGAGATAATTGTGGGCTCTAGGTGATCCAACTGGACCGATTCCGAGGGATTCGAACAAAATAAAGTCTCGTATAAGCACTTTTTCCTTGGGCATTATAGCTTTCATTTTGGTGCGTTTGCCGGGAAAAGCTTGGTACGTCTCTATAAGAGAGTGCCATAGGTTCGCCTAGCGCCACAGGTTGGCCGAGCTTGCAGACCCCACGATCTAGTACATGAGCGAGGGGAGCTCATCGTCAGGAGCAACACAAACTCAAAGAGAGGAACGCGCTCAGAGAAGAGCCCTTGAAAGAGAAAGGAGAAGGTGGGAACCGCCAGGTGAGTGGACCTCGATTGGCTCGAAGAAATCAATCAAAAACGTGTACTCCCGTAGGAGAGTCGCGAGTCAAGTACGGAAGTTTGAAGGAGGGATCCTGAGGCCACGTGCATTAAATTTCTGGGATCGAAGTGATATCGACATCACACCTCTGTTCGAAATGGCTCAGCGGATTTCGGTTCACTTGGGGGACTTCACCAAGTTTTCAGGTACTTGGGACGAAGATCCGGATAGTTTTATCCAGTTGTTTGAGGTTACTTGTGAGGCCAATGACGTAGTTGACCAGGATCAAAGGTTGAGAATTTTTCCGGCTATTCTCCGTGATGAGGCAGCCAATTGGTATGGGAATTTGACACCACAAGAGCGTGGAACTTATCAGATGCTCAAGGAAGCCTTCTTGGCAAAGTTTCAGCGACAAGGCTTCCAAGACAGATTGGCCCAACAAATGGATTATTTGCGACAAGGAGTCAATGAGAGCATCGATAACTATATTCAGAGAATGGAAACATTAGTAAGAAAGATGGGCGTGAATGCCCCGAACGATGAGACATTGAAACGAAGATTCATTTCGGGATTGAGAGATCCTACGGCACAGCAGCATATCAGCCTGACAAGACCTGCGACTTTAATGGATGCTAAGGAACAAGCGAGACTTTGGGAGGAAGTACAATTATGCCAACAAAGGAAGATGGAGCTCTTATATGAGCCTATGGGAGGCCCAGGAAACATACCAATGAAGGATCCGGGTCAAGGAAGTCCCGCATTGACGACTCCAGCTTTTGTAGCCGCCACTAGCACACCAGTCGAGGTAAAACCTGCGCTAACTGAAGAACGAATATTGGAGTTGGTCACGCAAGCTATAAAAGCTGCCACAATAACCCAGGAAACATACACAGTAAAACCAGAGGTAACTACGAACCCGAATCAAGTGTTTCGATCAAATACATGGTGTGGAAAGTGCCACGGTTACGGCCATTTGGCTTCAGAATGCCCCACAGTCTCGAGAGTATTCACAGATAGGTCGCCACCTAGGATGCGTTGTACTTTTTGTGGAAGAACAAATCACACAGAGGACCGATGTTACAACAAGAGAGCCTATGAAGAAAGAACCATGAAATCAGGAGATACAAGAGAGAGACCTTACACGGGATTGCCCGCTCAAAGTGTCCCACCTACATCTCGTTGGGAAAACAGACCGACTTATGGATATGGTGCTCAGGGTCAAGGAGGAGATTATCCAAGAGGAGCCGTACGTGATCAAAGAAGAGATGGTCCAATCCAGTGCTGGAGATGTCATGGCTTTGGCCATACTCAATCTAGATGTCCAAACGAAAAGAAGCCAATTGATTATACCCCGCTATGTAGGTACTGTAGTGGAGAGGGCCACTTTGATGAAGATTGTCCAAAACGAAGGGCTGCCGCCGGCAAGGAAAAAGGACCAGTAGGGTCCTCGAACTATGTTGATACTCAGATGCATTCCACATTGAGAGCTCAAGAGCAAGTTCCTACAATCGGAGTAGTGTTCAAAACACCGAACCCTCAAGAAGGCTCTAGCTCGTCAATGCACTTTGTGGATGCTTACGAGGCCAAGAAACCACACAAAGATCCAACTGTGGCAGTAGTCACAAGGACCCAAGAGTACTCGAAGAAGAATCCAGGAGGCGAAGGTGAAGAAGGGAGTCAAGAGAGGATAGCTGAACACGAAGAGGTAGAAAACCAAGTTGGAGGACTTGTTGAGCAGCAAGAGTTTGAGGATGGGGAAGAAATTGAGATTCTTCCACCAGTGACCAAGGAGTTTGTGCCAGGCATAGCACCATTCCCTGAAAGATTGAAAGCTCCTAAGATTAGAAAGGAAAGACAAAGTTCGGAAGAAGTAGATATTGTAAAGTTGCTCGCTGATACGGAAGTCACGCTGGATATTGGCACATTGCTAAAATGTTCACCTGCTTATAGGAAACAATTCTACAACGAATATATTAAGAAGCCGAGGAAAGCTCGAGATAAAAATAGACAAGATAAGGATGTCCAAGGAATCATTCAAAGTATTACGACGCAAATTGATTCAAATGCTCCAGCTGTGACGGTCGAGATTAAAGGATATGCAGTCCCTGGTGCTCAGTTAGATAGTGGAGCCGCAGTCAACCTTATGACTGAGTTCATGATGAAAGCTTTGGGCCTCAATCACATGGAAGAAACGCCGATGTCTTTAAGAATGGCGGATCAAACACAAGTGAAGCTTGCGGGTCTTTTGAAGAATGTAAGCACAGTTGTGGGCGGTTTAGAGTTTAAAGTTGATTATCTGATAGTAAGACCAAGGACCTCAGAGGCTACCTTCTCGATCCTACTTGGACGGCCATGGTTGGTGCAAGCCGAATGTGTGCATGACTGGCGCACAGGTTTTATTTCAATAGGGCCAAAGTCTGATCGGATTCAATTACAAGTATCCCCACCCTCGAGCAACAAGAAGAAGACAATAATAGTCGATGAGATGGAAAAGAAAGAAAAGGAGAAAGCAAGGCACGAGATTGCACGAGCTAGGTTTTCCTTGAACACAGACAACTACAAGAATCTGCTTCAAGACGGGTTCAACTTGCAGCTCTTTAAGAATCAAGACACGAAGATGGGAGAGTATCAAAATCCATTGTTCTATACTGACGATTCCGACCAGGAGTTGCTAGGATGGTTGACGCATACAAGTGAATTTGATTGTTACATGTTGAGTATAGACTCAAGTAAAAACAAAGCTACTCAATCCTTGGAGAAGGGAACTTCAAGAGAAGAATTGAAACTAGAGTTAGCTCCGACAATGGAAGTGCAACAGTTGCGAGAAAGAGTTAGAATGCTAGAAGCAGAGATTCTAAAGAGAAGTCGAGAATCGGAAAAGGAAGCGAAGAGTAAGACTAAAGTATCGGAAGCCATTGCAAAAGCTGAGCTTAAGAAATTGGGTGCGGTTGAAAAAGAACAAAATAATGATTTACTGGCTAACCACGCACGCGTGATTGGAGAGCTTGTTCCAATCACAGTGTCATCAAGGAATAAGGAATATTCGCGAGAAGCTCAGTTGGAAAAGTGGGAAGTTTTTCCAGAAAAGTTCTTGAGCGTGGGGTCAGAGCTACCAGACAAAGTACGAGATTGTATTAAAACGACACTCAAAAATTTCAGCGAGGCCTTTGCATGGTCATACAGTGATCTGAGAGGAATTGATCCCCGAATCTGCCAACATTATATAGACTTGGAAGAAGGCACACGACCAATATGTCAACGACTTAGGTGGACGAATCCAGTCTACTCAGAATTGATCAAGTTGGAATTGACTAAGTTATTGGAAGCAGGATTTATATATCCCATCGCATCCAGCGAGTGGGTATCACCAATTGTAGTTGTTCCGAAGAAAAATAAGAAAATCCGTATTTGCATAGATTATCGAAAGTTGAACGAGCGCACGAAGAAGGATCACTTTCCCTTGCCATTCACTGATCAAATCTTGGACAGAGTGGCTGGCCATAAATTGTACTCATTCTTGGATGGTTTCAGTGGGTACAACCAGATCCAAATCCATGAAGAGGATCAATCCAAAACTACTTTCACGACAGAATGGGGTACGTATGCATATCGGGTGATGCCATTTGGATTATGCAATGCACCGGCCACGTTCCAGAGAGCAATGATAGCTGCATATCAAGACTACCTGCAGGATTGGATGGAGATATTTCTCGATGATTTTGCAATCAAAGGCAATGATGAAAACATGATGGAGAGGATCGAAGCAATTTTAAGAAGAAGCATTGAAAAAGGCATCGCATTGAATCCTGAAAAGTGTACATTTGGAGTACGAAGAGGATTGCTTTTGGGACATGTTATTTCCGAAAAAGGGATTGCGGTCGACGAGGATAAAGTGGAAAAGATCGGACAACTTCCACCTCCACAAAATTTGCGGCAACTCAGAGGATTCTTGGGCCATGCGAATTATTATCGACGTTTTATATTAAATTTTGCATCCATAGCGGCACCACTGACGAATCTTTTGAGGAAAGACCAACAATACCAATGGACTGGAGAGTGTCAAGTTGCATTCGACTCGATCAAAGAGAGATTGATAAATGCACCGATTTTGGTAGCACCCGACTGGACGAAGGAATTTCATGTACATACCGACGCTTCTCATACTGCGGTTGGAGCAGTGCTATGCCAAGCCGATGAAAAGAAGTTGGACCACCCTATTTATTACGCAAGTCGCAACTTGAATAGCACTGAGAAGAACTACACGACTAGGGAGAAGGAATGCCTATCGATGATCTTTGCGGTGAACAAGTATCGGCACTACTTGATGGGAAAGCACTTCACGTTTTATGTGGATCATGAAGCCCTTAAGTACATCATTAATAAACCCGAACTGTCAGGGCGATTGATGAGGTGGATGCTACTTCTCCAAGAATTTTAGCTCACAGTGGTAACCAGACCAGGCAAAGCGCATATATTGGCTGACCATTTATCTCAAATTGTTAATGAGGAGCCAATCTCTGGTGTGCCCGACGATGCTCCTGATGGACATCTATTCCAGGTTGAAGCTAAAGTACCTTGGTATGCCGACTTGGTGAATTTCTTGTGCACTACTAAATATCCGCCAGGAGCAAGCAAGAGAGAGAAGCAAAAACTGTTAGCATTGGCGAAGCACCATAGCATCATTGGGGGGCAACTCTATCGATATTTTGTTCATGAGAGCATTTATCGGAGGTGTCTCGAGGAAGAAGAAGCAAACCTAGTGTTGAGGGCATTGCATGATGAACCCTGCGGTGGGCATTTTGCTGGTGAACTGACGGCAAGAAAGATTTTATTAGCTGGGTATTGGTGGCCAACGCTGTTCAAAGACTCACATACATACTGTAAGAAATGTGACAAATGCCAACGAATGGGCAAGCCCACATTAGCACATGCTACTCCTCTTACGTCGGTGTTGGCTCTTAAGCCGTTTGAGAAATGGGGAATTGATTTTGTGGGGCCTATTGATCCTCCCTCACGACGAAGATCCAATAGGTATATCTTGGTCTGTACTGACTATGTTACCAAGTGGGTGGAAGCCAAAGCTCTGAAGACTGACCGAGCTATTGATGTAGCTAAAATTTTGTACGAACAAATTATCACTCGATTTGGATGCCCGTTGGAAATAGTAAGTGATAGAGGAACCCATTTTGTCAACGAACTGATCGAAGAATTAATGGAATTATATAAGATCAAACATAGAAAAAGCACTCCATATTACCCGAGAGCAAATGGACAAGTGGAGGTCACCAACAAAATTCTTGAACAGATTCTGACAAAGACAGTAGCTGTGCATAGGCGAGACTGGGATGAGAGACTTTTGGAAGCCTTGTGGGCATATCGAACATCCTACCGAGTGACGACAAAGAGCACTCCGTTCTCCCTAGTATATGGCGAGGAAGCCATCTTCCCCATCGAAAAAGAAGTTCCGACATTAAGAGTGGCCATCGAAGCCAGGTTGGGCAAGGAAGAGTCATTAAAGGAGAGGTACATACAACTGGTCAAGCTGGAAGAAAAGAGACTTATCACACAACAAAGTTTGGAAGCTCAGAAGAGACGTAAAGAGAGGCATGATAAGAATCTCAAGACCTATGTGATTCAAGAAGGGGATTTGGTACTGGTCTATGATAGTAAATATTATAAATTCCCGGGGAAGTTACAGACAAGATGGGCAGGACCGTTTAAGGTGGTTGAACTCAATTCCAATGGTTCCATGCAAATTCAAGATTTAGGAGAAGAATATGCTCCCGTGAAGGTTAACGCGCTTCGAGTTAAACCATATTTCAAGTGATATTAGAACGGGAGAAGCTAGACGATATCCAAGCAGAAGGACGAAGTAGATTCCTTGTACATACATGTATAGTTATATATATATATATATGCGCATATGTAAGCTATGATTTGTGTGTCATAAATATTCTTCCTTGCTAGCTCAAGAATTTTGGACTTCTAATATTTTTTGTGTTATGCAGAGACTGTTAGAGCCTAAGTAACAAAATGGTAGACCAAATTACGCAACTCTACTTGTACGAGCTAAGGATATATTTCTCGGACCAAACGTTCGCTCGCATGGACATAGATGTCGACGACTTTGAGACAGAATACGATGTTGAGGAAACACATTGGCTGGTATGCTTTATAAACCAGGGTTTGGGTGTTGCATTTTACATTGGGTGTTTTGAGGAATACCTAGCTCGACATGTAGGATGGGTGGAAGATCGATATTACTATTTTGATCCTTCGAGGGAAATGCCTAACGAGGAAAACGATATCACATGGGCTTGGGCAGATGTGCTAACGCTAGGAAGTGATGACGGAGCTCCCGAAGTTGAGCCTGACTCGCCTTAGAGAAGTTGTCGGGATGCGAGTACGATGTGAGACTACATGAGACATTCCGGGGACTCACATTCTAGGACACCTAGGGATAGGTATCCGAGGGACTAAGGCATAGCTGGTTGTAGTTACCAAGTGAAAAGTTGAATCGATGAATACATATGTAGTGTCTGTAATTGAGAGAATAGAGTGAAGAGGTGGTTGATCTGTCAAAGGCTAGAGTGTATATGTTTGCATGTATGTGTGGGAACAGTGGGAAAAGTCCCTTTCTTCTTCTCCCTAATTCTCAGGACTTGGGTGAACTAATTAACTATGAAAAAAAAAACGAAGAAAAGAAAAGAAAAGAAAAATTTGTGTTGTTGTGATCGTACCAATGCACTATGGTGGGCTAGTAGGTGGGTGGATTTATCCTCGCCGGGTGGTTAGGACCACGAGCCGCAGCTAGTTTCGCCATAGGCTTGGGAGGTATATGTGTGTGTCTTAGCTACGCGCCATAACGGGTTGGTAGGTAGGTGGAACCATTGTGGCCGGGCGGTCACAACCATGAGCCGCATCCAGCTTCGTTATGGGCTAGCTGATATATGTTATGTGTTATCATTGTGTGTTTGTGTGTTGTGCGCTGCATTGCATTGGTAGGTGGGTGGAATCAACCTGATCGGGTGGTCAGGTCCACGAATCGCATCCGGTGTCAATGTAGGCCAACGTGTGAATATAAATAAAATCTTCATATGAAGTTATTCCCCACTCCTGAGGGGGAGAGAGAGAGAGAGGAGAGGGCGATGATCGCCTGGAAGGGAACGTCATTTGCTTGTGTGATTGGTATGTGTTGGCTTGCGACAAATCAGCTCACTTTGAATCAACATTCTTGAAGGCACAGATATTCTATATGTACTTATGGATGAGGCTTTAGCGAGGTAATGCGACGGTCTTGCTTTACAACTTGTGTGCTCTATCTAAGGGTTTTTCTAGTATGTGTGACACTCCAGGGTTCTGATGTATGTCTTGACTTGTGCTCGAGTTTCGATGATTTTTGTAGGACGACGAGGGGATTCTTCGGAAGTGTCTAGTCATGGAATGATTGTACATAGCGAATAGTAGGTGCAATAATGGGGTATGCATTTTGGGTATTTTTGCATCTCCGATTGGATTCGTTTTAGTTGTTGTTGTTTATTTTGGTATTTTCTTTCTGTTTTCCGCGATGGTAGTTGCATGTGTAAAACATGGAAAGGCATGCATGTATTATTTTGGTTGAGACCATTTTTTAATGGAATGTATGAGCAAATTGATGCATGGCTGAAATGGAATTGCATATATGTGCATGTTCTTGGATCATTTTGGAAATGACTGATTTGTACATATTCGTGAGTGATTTTTTTTAGCACTAACAGCTTCAATGAGTGCAGGTTCAGTGGAAGTGGTGGCTCGATGAAAAGGTAATATAAGTTGTAAACTGACATGTTCATGATTGTGTGGATTATATGACAACATAGAGTAGCTCGTCAAGGACGACTTCGCAAATAAGAAGAGGGAAGTATGTTAGCTCCGAAAATGGTTGATTTTGATGCTCTAATGTGGTTTTATTTGGCATGAATTTGTTTGATTTTAGGTACTTGAAGAATGAATTTGATGATCCACGAGAAGTATGTGGAGATATTGATTGCAGGGATGTGGAGAAAAGGGATTGAGCATGGACAAGCCTCCTAAGATCATAAGAGATACTGACTTGCAAAGGAAATCAGAAGCGGCTTTGTTTCAAGGGGGAACTGGAAATGTTAGCAGTATTGCATTCGAAGGCTACCTCTGACGATGCGATGATGATCGAGCAACTCGAAACTGCTAATAAGCGTCTTCAATTTATGAAGGAGAGTATTGTCAAGGCAGGGAATGCTGGATTACATCTGTTCTCAGAGATTACCAACACCATGCAGAATAGCAAGGTTACCCTGGAGAAATTGGTTTCAGAAGCCCAAAGTATGTTGGGTGATATCAACATTTCGATTCAGGAATTAGCTGTCTGATATCCCTAGGATTAATATTAAGCATATGCTACATAAACAATATGGCTTCAAAGAAGTCGCAATGGCAAGGTCTATTGTAAGGGAAATGTATGGACTGACGTTCAGAAGGCCCTAGCAATAGTACAAAAAAATTGCCCTCTCATCCAAATTCAGTTTTTTGGCATATTGTATTAGATGCTTGCGAAAAGTGGGAGCAGATCCGTTTGTTCTCTGACAAGAGAAACCGAAAAAGGGAGAGGGTGAATATCGGCGGCAGAGAGAAGAGGGGGGCTTTGACGAAAAAAAGCAGAAAAGAGGAGGAGGTTCCATTCGAAAAGGGGGGAGTAATGTTTCTAGTTGCACGATCGAGAAAGAACAAAGAGCTGGGCGAATCATCAGACTCAATCGGTGTTGATGATTGGACAGAGGACTTGGATTCTAGTTGGCAGGACATGGTCGATGAGGGTCTGGTAAGTGAAGAAGAGAGCGATATGTTCAAGGTGCTACTCTTCAGTTTCATAAGGACGAAAAGACTTTCCTGCGATGCGCTCAGAGGAACTCGAAAAGGGGGAAGTTGGCGAGAGAGCGGATTGGATTGGGCCTATTGAATGTAACTGTAGGAGCTAATCATATAGTTGGGAAGTTTTGGAGTAATGGGAGGCAACAACAGCGTCATCCTCGGCTTGTTGTGAGAGCAACCACAAAAGCAATAGTCTTTGATCAGTTCTCGTGTGCTGCTTTTTTGAGGCTGGCATTGACAAGCTAGCCGATGCTACTGGGAGTGTTGGGGATCGATGATCAAGTGCATGATCGGGGGGCGTTTCGGCCCTCATGTTCATGGAAAAGGTTGCAGAGATGACTGCGAGTATGGAGTTGAGATGGGCCTGTGTGTGACTATTCAAGAAGGTTGAGGGAGATCTTGTTTCTGTCAGAAGGAAATGTGGTCTTTGGAAAAATGAAAAACTTATGAACATTGCACCTGGAACACCTTTGGAAGATCCTGGAAGGAGTGCAATTGGTGTTGCAGCTGGTGATCTTGATGGGGATGGTGAAGAGGAGATCTATGTATTGAATACGGATACATTTCTTGGACACAAGGAACTTACAGATCGACTCTTTAGCAAGTCAGACGGAAGCTGGGTTGATTTGTTCTCTTTACCTATGAATATGGATGAAGCAAATATGTGTGCTGGTCGCTCTGTATGCTGTGTTGATCGGACAGGCTCAGGAAGGTAATTCATTAAGTCTTTGATACCTATTGTGATTGGCATATTGTTTGCCAAGTATTGCGCTTCTTCTCATGTGTCTTGAAATTCAATTGGGTAAAGATCCACCACTTTAAACACATCATCACTTATTTTGCAATTTTGGCAATAGACTTGACCTGCTAGATTCCTTTTTCTCATTTTTATGTGCCTCTAAATTCAACCAAGCAAGTTGTGGGTTTTCAGGTATGTCATTGTTAAATTGACATCTTTGGTCGTCGATCCTTACTTTTCTGTTATTTGCAGATATGGTTTTTTTGTTGCAAATTATGGAGGCATGATGAAGGTTACTTGTGCATCTTACACCTTATGCTTATTCTTGGCATTTTTACAAACATGTTGTGTCTAAATGTAAGATTCAATTGGTTTAAGAATAAAAATAGGGGTTCACCATGGAGAAGTAGATAATGTGACATTTTTCAGATTGTATGGCATAGTTGTATGTGGATCTGCTGCATTAATGATTTCATAACTAGGTTGCTGAAGGTGGGGATGAGCTGAGCCACTCGCTCCTTCTGTGATATAAGATTTTGAGCTCGATTCTTGCTATTTGTTTGTTTCCTTGCCCTGTGATGTGTGAAGAGTTGATAAGGAATAAAAGAGGAGATGCTATGAAGGAGAGGACAATGAACTAGGCGGATTGAGGAGGTGTGAGTAAGGAAAAAGAGGGATGTTGTCACAAGTAATCACTAGGGCCGAATAATTATTGGTGCATGTATCTTCTTCATGTCCTCCAAGGATACATTGGAGTGAGGTTGGGAACTTAGGCAGATAGAAGCTGATCTAACATCAAAAATTTTGAGCAATTATCATCGGCCATAAGCATTGGTGGGCATCTTTTTCCTCGGGCATTAGAACATAACATTTTGGTGCGTTTGCCGGGAAAATATGAGCTAGTGCATAGACATAGGAAGAATCCATTGCGAGATAATTGTGGGCTCTAGGTGATCCAACTGGACCGATTCCGAGGGATTCAAACAAAATAAAGTCTCGTATAAGCACTTTTTCCTTGGGCATTATAGCTTTCAAAGCCTAACGAGCCTAATGAAGTAGGAATGCTCACAATTTATGAGTTCAAAGATCTTGATAGCCCAGACAAAGTAACCTACCTAGACAATACTTCAATGAGGATCTTTGTGGTCACATAGGCATGCCTACACTTGGAAGGTTGAATTTATTTTTCCCCAACCAAGATCTAATGTCTCTTATGGCCACCAAGGAGCTAGAACATCCCAAGCTCATGGAACTCAAAGGGACAGAAGTAGAGATAGACCTGAAGTAAGCTTTGCTAATCCAATAGAAAGAGAACAAATGAGAACAGAGGCTCATAGAATGGAGAATGAGAGACATAGAGACCCAAGGAATCAAAGGAATGCAAATGAAGTCCCTCTGCCAAGGCATAGAGAACACACAAGGACCTTGCAGCCTACACAACTAGTGAAGTCCATGAAGAATTGCTTTGATGGCACAGGAGACCCGTATGATCACGTGGCAGAATTCAACAAGTCTTGAGAGGCGAGCAAGTTGATGACCTATTCATGTAGTACAATGCATTTGGTCTAACTCTCAAGAACACAACCCTTACATGGTTTCAACCACTTCACCAAGGTCAATTTAGGAACATAGACCAACTTCTACAAGCCTTCATCACAAAATTTTCTAAGAGTGGCATATGGCACAATACCTCTTCCTTAATACATAGCTTCAAATAGACAACTCAAGAGACGGTTAGACTTACAGGAAGAAGGTTTAGGCAATACCTAGAGAGATTTCTTGTTCCAGAGTTACGCACGCTAGCCAAACAAGTGGCATTATTCCTAGACGGATTGTTGAGTACCAAATTGAGATCCTATGTGTACTTGAAGGACCCTAGAACCATAGAAGAGTGTGTATGCATGTGCACTGACATTGAGGATAACCTAGTGGAGGAATTAGAGCTTTCAAAAATCTACAAAGATTCAAATATTTCTACTAGCCTCACTTCCACGCAATCCACATCGATTGAGGAACTTGCTGAGAAAGTAGCTCAGAAGTTAGGAGTCTCAAGCAAACAAATACCAAGGTTTGCCCTAGTGAAAAGATGCTATACTTGTGGAGGTGACCATATGGTGAATGTATGTCCCATTATGGCTCAACCCCAAGTGAACCCTAGTAGGGAATCATTTGCATACTCTTGCTCCCATTATGGCTCAATCCCAAGTGAATAGGAATCATAATGTATGCCTAGGCAGGTAAGACCCCCATTTCCTAGAGGACCATGCTACCGATGTCAGGGAGATCACCTCATTCGTGATTGCCCTATGCCTGCACCTACATAACCCCAGTCTGTGATAATTCAAGGTTTTTGTCCCAATTGTTGGAAAGATCATCTCTTGCGAGATTTTCCTAAGAACCCAAACAATATGCCAAAAATAAATCCTATCAATGTCATTGGATTAGTGGTAGACTCCACGGGAAGTGTAACTTCCACCACCCCTGTGCAAGTGGTCACCATAGCTCAAGCTTTGTAGCAAAACCAAGGTTTAGGACAGGAAAAGGATTCTAAGGTTAGTGAGACTGACATCATAACTAAGAAGAGGACTAGAGCTTGGAAGGATAGTCACGAGAGAATGAAAAGGAAATGGGCAAAGAAGATGACCGAACTTAAGGAAAGATTAAGAGAAATGAAAGCCAAGATAATTGAACTCACATCTCAAACTCACTCTCACCCTACTCCACCACCAGAATACCCATCTCCCTCCAATCCACCACCTTTCAACCCACTTCACACAAACCCACCACCCCCTAGAGTAGGATCAGTCTTAGCAAATCCCACTCCCGAGGACCTAGACATGATGCTTACGACATATCATGCCAGAATCCAAGGAGGGCCAAACATAACGGATCATGAAAAGTGTTACCCTAGAGCTGAACTATAGCTTGAACAAACTAAAATTTGTGCTAAGATGGTGGAATTGACTCAAACCATGTTTGAAGCCAGTCACCTCTTTAACTTCTCTAGTTCAGCTAAGACATAGTTGCACTTTGATGGATTGTTCTAAAGATTGGAGAGGCTAATTGCCAAATCTGAAAAGGACCTCGCCTCCCAGGGTAAGGACAAGGCAAGTGAAAGAATAAGCCTTCCTGCCCAGGAAGCTTATGTGCCTAACTCCACAGAACCAGATGCATCTTCTTCTATGAATCGATACTCACCAGAATTCCTGTGAGAGATTCAAGAAGAGAAATGGGCTAAATAAAGTGAAGTTCCCCCTCCCATTGAACTCGTGATGACTTGCATGATCAATTCCCACAAGACATTCTATCCATTTATGAAGAGTAGGAGAGTGCCCAATCTCACAAGAGATTAGACTTCGAGTCTAATTCCTTACAGGAACTACCCCATTTCACAGGCCCATGGGAAGCTAAGTCTACTTGTATGAGAGCACCCACGATCATGATAAGAAACAAATACTCAATCATACCTAGGAACACAGAGGTAGTGAAAAACACTAACATGCAGTGCAATCTCACTTTAGAAGAGCTACTCAAGGTTAGGCCAGAATTATGGAAACATGTAGCCAATCAAGTGCCAGAAGTAGCAAAACCTCGTTCCCAGGAAGGTTCTCATAGAACAGTGCCGAAAATACCCTTGGACAAGATAGGAGACATGAGCAAAGGAGAGGAAGGAAACACCTATCTTCCCATTACCCATCAAGGGTACACAACCAAGGAAATTTTGGACTCAGGTGCAGGAGTTGCAATTGCTACCGCTTCCCTATGGAAGCGTTGGGGCAAGCCAGCACTCAGACCAACGAGAGGCCTGCCTTGTTTTCCCCAGTTCAACATGTTGTGACTGGCCCTTAATATGTTAACCCACAGAGTATAATCAACAAGTTTCCATATTTTCTCCAACATGTCCTCAACTTGAATATAATTTCCCACCCTTGCTAGCAAGTCAATCATGCTTCCATAATGTCCAACATCAAGATATATGACAAACTTTTGCATCATGGACCCCAAAATATTAAGTCCAACCTCAAGGTCCCCAATGTTGCTTTTTCTCCCCCATATCTTGCATAGCTTTGCTAACATCCCTACCACTTTTTAGCTTCTCCTGCTTCAAGATCAAGGTAAATGTCACTCCGTCAAGGGAATGCCCTCCATGTTGCATATGCTCATAGCAGTTAAAGCCTTATATGCATGTCCCATACTACTCTTGATAACCATGGCCTTCCTAAAAAAGATTTGCAACCAGACATTTTTCGGCTAGAATAGAAACGTGTTAGTGCATAGGAATCAATAGTTTTCATAGCTAACATATTCATAGACTTACAGAGAGCTTGAAATGCATTCATGCGTCTTTATTTGGACTAGGAACATCTCTATGTAGTGGCACTTTGTTGTAAACTGATGGTGTTGGGTTGTAGGGTATGCAGACATCCTCAATTGTGCATGAGAACCCTCCCTAGACCATGAGAATAACCCTCCTTGTATATACTTGAGTGTCACATGTGAACACTCTCTTAGGGCACTGTTTAATATTTCTTTATGCCTTAGTATAAAAGACTCCATATGTTCACCCTTTTTGCCCTTCTACGGAATATCCTAGAAAATCCCATGCATGTCGTTTTTGGGGATTTGTTGGTTACACATGTGATCTTGGAATATCCTAGAAGATATGTTAGTTAGAGAGAGATCCACTTTTTGACTTTTCAAAGGAGCACATGGGGAATAGAGCTTAGCTTATAAATAGAAGCTCATTTTTGTAAAAGGGGGAGCTTTTGGTCGACGTGCTCTCATGTGATATCATTTATCAATGGAAGATGCTCTCTTTACTCCTACAAGACTATTTACATTTACATGTATTGTGTCTTTGTGAGTGTGTGAGAGTGATGTGTGTGTGCCTATGCATGTCTCTCCTTTGTGTGAGTAGGATAATTGTATTTGCTTGTATTTTCCTCATGGGCTAGGATTCTTGACTCCCCATGCTCCTTGTTTTCAAGCATGTGGCATAGCATGGGGCTAATGCCAATGGCTTGAACATGTGGGAGGTAGGGATGGATGAGAGGAGAGTCACTCTTGAGCTTTCCTTCTTGCTTCCATGCAAGGTGGTGAGGGTTTTGGTCTTTCCTTGCTACAATCTCAACACTTTTTGGCACCGTTGCCAGGGATGGTTGGCCTTTCATCACTTGGAGAGCTCAAGAACATGTGGTAAAGTATTGTGTTGCAATTTTTTTGCTCAATTGCGTAGGATTTGAGTTTTTGCATGGCACTTTCACCCTTCCATTGGGCCATTTGCTCCCCATTTTCTTGCTTTTGTAGGGTAATTTTAGTTCAATTTGAACGTTAAACAAGAACAACCCCTAACCCCCTTTTCCCTCACTCTCACATATACACACTCCCACACACTCATAATGGCATCACTTTCCATCTCTGTCATTTCTTGAAGTGGGTGTTTGTCTTGGGCTGGGGGGAGGGGTAGATTCTCTTTTTTGTTGCCCCTCCTTCCACTCATCTTATTCCAAGAAAAATCCCCAAAATAATAGCAATTTTTGTTTTGCATGCGAAAGGCTCTCTACAAACGGTAGTATGATACTTCCAAATCTTAACGAGGCCTTGTGAGGTTCGACTTCCTAGGATGATGACACATGTATGAATTCTTGAAAATGCTTGACAAGAGGGGAGGTATTCATCTTTAAGACGCATGATCTGGTGGTTACAACCTACCTCGTGTCTCTCTCCTAAATTCAATAACGTGGTGTGGTTGGTGGGAAAGGTTATCTTCTCCCTCCCATTCGATTCTTTCCTTCTCCCTTTTTTGCGAGCGAGCAGGGTACGCTCCCCTTATCGTGCTCCCACCTGCACATGGCTATGGTGGGTGGAGTTTTGTTCCCTAGCAGTCTTTTGGTTTGCCATTCTACCTGATATTGTCTGGTTTGAACATATCTCAGCCTCGAGTAGGAGCTTGTGTACTGCTATGTCTTTGCTACACAAGCAAATCTAAGCTAAACTATCTGCAACTCCAGGGTTGATCTCCATGCGAGCTTCCCCTCCTGTATCTTCTTAAGGAGAAGCTTATGCTCCCTCTTCAGTCCGATTGTTGGGTATGAGCATGCGCGCGCTTCCATGTCGATGTCCACTACACATAAGGTCGAGGCATTTCGGATTTCGGGCTCCATTGTGTTTGACAGACGGTCTGCATTGATTGCTCAAACCCTCTTGGGACTCTTGCAAGAAGAATATGTTGACTTGATGAACTCCAGGTTTGGGCTGCCCTTTCCATCAGCTGCATCGAACTTGGGCATGGATGTGTTCACAAATGCCTTGGCCACCTTTCTCTACGCAGTTGAATGGTGCTTTTCTCTAACCTTATTCCGCATTATCTCTTTGAGTTTGGGCTCCTCGTCCTCTTGGCTTGAGCATAGGATTGTGCTTCTTGGGCCAGCTCCGCGATTTCCCTACTCTTTTGGCAAGATATGCTTCCCGAGATCTCCCTTTTGTGTACATCTCTGACTTCTATGGAATCAGCTACTGTAGGTGGAAACCATAGCTTGCGGATACTTGTTACAACTGACATCTGAAGAAATTTACTTTGAAAGAGGTCTCTCTCTATTGGGGTGAAGGATGTCAGCCCTAGGGTCCTTTTCGCTTGTGTTGTTGAGGTTTCGGACGTGTCCTTTGACTCTGCCAGCCTAGAACCTGTTTGCTTCATTTTTTTTGGCTCCAAGGTCTTGGTACACAAGGCGTATGATCTCCTATGTTTGTATAACTACTTGCAGTCATTCTTAAGGGTTATGATTTATGCCTATTGACTAGATGCGATAACAGATTTATCTCTGTAAAGTCTCGACATGGTTGGTCTTGCCTCTGAACTTTGTTATTCGGTCGATTGTTGTGATTTTTGCATCACTTTGGTCTGCATTTCCCATGTCATGCTGTGTTAAATTTTTGGTATCTTAAAAACTTTGGATGTCGAGACTCCATTTGAAATATGATGTATCACGTCAGAACTAGTATGAACTATCTTGCATGGCTAGTCCATTGCAAATCTGGAGAAAGACTCTCGCTATCTTGAGGAGTTTGGACTTTGGTGAGGGCATACTTAGATGCTTGCATACCCCAAGAAAAAAAAATGTCTCGATCGAAGTCATCTTCCACTCATTCGTGAAATGCTATCCATATCCGGCAGAGACTAGAATGGGATGCCAAGATTGGACAATATTAGTGTTGCAGGCTAATGTGTTAAAAGGCAAGACATTAGAGATTGTAGTCATATGTTTTCTGTGCTTCTACTTGTACATGCTCAATGTGGACTTACGCTTGTATATTCAAGGATAATAGTCATGATTGTTGCAGCTGTTCCGATTCCTTCCTCTCGGTTATGTCTGATCAATTTTTCATCCAGTCAATAGGTGACCTACCCTGTAAAGGGAATACTTGGACTTCCGTTGTTATGTGGAGAATCTATCCCATTTGTGCCCGTAAGCTTAAGAGCCCCATACCTTTACTGTATTGTGCATCTAATGACTTGCTGTTGTAGGTATATGAACTGAAGCATGCAATGATTTTACTAGAGATATGAGAGTATTCTGCTTTTATACCTTTCCTTGAGAAAATGACTGATGTGATGTATGGGCTATGTTGCACCTGCGTTTCTTAGATATATGAAAACTTCCGGATTTACTCTCGAATGTGTTCCTGAGTTGATAGCCATGATTTGAGAAAGAAATGACAATGTATCTTTTAACTATTCTACTGACTCTCTGTGCATGAAGGATGTATTAGTTTGAGGCTTGTAACCAAACTAAAATCAATGAATTTTTCTTTCTACACTTGGACAAGTTTTGATGTGTAATAATCATCTGCTGATTAGATGAACTAAGCCTATTGACAAAAGATGATTTTTTATTACCCTGAAGAATTGCAGGTTCATTCCAACCACCTCAGAAACCTGGTGGTCATACTGGTATGGTATCCTAATTGATGGTCCTCAAGGGTGCTGCATCGATCCACCCAACCACAGAATGTTGACCACATGTTGAAGGAAGGAATGTGTGTTCTTTGGTAGGTTTGCCAATACAATGTGCAAAGATGTGAATATGAAGATTCTATTTTGCTTCAGATAAGGGCTTTTCAGGGTTCTTCACATTCCCTCCCCACTTATGGCTTTTACATTGTTTTTTCTCACCTATGAGATGAATGTGTTGTTTTTACCGATCAAATACCACACCTTCTAAGATCAATTGGATAACCTCCATGACGTTTGTAGGAGTCTCATGATCCAGTGTTCTGTCACACATGCATATGATTTAAGTGCATTTTTTGGGACAAGTTGCACTTGAATGATAGCTATACTGTATGTTATGAATGGTTCGGAGCCCATAAGGCTCTAGATTCCTGATGAGCCTATGGCTCACTCTGTTTGAAGCATCTGAATGCCATCCCTTTGGAAAAGTATGATGGAAGGGGACATTACATCTTACTACATAGTTTAAGGAAATTTCATAGTTATAACTCTATCTATAACCTACCATATGATAGATAATGGTGGTTTTGGGATGGCTTAGTGTCCAATTCTCAATGGTATTATTCTGCTGGAGATGGATGCTATCACCACTTGCTGGTCTGCATGATATCATGGAGCTATGTTTGCAGCCGATATTTAGATTTCTATCATATGTTCTTGGCATGTGCCCGATCAATTGAAGCAAGGCTATCCTTTTGATGCTTTGGATCAAGGCTATCCTTTTTCACAGAGAGATTTAATGAGCACAATCTTTGTGGTATGCAAACTCATGTTCTCCCAAGGATCCCCAATTTTGAGAAATTTTTAAGTCACCTGGAAGGAATGTTTTGAATGAATGCCTCAATAAACATAGTAGTATTCAAATTGGGACTCATTTCTCCTCAGCTTCATTGTTGGTGTTGACCAAACAGGCTGCTGTAATATAGTCAAAGCACTTTCCTATTCTGTTTTCATCTATATACACTTTTGCTACCTGAATGGTTTTGTTAAGGATGAATCTTCAAATGTAATGATGCTAAATACTATTAAGTTCGGATTAGGAGAAGGCAAGGTCACTATGGAAGAGTTTATCATTGGTTGTTCCCATAATTTGTTTAAGATGCAGTGATCCTAAAGACTAACCAAGGTGGTATTGGTCGACGACTCCCAATTACATCAAGTCACTGGAACATGAAGCTCTTTTTGGGAACTTCTTTCTAGAGGTGCAACACCTATAGGACTCAATGTCCTCTGAAGTGGAGAATGCTCATAACGATGTTTAATCCTTCTCATGCAGAACACACCCTCTGATTTGTAGGCATCCTCATGATGTATGATTGTCTGTCTGTCGACATATGTTTTGCAGGTTTTGGCAACATGGTAAGCATGATGTTTGGGGTTATGTGACTGTTCCATGTGAGGTTGATTGTGTCCATGGCCCCTGTTGTTACTTGGAGAATATAATTGACTTTTCTAGGTGTTTTTGCTTGGTTGTATATAGGTTGCAAGTCTTGGTGTTGACTCAAGGATTGGAGGTTCAGAGTTAACAAGTGCTTTCCATATGTTTCTTAATTCCTTAGTTTTGAAACACATTTTTGAGGCACTTTTCATTGTATGTTTCACATTGCAATTGGTCACACCTACTGTTGCTTCATAATTTGGGGCTAGGGCTAAAAATGTTAGAATGTGATGTAAGCTCATTTCTAGCAAAGTAAAAGTAATTCTTGACTATGCTTTTGAGGTTTTTTAGGTCCATAGGCTTGGACTGCATAAAAGAAACCTGGTGCGTAATGCACGTCTACATCACTCTGATGACACAATGTCCATAGTGAGTTGGTTTCGTGATTGACGTGACTAGGAGGTTTAGGTCTATAACTTCACAAATAGAAAAGGATTCTTTAGTTGCTCGGATGGTGCTCGAATCCCTGAGTGCTACAGGCCAAAGAGTGGAATGACTTAAGCTTTTGCCACTACCATGATCTAAGATGTTTTAAACGGAGTGGATCAACACTGTTGAGATTAGCAGGTGGCATGAAGTAGGAAGTGAAACCACTAATTAAGTGTGAAAGTCACAAAGACCTGAGTGATTGTTTTTTGCCAGGGAAGTAATTCTCTGGTTTTACAATGCTCACTTAATGCATTACAGGCCAACACATACAGAATTTAGCATTGCTCCCTCTTGACTCCTATAGATGCTCTCTTGTGAATGATGTGTTTCTTTAATACTGAAAGGTTTGATGATAATTTTGAAATCTTGTGACTAACCCCTATGGGATTGGTGTGTAATTACCCTCTATACTGGTTTTGGGAGAAACTTGGTATGATTAGGGGCATATGACTAACATTGCTTCTTCTGTTGCCTACATGTTTTATCAATCCCGAAATGAATCAGTTTTTGATGCGCTCACCTGATCATAGATGATGTAACACTATGATTTGCATAAATTGCTCTTGATAACTTAAAGGCTTTCTCACCCTTGCCCAAGCATGTCTACTTAATAAAGAATACACATGGCTCTATTCACTGAATGTTGTGTTTAGCTCTTATCCATGCTCACCTTTTGCTCAGTGGTTGTCCATATAACTAAGCGATTGTGGTTAAGTGCTTGTGACATGGCAAAAATATAAGTCATATGGACCGCTACTTGGGTTTTTGGCCTTTGGTGCTTTAATTTGTAGATTGCAGGAATAGCTAGCTCTCCATGTGGACTTGTCTCTAGAAGAGCCAGTCCTATAGGACTTGATGTCCCCTGAAGTGGAGACTACCAATTGAACTAAATGCTATATTCCACCTCTTTTCAAAAACAGTCTACTCGTGTTTTTTATGTTTAATTTCAGATTCTTGGGTGAGGCTCTATCTGTCCTACATGGGACTACGCAGTGAGGTGTGTCTTGGGCTGACTGCCCCCCAAGGGGATTGTGTTTCCCAGCTTTGAAGATTGAAGAATTGCAGATTGAAGTAAAGATTGTAGACTTGCAGCATGAAGCCTTACAGACTGAAGAATTGCATATTTTGAAGACCTGAAGATTTTCAGACTTGAAGACTCCCACTTGGAACAGTTCAGTTGTGTATGTTCTTCCTTTCTAGCTTTGTCGAGGATGAAAAAGTCTAGGGGGGGGAGAGTGTTGGGTTGAAGGGTATGCACACATCCTCAATTGTGAATGAGAACCCTCCCTAGACCATGAGAATAACTGTCCTTGTATATACTTGAGTGTCACATGTGAACACTCTCTTAGGGCACTTTTTAATATTTCTTTATGCCTTAGTATGAAAGACTCTTCATATTTTCACCCTTTTTGCCCATCTAAGGAATTCCCACGTAGAAAATCCCATGCATGTCTTTTTTGGGGATTTGTTGGTTACACATGTGATCTTGGAATATCCTAGAAGATATGTTAGTTAGAGAGAGATCCACTTTTTGAATTTTCAAAGGAGCACATGGGGAATAGAGCTAAGCTTATAAATAGAAGCTCATTTTTGTAAAAGGGGGAGCTTTTGGTTGATGTGCTCTCATGTGATATCATTTATCAATGGAAGATGCTCTCTTTACTCCTACAAGACTATTTACATTTACACGTATTGTGTCTTTGTGAGTGTGTGAGAGTGGTGTGTGTGTGCCTATGCATGTCTCTCCTTTCTGTGAGTAGGATAATTGTATTTGCTTGTATTTTCCTCATGGGCTAGGACCCTTGACTCCCAATGCTCCTTGTTTTCAAGCATGTGGCATAGCATGGGGCTGATGCCAATGGCTTGAACATGTGGGAGGTAGGGGTGGATGAGAGGAGAGTCACTCTTGAGCTTTCCTTCTTGCTTCCATGCAAGGTGGTGAGGATTTTGGTCTTTCCTTGCTAAAACCTCAACAGAGGGCTTTCCAATTTTATGAGTATCCCAGGTTGGAAGGATTTAGTGCCTAAGGCACTTGGTGACTTGTAGTGCATGACTACACTATTTAGGGATTGTTTTCAAACCTCATGCTACCTCTTAAAGGAAATTGTAGTGTTTTTTCATGCCAATGACTATTGCAGGTATTCGCTTGAGTTACATGATCTCTTGGTCTTGCAATAGTTCCAATATAAAAATGATTATGGTTGTAAAATATGCATAAACTTTGAGTCCATGCCCTTGATTTCTTGAATGATGTTCATATGGCTGCTCTTTCTAGCAAACAATCATAGTGTAATGCATTTCTCCAAGCTTGTATTACTAAAGTTGTTTCACATGTACTCTCTACACGAAAACCTTGACAATTGAAGTTGGACACTATGCACATATGAATCCACTTTTTATTGTCACCAATTGCTTTTTTTACACGGTGTATTGTTCTTCAATGAGAATTATCTGTAAGGCTGAGAGTTGAGGAAGATACTCAATGGGTGTTTGAAATGCCTCAAGTGCTTGAGGAGTTTTGCTCCATGCCCTTTGCGCCTTCTTGACCTCAAGCCTTTGCAGCATGCATAGTTGTACATATTTATGGACTTCACTCGTCAGGTTAATACAAGATTCGATATGTCTTCTAGAGCTTCTACATCTAGGAAAAACTTGATTCTTGATGGCCTTTTGGTGATTGTGTTAAAAAAAGACTCCATCCAAATTTGGCCACATATTATTTGTATGTTTGTATGCTCGGGCCAGGATGAGTGTGTTTTTACTTTCATATGTTGCAATGACATTTTGATTGACTCATTTGGTTGCTCATATCACTCTTTGTACTCATGATTCACATGAAAATTCATAGGACAATGCACATTCATTGGAGGCACTAAAAGGGCAACAATTATCTCATGTTTCTCAAATACAACCTGTCACACTTGCACTTGTTGGATAACACATCCGGATTAATTGTGGCATACCTAAGATGAAAGAAATGTGGTTAAATACAAGGTTGTTGCTTATGAATTCCTTGGAGCTATTTTTTTGTTGATGTGCAGAGATTGGGATCACTTCTTGCCCAACCATGTTAATTTTGCAAAACACTTCATAGATCCTCAAGAGGATTTCTCTCTAGATGAGCAAGTCTTGAAGGACTTGATGCTCCCTGAAGTGGAAACTAAAATTAGACTAAATGTTATTGTCTACTTCTTTTCAAAAAATAGTCTACTTGTTGTGTATGTTGAATTTTAGGTTTGGGAGCTCCCTGGCGAGGCTCTATCAGTCCTACATAGGACTATATAGTGAGATGTATGTTGGGCTGACTGCCCCCCAAGGGGATTGTGTTGCCCAACTTTAAAGATTGAAGATTTGCAGATTGAAGGACTAAAGAATTGCAGATTTGAAGACCTGAAGCTGTCCAGACTTGAAGACTCCAACTTGGAACAATTCAGTTATGAATGTTCTTCTTCTCTGGCTTTGTCGAGGGCGACAAGTCTAGGGGGGAGAGTGTTAGCTTATTGAAGTTGATCATATTTTCTCTTGAGCATAGACACCTCTTTAGTACTCAAAAATACCCTTTTTTGTATAAAGGAGATGTGCCCATATGAACACTCTCCTAGGCACTTTTTGATATTTCCCTTATAGTATAGTGTCGGAGGCTTTTAAATAATTCACCTTTTTTGTACATGAAAGGAATTCCCACGTAAAAATCCCACACATCCACATTCTTAGGATTTGTTAGTTAGAGATAATATTTGCAAGATATCAAAGAGGTATGTTAGTTACACACATGCTCCCTTTTTTACTTTTCAAAAGGAGCACATGGGGAAATGTGCTTAACCTATATATAGAGGCTCATTTTTGTAAGGAGGGGAGCTTTTGGTTGACGTGCTCTCATGTAATATCTCTTATGAATGGAAGAATGCTCTCTTTTACTCCAAGACTATTTACATTTATGTATTGTGTCTTTGTGAGTGTGTGAGAGTGAAGTGTGTGTGTGTGTGTGCCTATGCATGTCTCTCCTTTGTGTGAGTAGAGTAGTTGCTTTGCTTGTATTTTACACATGGACTAGGATCCTTGACTCCATATTCTCCATGTTTTCAAGCATGTGGCATAGCATGGGGCTGATGGCTAATGGCTTGAACATGTTGGAGGTAGGGGTGGATGAGAGGAGAGTCAATCTTGAGCCTTCCTTCTTGCTTCCATGCAAGGTGGTGAGTGTCTTGGTCTACTACTACAACCTCAACACTTTCCTTGTGCACTCCTTGCAGTCAGGCTTCTAATAAGGTTGAAGGCTTCGTCACCTCTAATATTGATGTGCAAAACCTCCTTGATGATACTTTTTCATACTCTCTACACACTCTCTTTGCATACTTTGCCACCTCCTTTGCACACTTTGTCTCTCTCTTTGCACACTTTTCTTCTCTCTGCATGCATAGTTCCAGTTTGTATCTTGCTCTCTCTTGCTCTCTTAGTGTATAGTATGCTCTTGCTCCTTGCTTATGTTGCTTAGTCTATCTCCAAGAATGCTACTTTATGGTGTTTCAATTCCTCTTACAAATGTCACTTCAACTACTTGTCTATCTTGAAGCTTACTTTGTTGCCCCAATAACCTCTTCATGTAAAGACCAACGACTCCCTATTTTTTCCTGTAGTGACTTTATGGAAAACAAAAATTTAAATGGGGGGCCATACACAAGCTCTTGCACACCACCTTCACGTCTTATCTTTTCAACTTTTGACCTTAATTTCTACAAAATGTGTGCATAAGGGAGGGACCTAGACCTTCTGTAATACTTAAAAAGCCTTAAAAACTCTTCAAAAAGACCTTTTTCGCAACTTGCCTTCAACTTTCCTGCAAGGCCATTTTGAACAACCATTTGTGCACCACCTATGCTCCCATATCCTTTGCTACTTGTGCAC
The DNA here is from genome assembly GCA_020310875.1 of Ceratopteris richardii. Taxonomy (NCBI): domain Eukaryota; kingdom Viridiplantae; phylum Streptophyta; class Polypodiopsida; order Polypodiales; family Pteridaceae; genus Ceratopteris; species Ceratopteris richardii. Next base: position 115,135,218 of record CM035425.1, on the reverse strand, counting down.
CGCCTATGCATCATTTTGCCAAGTAACCACTTTGACCATGTCAACACTCCTCAAGCTTGAGGACTCCTTGGCTTGCACAAAATGGAGTTGGAAGTGTAGAACAAGATTATGTCCAATGAATGTAGTGATGAAAATCAATATTTCATTAAAAAAAGTTTTGAATTTCTGATGAGGCCTTATTGTCTACCTTTTCTCCTCTAACTCCCCTATCTACTTAAGCCCGTGTATGAGCCTTATCCTTGCCTTTAACATTCTTCCCTCAAGCTTCCTTGTTTGTTCAATCAATCTTGTCTAATCCTGCCACTAACACTCACCCCTCTCTCAAGTCTATCATCCCTGACAGATCCTTGTGGTATGGGGTGATCAATGCAATACTAGATATCATCGATGGCCAACTCTTGCTCTCTTCTATGGAGTCCCCTTGTGAGATCTAATTTGAGATGTTTCTAGCCAATTTTACTTGGGACATCTGGATGCAGTAGTCTATAGTGCATGGAGTATACTAAAAAAGAGTTGTAGTAGATGAGTGGGTTTTGAGATAAATGCTTCAGAGTGGTACTCCCAAAATCCTATTGTGAACATGTATTCGAATGTTTGCTTGCAATAGGTAGGATGTACTTCACTTTGTAGTGCCATGCATAAATGTTCTTGAGGGAAGGTGTGGTGCTTAGATCATGAACCAGATCCCAGTGTGGATACCTGAGGAGCACAAACATTTCACAAGGTCTTAAATACCACAAGCATGAGGTCAAATATTTTGATAAGCATTTTTGCCACGATGTGAAGCATTGATTTAAAGCATGGCATCTAGTGGCATATCGTTGCAATCATATACGCTACTGTAGGAGGTCCCTGTAGAGGTGCAAGATGTAGAGAGTACACGTGTGGAAGCAAAATGAAAAAGAGTGTACTTACAAAACAAAGAGTGTGTGAGACTCAAAATGAGTAGACCATGAAATGGGTAAACTCATGTGGATTGAAAATGAGCTTGCCAAGAGCATGGATTAGGCTTCTCAAGCTTCTAACCAAATACAGATGGGGGGAGAGGCCCTCCTTATATAGATTTGGGAGGGGCTCTCCAAAGTACATCTCATGTGGTAGAAGCACATGACAAGGTACCCAAATACAAAGGAGATACAATATAAAATGGAAATAAACTAGAAATGGAGTGCCTTCTAGATACAAAATGGAGATGCACTCATGCAGATACAAATGTAGATGAAGTAGGAGCAATCATGTCGTCAACACCCCCTTTGCAGCTCCATTTTGGAGCGACTGAATGTTGCAGAGGTCCACCAAGTGCTGGAACCTTTGTGAACATGTCCACCAGGTTCTCCTGAGAGGTACACTGCTTCAAAGTAATCTCCTGAGAGACGAGCTTCTTGCGGACAAAATGGTACTGGATCTAGATGTGCTTTGTTCGAGTGTGGAACACCGGATTCTTGGTGATGGCCAAGGCTGACTCGCTGTCCATGTAGATGCGTGTCAGAGTAACCTGCAAAACACCAATGTTAGATAATAAACGTCAAAGCCAAATGGCCTCATATGCTGCAAAGCTGGATGCTCGGTACTTGGCCTCAGTGGATGATGTAGAAACTATAGGTTGCTTCTTACTTGCCCAAGAGATAAGTCCCAAGCCAAGCAAGAATACCCAGAAGTAGACCGTCAAGAATCAGGATCACCAACCAAATTTGAATCTGAATATCCGACGAGTTTGATGCCCCCTATGTACCAAAGACCATGATGTCGAGTGAGGGCAAGGTAGCAAAGTAGTCTATGAGAAGCATCCCAATGGGTCTGACGAGGCTGATGTGAAAACTGACTGAGTATACCAACTGCATATGCAATATGTGGTCGAGTATTAGCAAGGTAGATTAATGAGCTAACAAGCTGTCGATAAGTATGCACATCCACAAGTGATGTTGAATCCTCCAGTCTAAGCTTGATGTTAGGATCAAGTGGTGTAAAAACTTAGCAACATTGGTCCATGTTATATTTGGAAAGTAGATCAGAGTAGTACTTCTTCTGTGATAGGAATATGTCTTCTTTTGTTTGCCAAACTTCCATACCTAAGAAGTAGTGAAGTAGACCAAGGTTTGTCATAGAATACTCAAGGTGAAGCTGTGTGATGATGAATTGGATGCGTTTTTCCGGTTTCCTAAAGGGAATCAGTAGTACAAGAAGAGTGTCGTCTGCATCGTTGGTTTATCTATCAAGGACCACATATTTGCACAAGGGTGTGAACGAAAAGGCATTTGATAGATCCAGAAGAAGGTCCAACATCAAAGCAAAGGGTGCTCTCTCATTGTCTTCTACGGATTTTGAGGAGGCCCCGTGCAAGAGAAAGAGGGAAGTCTTGAGGCGATTGGAAGGCTCTAGCCATGCTTCTTGATCATGGAAGGGTCACGGAAGTGAAAAGGAAAAGGGGTGCTTCAAGCCAAGGATGGACATCAGCTGAAGAGGCTGCATTTAGAGCAGGAAGCAGAAGTTTCTCAGTACACATTTAAATTTGTGGATCGCTGTGAACAGACCCAAAGAGGAGAGTCGAAGAGAGCCTAAATGAAGGTGTTCAAAATGCTACTGCAGAATTTGACAAAGAAGAAAATGGGTGCTGTCTGAATGTGGGACGAGGATGGGAAGATACATTTGGGCGTGGAAAGGTTACTAGGTGAAGCAACACCGGAAGATCGATGAGATAGACTGTTAAAGTGACTGTAAGGAAATGGCTTTTATTTTATCTGTAATCTGAAGATGCAACTATTGGTTACTGCAAGGTTGATCTTTGTGTCTGTAAACAATTTTTTTCTTGCGCCATGTCCACAGTATGATTAATCTTTATTTAAACTTTACCTTCCTACTCTGCATCCATTTGGCGTTTCTTCTCCATTTACTATATTCATGAAATCAAACGTTGCTTATTCCGTAACATTATTCATGCACAAATACGACCCGTTGGAAGACGTTGCGAACAGTTGTGCATGAGGTATCACGATGGTTTTTGTATGGTTGTCATGCAAATTGATCAATACACAGGTGATTAGAAGGCATACTCGGTTGTTCCTGTGTTACCGAAACATTTATCATTCAGCATGATAAAGGGGGTATACATTTGAAGACTTAAATTTTCATCACAAGTATTTTAAGGTCATATATGCGCATTGATTGGCACTTGATTTATATGGAGAAAAGGCAATGCTTTACCATTCAAGGACATTCTAAACAAAGGTATACAAAAGATCTTCAGAGCTTGCCAAAAGCTGAGGCAGAGGTGACATGCTTGCTGATGAAGTTGAGTCACTTCTGAATATTCTAGAAGAAATCCAAGTCACACTTGATATTTATGTGCCAGTGTTGATACATTATCCCAAGATGAATGAGGTGGAAAAAATTATCAACCAAGAGATCCAGTTACGAATTGAACCGAAGTATCGAGCATGAGAGAGCTTCACTGAGTTATTTGTGAATGTGGATGCAAGTTTCAAGGGGCGAACTCAGAGTTTGAGTTTTCATTTAGAAAGGTCCATAGTGAATCAAATGTTTCTTGGAGTTGCTGGGTGTGTGTTGATGTCTGGTGAGGACAGGTATAATATAGTCCAGCCAATGTATGAAAAAGATGCTACTCCTAAAGATGTTTGGGATTCAGTCCGACTTTAGTACGTGTTCCTGACACAAAAATATAGGGATGAGCTTCCCCCTTCATTTCCATTGAAGAGATGCATTCAGATGACAATAGGGGAATAATAGGGCAAGGCGGCGGTCTGGTACCCCCTGTCAGATTTGTCAGGAAGAGAAGTAAACATGAGGGTTATGATCCTTCAATACACATACACCTTGGGATTCCCGACAAACGCACCAAAATGTTGGGTCTTTTAGCCCAAGGAAAAGATGATTGTGGAAGCCTTTATTTTGCTCAAACTCCTCGCAATCGGTCCACTTGGATTACCTAGAGCCCCCAATTATCTCACAATGGATTCTTTCTATGTCTATGCACTAGCTCATATGCTTCCCGGATCTATTGCTTGGAAGGCAATTATCCTAACCCTTGGACTACAAACGCTGCAATAGAGGAAATGTTTCCAACAACTCACTCAATTTCATATCTTTGGAAAACCTGCTCTTCTCTATTTCGAAATCCCTCATCTCCGAGTTCGTGCATGGCAGATCATAATCATCACTATGATGTGGACTATCACTATAATCATACTTTGAGGTTTTTAAAAAAAGGCCTTCTGTTTGATTTCCTGCATGCACCAAATGATCCCAACGATGAACAGTCCAGGCGATTATTTAAATAGCGGTCATTCGCATGGACAAAGGAGGAGAAGTCCCAACCATGTGAATGTTCAGCCCGGAAATTAGACACGTTCAGCACTCGCATACCTTTCCTGCGTGAGAGCATAAGCTCGTTTTCAAAGGCTGGCTCCCCATCTTCACAAAAGGCAATGAGCGAGGAAGAGACATTTGATAGCTTCTACCCAGTTGCGAATCTTACTAAGACGCCTTGCTATGTTACAGACACAAGCGTTTACATGGGCAAGGGAGAATGATGTCAGATTTATCACTACTTGTACATAACGGTCATCAGATGGTACTTCTTCATGACTGGTGGCCTTCACTATGGCGACGACAAGGTCGGGTGTAGCAACGCTAGCAACCTTGGCAATGGATATACTAGTCCGGTCTTTTAACAGACCGATTGCGGTTAGAATCCTCACCCGCACAGACGCCAATTATGGTCTAGAAGAAAAATTACCATCGATCCCTTTTGGCTACACGTACTATGAAACTTTTAAACAAGAAACATTATGGACATGTCGTGCGTAACACTGAGGAATTGGAGGAGATAACTTGTCTGGCAAAGGGAAAAACATACCCTCGGAAGGTAAGCTGTCAATCACGAGTAGAGCGGGTGCTGATAACCTAAATTTCTGGTTGATCGTTTATCTGCCATTCCTAATAATCAGGCTGCCCGCATTCGTATCGGATGTCTGACAATATAAACTTCCCACATATGCATAATCATGCATTGATGAATACTGCACAGCGTACGCGATGGGTTCTTCCGTTTTCAAGAAAGCTCATGTTATTGACATACATAGACATACAAAAGTATACACGGCATATGCAAAGAATTTTTTTCGGTTCGCAAGGAACCGTCTATTATAGCCAGGCATAGACGTACAGAGACATACATGCACAGGCACGAAGACATTCTCCAAGAAAGAAAATAATAGAGATCAAGATGCTCACTGTTCCAGCAAGAGCTGAAATGCTGTTGAGAATTGGACAGAGGGCGACGAACTCAAAATGGCCGAAATAGGCAATGGCAAGCAATATCAGAGTTGCTGAATTGTTGTGGAAATCTGAGAATCCTCGTGCATAATTTTTTCGCAAACCTCTTCCAACCACGAAGAGAGAGAGAGCGAGGGATCCGACCCAAAACTGCCCCCTTCCCCGCTAATGGCTGGAAAGCTCTTCCTTCATCCCCCGAATATCCTTTAGTTCCACCAGATGTTCCCCTTTACTGGCATCGCACGCCTCGTAGGTTCCTCCGCCTCAAGAGTCATGAACCTCTATGCATTCGATTCGCGACCTCTTGTGCAGGAGGACGACACCTAGTAGCCAGAAGAGAGAGCAGTTTGCAGCTTGCATTCGATTAAAAAAAAACGTTCCCATGCTACATTGGCATATCCTTTCTGGCTATACCCTCCAATCAGCACATTCCATGACACCGCATCGCGATCATGAAGCTTATCGAAGACATTTTGTGCTTCCTCAAGGGCATTGCACTTTGTGTACATGTCAATGAGTGCCTTTGTACCCACGACATCTCCCTCCAATAAACCCTCCTTCACAGCCTGAAGATGTATTACATTACCCTCATCAAGAGCTCTGAGATTACCACACACCTTAAACATACAAGATGTTGTTATCTCATCCATCCGAAAACCTTCCAACTCCATTTGTCTGAAGCAGCCCAATGCTTCTTCGTAGTGTCCATGCTGACAATAACCAGCAATAAGGGCATTCCATGTGGCAGTGTCCTTCTTTGACACGGCATTGAATACCTCCCTTGCTTTTATCAATGACCCACATCTGCTATACATGTCTATTACTGCATTGGAGATCCCAATATCTTGTTCAAACATATGCTCTCTCAGTATTTGGGTTTGTAGCTTTTCACCCATTTCCAAGTCTCCCACGTTAGAACACACTTTCAGAACGGAAGAAAATGTAATTGGGTTTGGGCAAACGCCTTTTGCTTGCATATCATAAAAACACTTCAATGCCTGCTTATTATAACCATGTTGAGCGTACCCTCCAATGAGCACATTCCAGCTCACTACATCATGGACTGGGAGTTCATCAAACACCTCGATAGCCTTGATTTGATGGGTTCTTATTATTCCGCACGTCCGCAATGAAAGATGAAGCTTGATCGTGGGGCATATAATCCGTTGATTTTCGTAGGAGAGGCCCTACACACTCCAAATACTTCTCACCCATCGTCGATTCCACTCTTCAAATACCTGAAATCAAATGTATTTTCCTGCCAAATAGAACCACATTAGTGCATAAAAACCAACCATTTTGTGAGCTAACAAGAGCCTAAATGAAGGTGTTCAAAATGCTGCTGCAGAATTTGACAAAGAAGAAAATGGGTGTTGTTTGAATGTGGGAGGAGGATGGGAAGATACATCTGGGCGTGGAAAGGTTACTAGGTAAAGACGACTTACCTCAAGTTGTCAATTGCCTTGAAAGATTTGATACTTCTTTCTTCTGATTTGGGGTTTAAAAAAGATTGAACACTTGTTGAATGGTGATATGCTGCTTTTCGTTGATCATGTTACTGACAAAGATAATTTTTAAAGAGAGGAGGAAGCAAGAAAAGTAGGGGTGGGTGTATGTGAGTATAAGCATATGTGAATGAGAAAGGGTGATTGGGAAGATGAAAGGAAACGAGCGGGAAATAGATAGACACAAGAGTGTGTGGTTGAAAAGACAGTGCGATTATGAATGTTGGTCATCCTAGTTGGTATTTCTTCGCATGTGAGCAAGGCTAGTGGACCAATTTCGAGAGGTTTGAGAAAAATAAAGGCTTGTATAATCATATTTCGCTTGGGCATTAGGACTCATCATCACCCATGGAGATGGCGAGGTGTATGGTGAAGAGTCAGGCTTCACCACATAGTTTCTGGCTTGAGGCTATCGTGTGTGCAACATATGTACTTAACAGGTGTCCCACTAAAGCAGCAGTATAGTCTATCACTCCATATGAGGCTTGGCATGGTTGCAAGCCATTTGTTGCTCATCTGCGTGTTTTTGGTTGTCTCGCACATGCACTAGTGCCTGAACAACGTCGCAAAAAATTGGATGATAAAGCAATAAAATGTATTTTTGTTGGGTACAATTATGAAAGTAAAGGTTATCGTCTGTATCATCCACAGGATAAACGCATTCTGGTTAGCCGTGATGTTGTTTTTGTGGAAGATGATATTCAGCCATTGCTTTCATGTACTAAGGAGACATCTGTTAGCTCCAAAAACACGTATGATACTTTGCTACCTCTTTTTACAGGTGGACAGTGTAGTGTTGGTCCTAATGAGGCAACTTCTCAGCCCTTATAGGTTTCATGTGATGGTGCAGATCATTCCATTTCTGATGCAAATTTACATGATGCACTTTTTGATGAGAGAGTTGATATTGAGCAGGCAAAAACTATGGTGGAATGGCTGGTGTAGACCTTGCGTGACAACAAATTAGATGCACCTCTGTCATATCGTACTTGATCAGGCTCTCATAGTGCCTCTTTTGCATCAGATTGCTATGTCATGGCTGCCTCTAGTCTCAGTGATCAGACTGCACCTGTTTCATTTGATGGAGCACAAAATTTTGAACATTGGATGGCTGCAATGCAATTGAATATGATGCTATCATGAAAAATGGTACCTAGTCTTTATGTGAATTGCCTCTTGGCAAGAAGGCCATTGACACTAAGTGGGTATACAAGCTGAAGTGTAAACCTGATGGAACAGTTGACAGGTATAAAGCTAGGCTTGTTGCAAAGGCTTATGTGTAGGAAAGAGGCAGTAATTTCGATGAAACCTTTGCTCCTACTTGCCGAATGACTACTGTTCGTAGCATCTGTGCACTTGCAGTACCAGGCTAGGAAAGAGGCTCGTGTTGCTTACTTCCAAAAACAGTTGGAGAGTGAGCACATGAATGAAGGTGATTCTATGGAAAATTTTCTAACAAAGATCAAAGACTTGAAGGAAAACTTGATTTTTGCTGATGAAGTTATACCAGATAGCTCATTTGTGCATACAGTTCTGAATGGTCTTCTTGCTTCATATCAGAGTTTTGCTTCCACTCTTCGTTTGATGATGAAAGGCAATCCAAATGCCTTGTGAGTTAAGGAGTTAGTCTCTATTATGTTGCAAGAAGATTAGTTGAGGCAAAACAGGTCCATTATGCGTGTTGCAGATCAAGCTTTCTTGGCTATTCATCATGGCAAAGGTAAATGGGGCTCATCTACAAGCAAGCAGAAATCTGCAAATGCTGCACATTCGAAGAAGGAAGACAAAGATTAGAAGAAAACAGAGAAGCAGAAACTGTTTTGCAAGTACTGTAAAGGAAATGATAATATCATAAAGAACTATCCAAAAGTGGTTGCTAAAGAGGCAAAGAAGAAAGACGCTGGAATGGTTGTTGCAGAGTCCTCTACTCCAAAAATAGAGTCTGCTAACCTTATGCAGGAAGAAGAATGGGTGTTTACTACTGTTTGCAGTTTTGACCCATCTTCTCATGAGCAGTGCATGTCAGTAATAGACTCAGATGTTTGGTACTTTGATAGTGGGGCGACCAAACTATCACCTTGTAGCACAGTTTCTTCACTTCACTCGAGCCTTCCCCTACAAGGAATACTGTCACATGTGCCCACAACTCCTCTTATCTTATCATGGGAGTTGGTAAGATCATTTTGTCTACTGCTGATGGTAGTTCTTTCACTTTGTGAGATGCTTTATTTGTGTCGAGGATCAAGAAGAATCTGTTATCAGTTTCAGCTTTAGCCAAGATTGGCTTGGTTGTGAAATTTGTTGATGATAGGTGTACAGTTCAATGATCTATCAAATGGTAGCGTCACTATTGCTTCTGGCATTTTATGTCGTGGGTTGTATAAGCTCATAGACTATGAAAGATCTGTAAATGATTTGGCATGTGCAGTACATGATTCTCAAGCTATGTCAGAAGCAAAGCTTTGGCATGCACACTTTGGTCATCTATATTTTGCAAGTTTGCTACGCCTGCAAAAATCTAAAATGGTGTCCTCTTTGCTCAAACTTGAGGCACCCGGTAAACATGTATGTGAAGGCTGTATTTTGGGAAAAATGCACCGTTCCTCATTTCCAAAAGATGGTTCAATTCGGCATACTCAGAAATTGCACCTTGTTCATAGCGATGTCTCTGGTCCTATGCAAACACCCTCTTTTGGAAATTATCTTTACTTCGCGACTTTCATTGATAATTTTTCCAGGCATGCATGGCTATATACACTCAAAGCAAAGTCTGAAGTGTTTATGTGCTTTAAACAGTTTCTGGTTTTGGTTGAAAATATGTCAGCATGTAAAATGGGACCCTCTATTCTAATCGAGGGGGGGAATATATATCTTCTGATTTTACTACATTTTTGTGTGAATGTGGGACAAAACACCAGTATACAGTGCCATATACACCCCAATAGAATGGAGTTGTTGAACAGAAGAACAGGTCACTCATGGAGAGGGCAAGGTGTATGGTCAAGAGTCACACATTACCACACAGTTTCTAGCTTGAGACTGTTATGTGTGCAGCATATGTACTGAACAGGTGTCCCACTAAAGCACCACAGTCTATCACTCCATATGAGGCTTAGCATGATCGCAAGCCATCTGTTGCTCATCTGTGTGTTTTTGGTTGTTTGGCGTATGCATTAGTGCTTGAACAACATCGCAAAAAATTGGATGATAAAGCAGTAAAATGTATTTATATTGGGTATAGTTCTGAAAGTAAAGGCTATCCTCTGTATCATCCACATACTAAACACATTCTAGTTAGTTGTGATGTTGTTTTTGTGGAAGATGCTTCAGCCATTGCTTTCATATACTAAGGAGACATCTATTAGCTCCAAAGACATGTATGATACTTTGCTGCCTCTTTTTACAGGTGGACAATCTAGTGTTGGTCCTAATGAGGCAACTTCTCAGCCTTTGTAGGTTTCATGTGATGATGCAGAACATCCATTTCTGATGCAGATTTACATGATGCACTTGTTGATGAGAGAGCGGATATTGAGCAAGCAAAAACTATGCCAAAATGGCTAGTGCAGACTTTGCATGACAACAAATTAGATGCACCTCTCTCATATCATACTCGATCATGATCTCATAGTGTCTTTTTTGCATCAAATTGCTATGCTATGGCTGTGTCTAGTCTTTGTGATGAGATTGAGCCTGTTTCATTTGAAGAAGCATAAAATTCAAAAAATTGGATGGCTACTATGCAATCTGAATATGATGTTATAATGAAGAATGGTACTTGGTCTTTATGTGACTTGCTTCCTGGCAAGAAGGCCATTGGCACAAAGTGGGTATACAAGCTGAAGCGTAAACCTGATGGAACAGTTGACAAGCATAAGGTTAGGCTTGTTGCAAAGGGTTATGCACAAGAAAGAGGCATTGATTTTGATGAAACCTTTGCTCCTACTTGTCAAATGACTACTATTCATAGCATCTGTGCACTTGCAGCTCATCATGGTTGGAATGTACATTAGTTGGACATTAAAACAACATTTCTGAATGGTGACTTGCATGAAGAAGTGTATGTTTTTCAGCCCCACGCCTTTGTACAAAAAGGGCATGAAAACCAGGTGTGTAGGATAAAGAAGGCATTATATGGTTTAAAGCAAGCACCACATGCTTGGTATGAAAAGATACATGCCTATCTGATTGCACATGGTTTTGAGAACAGTCCAACTGAAAGCACCTTATATTTTAAGCATGCTAATGATGTGCTTCTGATCATTGTGGTATATGTTGATGACATGCTGCTCATCGGTCCTCATGACACGCATATTGCTGATTTTAAGGCTGATTTGCATGCCTCATTTGAGATGTCTGATTCGGGGCATTTGCATCACTATTTGGACATTCAGTTTATGCAAGTTGATGGTGGAATGGCTTTGTGTCAAACGACATATATTGACACATTATTGCAACGTTTTGGCCTTGAAGACTGTAAACCTATTGCCATTCCTATGGAGACAGGTTTACGATTGAGTCTTCATGATGCTGGAGATGCATTTGATATTATTCTCTATCAGCAGGCTGTTGGATGCTTGATTTACTTATGCATTACTCGGCCAGATATTCAGTTTTTTGTCTCACAGATGAGCAAGTTTATGCATTGCCCAGGTGTCAAGCATTGATAAGCAAAACACATCTTTCGCAAATTGAGTGGTACCCGACTACTTGGGTTGTTTTATCCCAAGGGGAGATCACTACTGCCAGATTTGCATGCTTTTTCTGACTCTGACTAGGTTGCTATGACACTCGTGTGTCCACTAGTGGTTTTTGCTTCATGCTTTGTAGCTCATGCATATCTTGGCTGAGCAAGAAGTAGCCTACTATGGCCACTTCCACAACGAGTATAGGGCATCTTTCACAATGACTATTGAGTGTGTGTGGCTCAGATGCCTTATGGCTGATTTGGGTGTTGGTCAGTCTTCTGCCACCACCATCTTCACTACCAGTCAGAGTGCATTGGCAGTTGCGAGGAACCTTGTGTTCCATGCTCGAACTAAGCATATTGAAGTGCATTATCATTATGTCAAGGAGAGGTTCTTTGCTGGGGAGATCAGCTTGGCATATGTGCCCACACAGGAGAACATTGCAGACCTCTCTCTCTCTCTCTCTCTCTCTATATATATATATATATATATATATATATATATATATATATATATATATATATATATATATATATATATATATATATATATATATATATATATATATATATATATATATATATATTATACACACACACACACACACACACACACACACACACACACATATATATATATATATATATATATATATATATATATATATATATATATATATATATATATATATATATATATATATATATATATATATATATATATATATTATATACACACACACACACACACACACACACATATATATATATATATATATATATATATATATATATATATATATATATATATATATATATATATATATATATATATATATATATATATATATATATATATATATAGTTTAAATATTAATTGTATTAATTATTCTTGAATCTGAAGGTGCATATTCATGGTATAAGAAGGAAATAGTTTGTGAGACAGTGTGTCTAAGAATTTGAAGTTTTATGAGCAAGCACAATATTAGAGATGTCTGCAATATTCCAAGTCCTATATGTTTAGTAGGATTGCATGCTTTTATGAGTTACTTGGAAATTATCAAAGGTTTATTCACAAATATACCATGGTTTCTAAACCATTGTACAAACTTTTAACTGATTTTGAGTGGACATGATAGTGCAAAAAAGCCTTTGAGAAGCTAAAAAATTTATTACGCTCAACACTAATTCTTGGAGTAACTAATTGGACTACAAGTTTTGATGTTCATTTGGATACATCCAACTACAGCACCGGATGTGTATTAATAAAATGGCATCAACAACATCCTAGAGAAAAGTGATGATATGTTTTTATACCAATTATTGGAGTTTGAGATCTGTGGAAGCACATGAACAACACAAGGAAGAAGAAGCTTGGAAAATAACACAATATTAAATGTATTACCAAGTGAATGTAAAAAGATTAGTGACCCATTGCAGTTATAGGTGTATATACATGCTAGGGAAAAAAACATTCTAAAGAGGAAAAAAAGTGCCCGGTAGTTATAAGTGTGTTCACACACATCATTACCGAATTATATTGATAGGTTTGACCATCATGGCAACAAGGTTCTACAAAACTATCCATCTTACTTCTAATTCTACTTCAGAACTCTTCACTCTTGGTTCCTTCTCCTTCATCCTCCTTCCTCCCTTCCTCTTTTTCTCTCACACTTTTAGCTGCTCCTTTCATACATAATTGAAGCTTGGAACTCTACAATATTATCATATTTGATACTTTTTTGAATTATTTCGACTATAGATAGAGTAATATTTCAAAATTACTATTGGCAATAGAGGTATTTTTCGATACTAGCTAAGTACATGAGAAACAATGAATGGGTCAAAAAAGGAAGTATATTACAAGGGTTTAAGAGAACAATCCAATTCCAAAAAGAGGTTTGCTAGATATACAAACTTTTAATCAAACTATTTTTGCGATTTCTGGTAACAACCTAACACATGGGACCTAACTACTTGGATTGTTTTATCCCAAGGGGGATAATTATCACAAAATTTACATGCTTTTTCTAACTCAAATTGGGTTGGTTATTATGACACTCATATGTCTACAAGTGGTCTTTGCTCCATGCTTGGTAGCTCATGCATATCTTGCTTGAGCAAGATGGAGCCTAGTGTGGCCACTTCTAGTTGTAAGATTGAGTATATGGCTTCTTTCGTAGCTACTATTAAGTCTGTGTGGATCAAATACCTTTTATCTGATTTGGGTGTTGGTCAATTTTTTGGCACCACCATTTTATTGACAGTCAGAGTGCATTGGTAGTTGTGAGGAACCTTGTGTTCCATGCTCGCACAAAGCATATTCAAGTGCATTATCATCATTTCAAGGAGAGATTCCATTGAAGAGATGAGTTTGGCTTGTGTGCCCACATAGGATAATGTTTTAGACCTTTTCACTGAGGCTCTTCCTAGGGAGAAATTTGAAGCTTTTTGTTAAGCTTTAGGCATACCTCCTTTTGTGGATTGGTTTCATTCAACATGCTTGGCACTTTCTTATACATGAGTGCCAACTCTTGTTCATGGCCTCAGTCTTCTTGTTAACTTCATCACTTCTAGGGAGGATTTGATGATATATTTCGAGAGTGATGGGTGTAAATACTCTTAGGATCCCTTGAGGTACTTTTTTCCCTTATTAGGAGGTTACCCCTTCTCCCCAACTTGTATATACGCATATAATCCCTCATAAAGGAGATGACGGAATCAGATGTCTTCTTTGTACTTCTCTTGTATTTTTGACTCATTTAATTTAAAGCTTTGTTGTGCGAAAACATATGCAAAACAATATAGATATATTGGATATTTTGATGTTTAATGGGACTTGCCTACTTAAAAGTGGGTTTAATAAATTTTCAATTGTATGCGTATAAGCCTTCGCTTGTATCTGGATTTCCGACTTTGAATCATTAACTGTGATGAACATGTTGATTCCATGACTTCGAAATTTCTCATCATTATCATAAATAAATATGTACCTCTCCGACCATATATTTTTGGATTCTCTTTGTTGGTCACTAAGAGTCAGTGTTTTCAGCCATATTTTCTTCATTCATCCATACCTGTATACATTTAACGTAGTTTTGAAGTATCGAAAAACTATGAGCATGATGGTGCAAAGAGAACCTTCATCGTAGATATTCGTAAGAGTAGAATCCGTGTCTGCGCGCGTGTGTCGATGTTTTCAAAGTTCAGCTTCTTTGATGAAAATATGTAATTAGTGTTCATGTAAACAAGAAAAAACTTCTTTCAGTCATCATGACGCTCCGTCCGATTGGGAAATACCTGCTAGTACTTCAACAAAAATATATGACTACGGGCATTTGACTATCTTTACGACCCGATTCACTTTATGCTCAAAACAAATGTACATGAATAATGTTTAGTGTACAGTTCTAGTCTTAAATCTAGGATCAAAGAGCTTGGGAGATAAAAGGGGTGTTCAGCATAAGTTGTCTTTCAAGCTTGTCCACAATATGATAGAGAAAAACCCAGTAACTGAGCCACAAGGAGATGAGTAATTTCTTGATACAACAGAATTTCAATTGTTTTCTCGTACTAACCATAATATTGTTTCATACATCTTTCGAGAAGGCCCCACATCTATGAATATGCAGTACAAAGGACTAGGCGGGCATCATATGTAAATGCTCCCATTACATATTTCAATATCACTTCATGTACAGATTGGCTTCATATTTACATTTAACTGGCAACAACCATAATCATGTGCAATCAATCAATGGAGGATATCCATTCAACCAAGGCCCTATTGACTAGATCAGGGACTTCATCGTGAGGACAGTGTCCTGCTTGTAACCTTACAAGTGATGACTGGGGATATAAACTTTTCATTTTGTCTGCCTTTGAAGCCCCCATCCAAGGGTCAAGATCTCCCCATAGCAAAAGAAGCGGACATGAAAGCTGGGAAAGCAGCTTGTCTAATGTGAGATCTGAAGTTCGGAAGAGGTAACCAGACATAAGCCTGCATTAACAACAATTTATGAATCAGCATATGCCATATGAAGTTTTGGAAATTTCGAATGCATATTGTTGTATGATAACTTTCATGATTTTGGGTCTAACGTCATTGAGTATCTGGTGGTCCAAGCATTCAGTTGCACAAGAGAACATTTGGGGGATATTGCTAACTAGAGAAAAAAATAATAATAATAATTAAAAAAAAAAAAAAAAAAAAAATATATATATATATATATATATATATATATATATATATATATATATATATATATATATATATATATATATATAGAGAGAGAGAGAGAGAGAGAGAGAGAGAGAGAGAGAGAGAGAGAGAGAGAGAGAGAGAGAGAGTTGCACTCCAAATGGAGGCTGTAAAGCAGGGTTCAGCTCATTCTAGCCCATCATCGGAGGCGCCGAGTCAGAGCATCTTGTGACATGGAGCCCGGAGGACATCCGATACTTCCGCCGCACAAGTTCTACACTACCAACACATGTCCACTTGCTAATGCACGTCTACTGGCTTTTGCAAAGTTCTACGCCACCACATTTTATCATTTCCTCCTCAGAATTTTCATTGCGTAGTATTAATATTTATTCTCTTTATTTTGTTTTACCCAGACATTTTATCAGATATCCACTATAATGTAACATTTCTCTCTCTCTCTCTCTACGCCAGCTATTATTATCATCCACTCCTTTTATACTCTGTTTTGTACTCACACTTTATTTTCCTTTTGGGATCACAGTGGATTGGATCATACTGATGTATATGTTTTGTCTCATAGGCCGATTTTGGCCTCAAATAGACGTTAAAAAGTCTCTCTCTCTCTCTCTCTCTCTCTCTCACACACACACACACACACAGCTGATATTACTGAATAATCATGCACTACATGGCCATGTGCATATTATCCTCTGATGAATATAAAAAGGTAGAACAAGTCATTAAGGAGGCGAGTAATGGCACTGAACTGCTTCCTGGATTTAGAATCGGATGTCTTTGGAGAAGTCGTTTGACGTGTTCTGAGTTCTCCGTGTCCAGACACATGAAGCCATAGTGCTCCTGCACTGTACCTCCTCCCACAAAGGACTAGGAGGAGGCTGGTCCAATATCCTGAGAAAGATCATTGATTGTACGCTCCCAAGCTGTTTCTCTATTTCTATCCGTATTTACCAGAAATTAAAAGAAAAGGGATAGACCATATAGGAGGTGAACGGTCCTAATGAGTGCCCTGGAATACAAGAAAAAAGAGCGGAAGATGTCCCAACGTCTCCAATAGCGTAGGGCAGATTTGTTGACTCTTAATGAGGGCAATTTAAGAGCTTTACATTGGTATCCTTTAGTGCTCAAGACCTTGAAGAATGAGGCTCCTGCAGAGAAGAGAGAGAGTAGAGAGAGAAAATGTTTGTGCAAAGCTTAAGTGAACTAAAGAAGAAGTAAAGAGTTGAAAGTGTTGATTGCTATTGAAACTCCAAGCTTTATTAAAACTGAATCAGATTTAGTCTAAATGTGGGATAATAACACTTGAATTAGATGATTAAAGGACAGAAGTAAGAATTAGAATGCTCTTATCTTACAGGGGAAAAAAAGAAGAGGAAGAGGGGGGGGCCATGAGCTCTCAAAAAGATCCCTGACAATCTCTCGAAAAGATTGAACTGTACGTGTAGACACACATCGGAGAGTGTTTGGGGCTTTTTTATCCCCAACAATCTCTCACTTACTGAGGAACCTCTTTTGAGTAATTAACTACCACTATCTGTGTACACTTGATGTTGTGTCTTAGAGCGGTAGTTAGTGAGAGAATAACCATGATCTTGTGTTGACCTTGCAGAATTCAGGATGCATAAAAGAGCACAATCCTTAGGTTCAGTTCAAGTCATCCGTTTCAAGTGATCTGGTTTCCTCTGATGTTTCCCAATCCAAACGGCTGGAGACTTTGCTCTTAGACAAGCATTCATCTTTTTTTGTTCCATGCCCTATTTTGACTGAGGCATCTGTCATATTATATATGTGGTGGACACTATGAGCTAGTGGTGTATGGGATAGGCCAAAGCTCTCCATGACTCACGTCACATGTTCAAGTCCCGCCTTCTACACGCATGTGAAATACCGATTCTAAAATCAAACAACCTTTTGCTCAAGCTAATGGATCCTTGAACGAGCTCGCATGACTTTCTAGAGCACATGCCGAGATCAGGTGTTCTTCCTCCCAACTGAGTCCAGCTAACTCATGAAGGAATCATAATACATCCAACTCTACACGAGTTCTCCCCTCTACTCATATTGAAATATCCCTTATGCAGCATGCTTGCCATGCGGCAAACTCGCCACATGAGCGTAAGAGATAGTTTCCACCACATATATATTATGACAACATCCTTGCATAAGTACAATTGAGTCAATCGTTTCAACCTTGAGGGTGAGCACTGTTCATGAGCATCCTACGACAATGCCAACTTTCCTTGACTACATACTCCTGAGCCTAGCCCTCCTGAGTGCATACTCTCATGTGTAGCACCTACAACCTTGAGTCTTGTTTTGCAAGCTGCCCAAGTGCATAATCTCCAGCTAGTATGCACTCTAAATTCATGAAATAACTTGGTTTAATTCACTCTGACCACTTGATTTGAAGAAGAGCAAAAGGATTCAGGTCAATTCTTAGCAGGCTGTGAGCTCTAAATGATTTTCTGAGTGCCTTCCTCCATAAATAGAAGGTTGTCTCTACATCTGCACAATTAAGAAGTTATTTGTTTTGCCATAACTTTTTAGATCAATGCTCCAAGGTACTATAGGTATATTATTGCATCAAGTGCAAGCTTAGGAAGTTTATTGGAGAGTCAAAGTGAAAAATAGGCCTGGAGCTGGTTTATGCCAGGACCCTCTCATCTCTGCAAAGTGCCATCACTCCTCATAGTGATATCAGAGCATTACCATAGTCCATACATTATGGGTGATGGATTTCCTTCAATTGACAAATTGGATGGAAGCAACTACTCATCATGGACTCTTAAGGATGAACGCTTACTTGCAAGGGAGAAATCTTTATGGATGCATCTCTAGAGATAGCTGATGCCTATGCTCACAACCAAAGGACAACCAACTCAAGTAGAGCAGGGAAGGTTGAACACTTGGTGTGCAAAGGATGCTTTGGCAATGTCATACATTCTAAACTCTCTGTCTGATTTCTTACTCCCTCATATAGGAGTTGTAAGACATCACAAGAGACCTGAAATGCTCTGAAAACATTCTTCTCTTCAAGCACCAAGGCTAAAAAGAACCAACTGTGGACCAACTGTGGATGGCCCAAGTGAAATGTCACTGACTGTCACCAAAATGAAGGACATTGCAAATGAATTAGGAAGCATTTGACAGATTATAGATCAGGAACAAATTGTGAGACAAGTCATCAATGGGATCAAAGTTGATGACAAGTGGGAAGCATTCACCATTGCCATGGACTTCTACATGGATATACAAGTGCTATACTTCAACACGCTCATGGGACAACTCTTCACCCATGAGGCAAAACTTATGAAGAATGGTGAAAATAAAAAAGATAATCAATCCTCTCCCTTTTACAGAGGTAAAACTAAAGGTAAAGATGCCAAAGGAAAAGGTATCCCCCTGAGCAAAGAAAGAAACCACAGCGGCATGGTCAAAAAAGCAAGAGCCCTCCATAATGCTCTCTCTCTCTCTCTCTGTGTGTGTGATAAAACCCTCAGTGTGCCATACATCCCGCAATCTCAAGGTCAATCATAGTCTTTCCCAAGCCACAAGCTCATAACCATGCACGGTGGCCTGGCTGGCCCCCTAGCAATCCTAAGGTGCTTCAATCATGTTGAAGTCACCCGCAACACACCAAGCATCAGACTATGGAATAGCATCAGTGATATGAGACCAAAAAGTGGCACGAGCACTCTCATGGTTCGAGGCATACAAGGTCAAGAATCCATAACGCCTGGCATCACGCAGAAAAATCATCCAAATGGCCCTGCCAAGGATAATCTTTCCTCTATTCACAACCGTTGACTACAAGGACTCCCCAATAGATGTACATACACCACCCCGAGAGTCATTGGGACCGTACGAGGAGACCAAAAAGCCTCCCCATGTCTCAATAAAAGTTGTCTGCATCGCCGGGTACGGCTCAAAGAAAGATTGTGCTCCTGAAGCGTCAGAATATCAATGGATCTTCCAAGACAAGACTCTCGTTGGAGATAAGCCCTTTACTGTAAGAACTTGGGCCCGCCCAGTCCTTGAACATTCCATGAGAGAATCCTCATGGAGATGAGGCAAACAAAGATGCTGAAGCAACAAATGGAGCCATCTTCGAGGCCGGTTTGAATGGGGAGTAATCGGAGTCCAAACGTCCCTCATATGGAGCCAATCGCTCTACAGACTTGCAAAAACTCAACCATGTAGACTCACCAGTCTCTGGTGCTTTCTCCAAGCAAATCTCATCCTCATGTATATACATGTACCTTAGTGGAGTCTGAGTATCCGCAATCACATACAAAAGAAGCTAACTCTCCTCCATACCTGGAATAAAAAAGAACTGAGTTGAATCCCAAGCTCTGACGAATAGGTCGGTGAGGTCAAGATCCCCAAGATGGTGAGAAAACTCAATGACTTGCACCAAAACAAAACGCAGTGCCTCTCAAAGAGACCAGTCTTGCTGTGTAGCCCTGCAAAAAGGAAACAAAAAAGCAACGACAGACTCCAAGGTCATTTGGCTGCGAGAAGGAAGGGCCACCACATGGATCCTAACAGAAGTCTCACTATAAGCCTCGTGTCTGCCAAAGAATCTCGCGAACTCAAAGCTAAAAATGCTAAACCCGTAAGTGGTATTCCAAACTCACTAATCCCAGGGGTATAGCCATCAATGGTGATGTATCCAACGAGAAAGGGGGGCTGTGATGGAGACAGACCCTCATGGACCACTTGGCCCACCAAAAAGTCACTATCAAGGGATCGTCGAGGACCAAGAGCGGAAGTATTAGGCTGCCGAAGGGGGCACCCGTGTGGTGGGGAGCGAAGATGAAGGCTCGGATGGAGGCACCACATATGCCTGATTACCAGATCTCTGTTCCAACACAACACCATGGCTCGGAGGACAGTCCTCCTGAAGTGCATTGAAATGGTTCCCCGTAGGAACAAATCCCTCTTGAGTCGTCGGATAGGGCTGTCCTCCAAACTACTGTGGGAAAAGGCTATCACCAACCCATGATCGAGGAAGAGGGACTAGTTGTGGAAGCTAGGGCACTAGAGTGACAAGGAGACCCACCCTCCTCTTGAGGTGACGAGCGAGAAGGAATCGAGGACAGCGAAGGGGGACGAGGTGCTTGCTTCGAAGCATAGTCACCAGGGGACGGTGACGTGTCCCGGGGACAATGACATCCCGGGGTCGGGGACAGGACCTGTACCTACTTGGGACACCACTCAAATTATGCTAGTTTTAAGGCTAATTTGAAATAGAAACCATTCATAAGGATTTTGTTAGCTTATAAGAGCACAAATAAACAAGAAAATAGTAAAAAAAATAAGCCTTTCAAAGTGATATATATGAAAACATGTGAGGTGTTGCTTCTGCACTGTAGATATACATTGAGAACTAACTTATGTTATCTGATTTAATCATTGATCAGGCTATCACTTATATGAGAGACAACATGGAACAAGTTACAAACCACGTGTGACCTCAATGCTCATACACCATAGACAGTATTTAGTTTTAAGGGCGAAAGCAATGAAAGTTCACATCCATATTACAATGATCTCATCAAAAAAGATTACATCAATTTAGGATGATTAATAAATAATCATCATATCATATATCAAAAAGAGTACATATCATGAATAAAACAAAAAAGATAGATCCATGGCCAATATAGCATAGATGAATCATGATAGATCTAAGATAACTCAAGACTAAAGTGTCAAGGAAAATCCAAGTGGGGAGTCTGTGCTACATCAGTAGAGGTGGTCGCCCATGGTGAATCTCCACTTGCTCAAAGTATTCTGAATCATGTGCCTCTTCTTCATGTTCTTCACCTTGCACCTCGTCCTCCATCTCCCATTCTGTAAAAGGATCTGAAGCCATGCTTTGGGTCTTGCGAAGCATCCTTAAATTTGCACTGACAAAGACAAGATCACTTGCACGTTGCACACCAAGTCTGTTCCTCTTCTTAGAGGCTACATGTCCATAAACACTCCATAGTTGCTCAAGGCCACTCGTAGTGCAAGCTTGACTAAGTATGCGTATAACCTATTGTTGCAACTCTGGACCATCAAATCCAAAATCTTCCCTCCATAGAGCAGCGCCGACACAAAAACTATCTTCTTGTGCATCTGCACATGAAAATGAAGCATCTTTCATAGTTCTATATTTGGATAATTGATCTCTAATAAGCCTCCTCGATGCATTATCCGAGACAAGTCTCTCCAATATCGTCCTCCATCCACTTGCTACCTCCGGATCAGCATATTGTTTCTTATCTTGGAATTCAGGGTCCACCATGAATGCTGCTGCATGGAGTGGGGAGTAATAAGCATTCCATCGTCGAACACATATTGATGAAATTTCTTCATACTTCTCATTCTCTTGCACTAGCTTCTTAAGCGACTCTATGGTTCGATCCATCGCTTCATATACTTTGCCAATGCATGGGTCCATAGAATCTACCACTCTTAGCAAGTGCACAAGTGGTCGCACAATATCCACTATGAGGCTAATATTCTCCCACCATGTTGCATTATCTTCTAATTTTCTGAATTCCTTTCCTTCTTTAGTGGAAGCCTATGGCATTGCTGCAAATTCATCACTCAATAGTAGGCCTCTTAAAATACCACTACACTTCACAACACGGTGTAACATGATGAAGTTATATGCAAATCGTGTTTCATCATACTTCAACAAAACAAGAGGAGATCTTTTGCTCAACTCATTCTTCACACGTGTATGATTGTTGATGAAGCTTACTAATGCATTTGCCTCATTGATTGAAGGTAGAATCCAATCCAAAGTGCCAATGTCTTTGAGAATATTATTTAAGCAATGAGCTATGCAAAAACAAACACTGATATGAGGATACATACTTTCAATGATTTGGGCAGCTCTTCTGTTTGTGGCTTCCCCATTTGCTACAATGGCTACAACATTTGCTGGACCCACAATTTCTATGGCACTTGCCCTCTCAGAAGCAAGCACATCGGCTGATTTTCCTATCTCAGATGCATCATGGGATGATATGAAGTACATCTCACCTCGAGAGTAAGCGACAACTCCATGGATAGATCTCCGCTGCATACACTCCATCCATCCACCAGCAAGGATACTCCATTTCTTTCCCATGACTTTCAGAGATTCTCACATGCGGCTTCCACAAGTTTCTTCTCCTTGTCTAATAGAGTCGTACGTAAACTCTCTAAAGTGGGAAGAACATATTGTGGTCCATATTCCCCTACTTTTTTCATCATCTCCTTGAAGTACGGTGATATATGAACAAAAAGAGGATTTACATTATACAAACTACAAATAAGTAGGTAAATTGAAAATTCCGTTATGCTATATGAATTATGATCACTTACCGGGCTGCATTGAAAGGTATGTGGTCATGATAGAAAAACCTCGCCACTGCCATGTCAACCTCTTCCTTCAATTTGGGATTCCATTCATCATCAAGGGTTTGTTGATGATGAATACGTCCATATGGTGTGGAGCTTACAGATGGCATATCTTTTGGTTTGGAAGGAGGATGAGGTCGACCCCTCGTTGCCAATGAAGATGCCTCCTTGGAAACAGAGGTAGACGTTCTCACAAATGATGCGGGGTTGACCGGAGCTTGTGAGGCACGACGGACATGCACATGGGCATCACTCACAGCAAGCTTGTTGAGAAGTTCTTGCTTTTTCTCCGAAGTGATGGCATTACAAAACTTCACTTCATTGCAACTCTCATGAAGAAGATGGGCACGCACCTTGTTCGCTCCATCGGTCCTCTTGTATCCACATAATTTGCATGTCCATGGTTTTGAACCACCTCCTCCTCCGCCGGACATGGGAGAATCCACCTCTTCCCACCATGTCCATTTTGCGAGGGCCTTCCTTCTCTTGTATGTGCTTGATGAAGAGGCCATAATGGCTACTCCTACACTCCAAATAAAAGAGGAGAGGAAGGTTTAGAACTCCAAAGGGTAAGTTCTTGAGCCTTGAGGAGAGGACTCAAGAGAGGGGCAGCTGAAATCACTCTCCTAGAGAGGCCCAAAGGTTAAGAGGATGGATAGGGCTGTTGAATATGCAAGGGTGCACACCAAGGTAGCTCAAGAGAATGCTGAAGGTAAATTGTGTGTTTTGAGGGCAGCAAAGAGCCCCTTTTATGCTTGCTTTGGGGCCCCAAAAGAAGCTTCTAGAGAGAGAAGTTGGGCGAAACTTTTTAAAATTCAAAAATTAGGATTTTTTTTCGGCAAAAAATTTCCCGCCAAAACTGGGCGTCCCCGTTTGGCGTCGTCACAAAACAACGTCCCGGGACGGCAACCTGTTATGACGAAATTTTCGGGACGCTAGCCGTCCCGGTTGAGCGTCCCTATATATTTGGAGGGGGGGGACGGCGTCCTGGCATCCCTCGGGCCCGGGGACACGTCCCCCTGTGACTATGCTTCGAAGGTTGTGGGGCCTCCTTCCTGAACTCTGGTTGGGTCTTGCGTCTCGCCCTTTAGGGGCAAGCCTTCGCAAGGTGACCAATGTTGTGATAGGCAAAACATTGATTCGGAAGGGCGGAGTACTCGACCCTATGAATCAACCACTTGCCTAAAAGACACAGAAGCTCAATCTCCAAAGGAAGTTGTGCGGGGTTCGAGATGAGAATCCGAACTAAAGGAAGACCTGTCGTCTTGGCCACCATAGGGGTCGCAGTCTTGGGAACCTCCAAGAAGGTGCCAGACCCACCAATATGGGGCAACAGTGGTAGATACTCACACATGAGGTAGGAAGCAGGTAGTCACAGGAAATCTGCATGCTTCCCCGGGAATGAAGGCCGAAGAGAAGGCTATCGAAGGATCGAAACCATGAATCCAAGGGCAAACGTAAGCTTAACCGGCCCGAACCGATGGGTGATAAAGCGATCATCCTAGAGTCAGTCGTTGGGGAACCAAGCTCTACCTCATAAAAGCTACAGTCCAAGGTCTTAATATCAACAAGAAAGCTTCTCTAGAGAAGGTCCCTGAGCTCACCACGACTGGGGTGTAATCCTATGACTTTGCAGATGACTAACAATGCTTGTAGATGTTCAACTTCTGAAACCAACTCACTCTCCCCTCATCGGTAAGGGAGAGTCAGATGGTCAACGGAGTGGAGTCATTCGGGGGGGCTTCATACGAGTCCCTCTATGAGGCGGTCTTCGTGGCCATGTCTGAAGCCGGATAAACGAGAGGGAAGAGGGTTAGGATCAAGGTTGAGCCACCATCCACACACAGAGCCTCTAGTGCTATATGTTATATTTGGAGCATATCATTATTTTGAACAGCTATATCATTTATTGGAGAAAAGTATTTTTTATCATACTTTGTGTGTGTGTGTGTGTGTGTGTGTGTGTGTGTGTGTGTTCCCTTGCTCATGCATATCTGGGCGAACAGCCTCTAGTGCCCGATCTTGTACACAGATGTTTGGTCATGTAAACCCCCCTAAGTGAGCATGTGAATTCCCCCCTTGCAGGACTATCAGACACCTCTCGAGTCTCTTGTATGACATATGTACCCCTTCTCTTTTATTATACAAAGCATACGCAGAATCTATGTGCAACTTGAGCCCCTCCTGAAAAAATATTGGAACTTCACAAAAGATGTATCTTAATACATCATCTCTAGGAGTAACTTCAAGGTGCAGCATGGGAAGGTGATGCATCAAGAACGGAAGGTGAGGGTGTGGAGTGGGCTGTGTACCCAAGGACGGACCGGCAAGAAGCATCTAAAGGGGTGCAACCCCCTTGGGGGGTAGTCATGCAAGATATCACAGAAAACAGCAAATAAGGAAGCTGACAACCCAGTTGTACTTGGCTAAAGTGCAGACATGTAGCTTGAGTCCCACTAGAGTGCACAGATGTTGTCTCTATGTGATACAACGTACTTCTGAGCACTTGAGGTATACAAGAGGGTAACCCATCTGGAATTGTTGTTCCACTTGTCATTCATTCAGTGGTACTGACTATTGTTCTTGTGCTAGTCGTGGTATTTGAAGAGCACTTTCTGTTGTACTTCCATGTTGTACTTGCCATTGTACTTTCCTGTAGTACTAGGAGTGTATTTTCTACTGTACTTGTTGTACTTGCCAAAGTACTTTCTTGTTGTTCTGTTTCAAGTCTGTCATACCGTGTGGTAATTGAAAAATTGTGAATGCCGTGTGTTAGTTTTTGAGCATGGTCACTTTTTTAGTACCTGACAAGTCTAGCCATTGTTTCCTGAACCAGCAACAAACATGTAAGGTGAGATATGACATAATATACCATAAAATATAACAGTCAGCTTCTGTGGCTGCTACACATGGACAGGACACATTATTCTGATGCAATGCCGACACCCTTTATGTTTGACCTATGACTGCACAGCAATGAAGAACATTGTGCCCAATAGGGAATGACTTAGGCTTTCCTCAAGGAATACTCTGTAGACTCTGAAAGTATCAGATCCTTTGAAACATTACTCTCTTTTTATGGCTTACAGCCCAGAGAAGCTCAGCAATTGTGAGCTGACTTATCTTTGCAGAGGCACCATACCTTGCTGAGCTTGTCAGCACGAGTCTGAAACTTACAGGCAGTGTTTGGAAGTGTTTAGCAGCCCAGTAGATTTGGTTACGTGCCATAACAATCTTTGCAAGACACTAGCTGACTGCAATATTCAGAGCAATAGATCAAGATCGTCATGGGCGAAAGTCAGTGTTCCAAAAATGACAAACACCTCCACTTGGGACTCAGGAAGGATTTCAGGACGGACATATGAAATGGGAGCGTATCAGTAGGATTTCAGGACTGAAATATGAAATGGGAGCTTGTCTGACTGCAATATTCAGAGCAATAGATCAAGATCATCATTGGCAAAAGTCAGTGTTCCAACAATGACGAACAGCTCCAATTGGGACTCAGGAAGGATTTCAGGACTGACATATGAAATGGGAGCGTATCAGTAGTATTAAAACCTCCAATGTCAGGAGAGTCAGATGTGGCTTAGCTATTGGTGGCAGAGGCCCTGTGTTGAGACAGACAATATGCGAACTATGCTGATCCATGGTCAGCTTAGGATGCTCACAAGGGACTCTAAGCAATCCAGCAGAGAGCAATGGCTTTTTCTTAGAGACTGAGGCAGATTCCCTTTCTGCCATTTGACTGAGGGCACCCCTTAATGGATTCATCCACGCCTGCTTAACTTTTTCCTCCCACAATTCCAGATATCATCCAACAGAGAGCAATGGCTTCTTCTTAGAGACAGGCAGATCTCCTTTCTGCCATTTGACCGAGGGCACCCCTTAGTGGATTCATCAGCCGCCTGTTTGACTTTTTTTCTCCTACAATTCCCAGATCTCACTCAAGTGTTACGGATAAGTAGATTTTTCATCATGGTTCTTCCCCATTCCTACATTGGAGATGTGACCCTTGGGCGAATACACATTATTTTATTGAAAGGAAATGAAATGAATGGAAGCCAAAATTGACATGTCAATCCATCGACGATTTGATGGTAAAAGCTTTCAAACATCCAAAAGGAACAAATTAGAAGCTGAATCTTACAGGAACCATAGGTTCGCGACTATTTGATGGTAAAAGCTTTCAAAGATCCAAAAGGAACAAATGAGAAGCCAAATCTTACACGAACCATAGAGTCTTGCATGATTGACTTCAACATTCCCTTCTATGAACTTGTTCCCTTTCACAACAAATATAAACGATCTTAACGCATCAACGTTACAAGTTATTATTGAATTGTTTATTCAGAAAAGGAGAAGGTAAAAAAGACACCACGGTTATAAACGCTCATGCTTTTACAAAACAAGTATCCCTTTTGATAACGATTGAGAAACCAATTTCGTGCGTGAATTCCTGTTCACACAGAACCCTCATTAATCAGAAATAGATAGCTAATATACTCATCAAATTCCAACGTACTAAATATGAATGCATCAAAAGTTTGAGTTAGGACAAGAAATCCACTACTTGAAAGTTAACTAGAAGATATCTTGCCTGTAATATACTTCTCCTGCATTTGGATCTTTGGTTGGATGGACAATTGAGTCCACTAGGTAGTCATCTACGTTAGTTTTATCAATATAAACCTGAAAGAAGTGTAAGTTCATTTCTCAATATATCCGCCAACTGAAGGCAAGTTTCATTCATATACTCACATTGTTGAGAACAGACCGAATACGACCCGGTTGTTTCGCTTGCCAGAATGCAAAACTGATGGCCAGTTTCCGTGCCCATTCCTTCAATGGATTCCAAATAAGCTTCTGCACTGGTGTTTCTTCTACAACCTCTACCTTTTTGCTTTCAGGACTCTCAAATTGGCCTGAAGCATTAAGAAGGACGACTCCAGATACAATCTCAGGATAGCTTGCAGCAGTGTTCAAAACGGTGAATCCTCCAACACTACAAGAGACGTCTCTCTCTCTCTCTCTCTCTCTCTCTCTCTCTCTCTCTCTCTCTCTCTCTCTCTCTCTCTCTCTCTCTCTGGCTCCCCCCCCCCCCCCCCCCCCCCGATCCCCTAGTGGTGAGGGTCTACCCTCCGACAGACAGAGACACAGAGAGCTAGACAATGGCTTCGGGCCCGTGGGTACCAAAAACCTTGGCTTTACCAGGGTGATATCATGAGAATTTTATCGGGATTTTATCATTCCGTGAGCAGCATGTGGAGCGGAGACCCACATCCACACCCTCGGATACCCTCCTCCAATGGGTACTCTGACCTACACCCATGTATGGCATCCTCCATCCACCAAACACACACACACACACCCCGGGTATTATATATATAAAAAAAAACACACACACACACAACAACAACTATGCTACTAGGAGTTAACTACACCCTATATCTCGATTGTACTCCGTGGTCATTTTCTGACAGACAACCACGCCTTATCACACTCTCCTTCTTGTACTTTGTCTCCATTTTTTGCAGAGCTAGAGTAACAGCTCCCTCCACTAGAGTTGAGTTTTAGTTTACTTTATTTCTTCTATTTTTTCGATATGGAGAGGATCACTGATGTATATGGTTTTGTCTCATAGGCAAACTTTGGCCTTTAGTAGTCATTAATATAATTCTCTCTCTCTCTCTCATACATACACATCCTATAGAGCATAGTCAACACGTCTCATATCAATCACGTTTTCACCTTAAGATGTCTAATAGATCAGGCAAGAGTTTTGAGACATAGACTCTATCATTGCTTTTCAAACTTTTATAAAACCTTCGGCATGGTCCCTAAAGATAGCTCTTTTCAAGGCAACAAAAATCAAGAGGTTCTAAAAGGGATGATTTTGGGCATATATGCATATATGAAGACACAATGAAAGCTTCTATTTGATATGCTTAATTGAATGATGGGGGCTTAAATAAGTGAAGATGGAGGGTGCAAGAGACGTGTGGAGAAATCAAAAGTGCAAAAGAAGATACAACGCATTTATCTTTCATGCCAAGTCAACTATGTTGCATTTATTCTACTGAAGAACAAAATATCCGTATTATATGAGGAATTTGAATTATGTGAGGGAATTTCTATAATTATATATTTGTTTGAATAAAAAATCGTTATTTCAATTGTCTGATCGAAATCACTTTCAATTAAAAGATTTCTTTAGATTGAAACCTTTTGAGAAAATTCTTTTGAATGAAAGATTTTTGACCAAGAATGTATTACTATATACCTCTCTCTAATAATATATGTCTTCAATATATCAATATAATAATTTTATGAACTATGTTTTTGGTCTAATGTTCTTTTGTATTAACGATCCTTCATACGAAGATCTCTCATACCAAAGTTTTTCCCTACTAAAAACCTTCCATTGAAAGCCTTTCAATTTAGCTCATTCGAGGTTCTTCAAATATGCCGACGTGGTAACAAATTATTCATTACCTACTAAAAAACTTTCGATTGAAAGCCTTTCGATTTCGTTCAGTCGAGGTTCTCGGATATGACGAATTGGGTAACAAATAATTCGTTCGAAAATAGGAGATCTATGAATAATTTCGTAACTATTTGTGAATAGAATAATTATTGAATAAGGAATAATGCAACTTAGATTGTGAGCTTCAAGGGCTAAAGTTTTGTTATAATAAAGTTTTGGGCACTCAGAAAAAACTATATTATGAACTCTTATAAACTTTCCAAGTGATCCAAAGTGCGATAAAAAGGCTTGTAGATGGCCCAAATTCGAGGGCAAAAAATGTCTAGACAATATTCTTGAAACGTTCTTGCAAAGAGATTCACTTGTTGATATATTTCCGTAGTGAGGTGTGTGAACACCCTTAGGACCGCCGGGGCACTTTTTTCCATCTTTAGGAGGTTTTTTTTCCTCGGCTTGTAAATACGCCTATAACCCTAATGGGTTACTTATCTTTGTACATTCACTTGGTTAAACATTCAATATTGTATGTTATGCTCCAAGCTTCTTCTTCTTCTTCTTCCTTCTACTCTTCGTGTGCTCCCTCAAACCTCAATCTCCAACAATTAGTATCAGAGCACGTCGCCACTTCATCTAGGGCGCCTCGACACCCCTCCGGTCAGAGTCTCATAATCGCATGAAAATTGATCACCATACTCACGACGATTAGGAGTTCAAAACATCTTTGCTCTATGGTGTTGAAATTTGGATTTGAGCTCATTTTGGCCTTTGAAAGTCGGAGTGCTTGTGCTGACAATTTTGTCCTTTTGTGCCAAACATATATATAGGTTTCGGTTCGCTAATACAAGCACCTCGAAGTCTACTAGAAGTTTAGTGGAGCTTGACGAGGTAGTTTTGTTCAACTTTTTGAGATACAATCATTTTTTTGCATCAAGGAATTTTAGTCGATGGCCATGACTGAAAGTAATGATGTATTCTGTATGTTGGTTGTTGATGACAAGTTCGATGGTAACAATTACCCATTGTGGGCATATATGATGCGTTATGTATTGGTCGCAAAAGGACTATGGAATATTGTTCATGGTGTTGAAAAACGACCTACTACACCTCCAAATACAGTTATTGAAGGTGATGCAGATGGAATTGAAAATGATGATTTCGAAATTCCTTCTCATGCTCTGACTCCTACTGCACCTACTGTAGAGCAACTTTGATGGAAGAGATGCTCGTGCACATTCATTGATAGCTTTGTCTGTCAAACATGCCATTATCCCTCATATTCTCTCTTGCAAAAAAGCAAAGGATGCTTGGGATACACTTACCACCTTATACCAGGCAAGAAATGAGACTCGTGTTGCTTATCTCTGAAGACAGTTGGAGAGTGAGCATATGAATGAAAGAGATTCTATGGATAGTTTTTTGACAAAGATCAAAGATCTGAAGGAACAATTGATTTCTTCTACGAAGTCTTGCTAGATAGTTCACTTGTATATGTGCATACTCTCTTGAATGGTCTTCCAAATTCATATAAGAGTTTTGCTTCTACTCTTCAGTTGATGATGATGAAAGGAAATTTAAATGCTTTAAGATTTGAGGAGTTAATCTCTGTTTTGTTGTAGGAAGATTAGTCCAAGGATAAGAGGTCCATTATGAGTGTAGCAAATCAAGCTTTCTTTGTTAGTGAGAAGGGCAAAGATAAATGGAGCTCATCTACTAGTAAGCAAAAGTCTGCTAATTTTGCACTATCAAAAAAGGAAGACAAAGACGAGAAGCAATCAGAAATGCAGAAATTGTTTCACAAATATTGTAAAGGAAATGATCATGTCATAAAGAGTTTTCCAAAACTGGCTGCAAAAGAGGCAAAGAAAAAATAAGGCTTGAATGGTTGTTGCAGAGGCTTATACACCTAAAACAGAGAGTACTTAACTTGTGCAAAATGAAGAATGGGCATTTACTACTATTTGCAATTATGATCCATCTTCTCATGAATAGTGTATGTCTCCAATAGACTCAAATGTTTGGTACTTTGACGGTAGGACAACCAAACATATTACCTCGCAGCACAATTTTTTCAGTTCACTTCAGCCTTCCCCTATAGGAAATATTGTCACGTGCGCAAACAACTCCTCTTATCTAGTCATGGGAGCTGGTAAGATCATTCTGACTACCGTTGATGGTAATTCTTTTACATTGTCAGATGCTTTGTTTGTGCCAGGGATCAAGAAAAATCTATTGTCAGTTTAAGCATTAGCCAAGATCGGCTTGGTTGTCAAATTTGTTAATGATAGATGCATAGTTCATGATCTGTCAAATGGTGATGGTATTATTGCTCCTTGCATTTTATGTCGTGGGTTGTATAAGCTCATAGACTATGCAAAATCTGTTAATGATTCAGCATGTGTAATTCAAGATTCTAAGGCTGTCTCAGATGCAATAGCCTTAGATGCAAAGCTTTGGCATACACGCTTTAGTTATCTGAATTTTGCTAGTTTGCTACACTTGCAGAAATCTGAAATGGTGTCCTCTTTGCCCAAACTTGAGAAGCTTGTAAATATGTCTGTGAAGGCTATATTTTGGGCAAAATGTAGCATTCCTCCTTCCCAAAAAATGGTTGAGTTCGAGCTACTCATAAATTGCAACTTGTTCAAAATGGTGTCTATGGTCCTATGCAGACACCTTCATTTGGGAACTACCTTTACTTCGTGACTTTTATTGATGATTTTTCTAGGCATGCATGGGTGTATCTATTGAAAGCAAAGTCCAAAGTGTTTATGTGCTTCAAACAGTTTCTGATTCTCGTTGAAAATCTATGAGCGTGTAAAATGGGCACCCTCTGTTCTGATCGGCAAGGGGAATACATGTCTTCTGATTTTAATGCATTTATGGGCCTAAGATAAAACATCAATGTATAGTGTCGTATACACCTCAACAAAATGGTGTTGCGGAAAGAAAGAACATGTCTATGATGGAGATTGTGAGGTGTATGGTCAAAAGTCAAGCTTTACCACATAGTTTCTAGCTTGAGGTTGTTGTGTGCAGCATATGTACTTAACAGGTGTCCCACCAAAGCAATGCAGTCTATCACTCCATATAAGGCTTTGCATGGTCAGATGCCATCTTTTCCATCTTTTCCTGGTCTGCGTGTCTTTGGTTGTCTGGCATATGCATTAGTGCTTGAACAACAATGCAAAAAATTGGATGATAAGCAATGAACTATAGTTTTGTTGGGTACAGTTATGAAAAGCAAAGGCTATCGTTTGCATCATCCATTGACTAAACGCATTTTGGTTAGCCATGATGTTGTTTTTGTGGAAGATGCAATTCAGCCATTACTTTCATGTGCTAAGGAGACATCAATTAGCTCCAAAGGTATGTATGACATCTCTTTTTACAGGTGGACAGGTAAGTGCTCGTCCAAATGAGGCAATTTCTCAGCCTTTATAGGTTCCACATGATGATGCAGATCATTCCATTTCTCATGCAAATTTACATGATACACTTGTTGATGAGAGGACCGATATAAAGGACGCAAAAACTATGCCTAAATGGTTGTTGCAAACTTTGCGAGACAGCAAATTAGATGCACCTCTATCATAGCTAACTCGTTCAGGCTCTCATAGTGCTTCTTTTGCATCAGATTTTTATGCGATGGCTTTTTGCATCAGATTGTTATGCGATGGCTTTTTGCATCAGATTGCTATGCAATGGATGCCTCTAGTCTTTGTGATGAGAACGAGCATGTTTTTGTTGATGAAGCAAAAAATTCAAAAATTTGGATGACTTCTATGCAATCAGAATATGATGCTATTATGGTCTTTATGTGATTTGCTTCGAGGCAAAAAGGCCATTGGCACTCAATGGATATACAAGCTGAAGCGTAAGCCTAATGGAACAGTTGACAGGAATAAGGTTAGGCTTGTTCGAAAGGTTATGCTGAAGAAAGAAGCATTGATTTTGATAGACCTTTGCACCCAGATGTCGAATGACTACCATTCGTAGCATCTCTGCACTTGGAGCCCATCATGGTTGGAATGTATGTAAGTTGGACATTAAAACTGCATTTCTAAATGGTGATTTACATGAAGAAGTGTATGATTTTCAGCCCCATGGTTTTGTGCAAAAAGAGCATGAAAACAAAATATGTAGGTTGAAAATAGCATTACATGGGTTTAAGCAAGCACGAGATGCTTGGTATGAAAAAATACATGCCTACTTGATTGCATATGGTTCTGAGAACATTCCAATTGAGAGCACCTTATATGTTAAGCTTGCAAATGATGTGCTTCTGATCATTGTTGTCTATGTTCATGACATGCTCCTCACTGATCCTAATGAGAAGCATATTGCTTATTTTAAGGCTCATTTGCATGCCTCATTTCAGATGTCACATTCGGGGCATTTGCATCATTATTTGGGCATTCAGTTTATGCAAGTTGATGGGGGAATAGCTGTGTCAAACAAAATATATTGACACATTATTGCAGCGTTTTTGCCTTGAAGATTGCAAACCTATTGTCACTCCTATGGAAACAGGTTTACGGTTGAGTCTTCATGATTCTTGAGATGCATTTGATATTGTTCTCTATCAGTAGGCGGTTGGATGCTTGATTTGCTTATGCATAACTCATCTTGATATTCAGTTGATTATCTTACATATTGAGCAGGTTTATGCATTGCCCACGTGTCAAGCATTGGTAAGCAATTACGTTCTGCGAGAGATGATACTCACATGAAACTAAGATATAAACCTGATGTTTATGTGTCCTATGAGTCATGTATTTATAGTTTTGGCTTCTACTTTAAAAAGCTCAACAAAAAAGCTCGAAAAAGCCCAATTTCGAAATTCATCACATGAAATCCGGAAGTGACTTTTTTTATTATTTTCTTAATTTTTTTAATAATGTACTGATGAATTATGATATTTTAAAACATATCCAATTAGAATTTCAAACTCGTCATCTCTTTTCACCCAATTTCGTACTTTGACCAGAAATAAGGGTTTTACTTCTCTTCTCAAATATGCTATCATTTACCCAAGTGTTATATAGGGTTGGATAACTCTCCCTTAGCTCTTTCATAATCTGCAATTAAAAGTTTTGAACACCTTTGATCAGTTTGGCCTATGTTGACAAATCTTTGACCATGATTTGACTTGCATTTTAGAGCTCCTTAATGAACCTTCCTCTTATTTCAAACAATCCCCTCCTAACCTGATGTTAGGGGAATAGGCCACAGTTATATGTTAGATGTTAACTGTTAATTCTTAGTTGTTAAGCAGGTGCCTTTAATTTTCACAAATATGTCAAGTATCCATCAGCACACACAAAGACCTTGAACATGAAGAGCATTCTTGTATCACACATCACAAGGAGAACTCTGATATCCCATACTCTTCTCACCTAAGTACTACTTGGAAGGATAGAAACAAAAGATGTTAAACGAAGAAGACCGAATGTAGACTCAAACATACTTTCTCAACTATGAAGGTTGACTAGGTCTATCAAGTCAAGATTGTATGCTCTTATCTACACCTCTCAAACACACACACACACACACACACACACACACACACACACACACACACACACACACACACACACACACACACACACACATAAGATATGGTTTAATATGCAAAATCAATGGATGTGAGTTTTTCAACCACTCTACCAATCTCATCTTGAACATTTGCTTCTACTACCTTTGCTTTTTCTTCTTACGTCTTGAAACAAAATTCTGCTCTTTGTGCCCTTTCTTGAATTGCAGTTGAAAATGTAGCCCCTCCTGGAGTTGTAGGAACTATTACCCCCTCTTGCTTAAGTACTCCCTCCACCACTTGATGAAAATTCAGCAGCACTTTGTGTTTGTTGGGCTTGAGTGCTATAAAATTCTTATGCAATTGTTGTGTATAATCCAATTCCTCGTTCTAGCCACTTGACTTTGCTTCAACTTCATCCCATAGATCAATGGTCATGAGATAATACTGAAGACGTGTCTTCCATGTGTGGAAGTTGCT
This sequence comes from Ceratopteris richardii, assembly GCA_020310875.1. Taxonomy (NCBI): domain Eukaryota; kingdom Viridiplantae; phylum Streptophyta; class Polypodiopsida; order Polypodiales; family Pteridaceae; genus Ceratopteris; species Ceratopteris richardii. The sequence goes on along the minus strand of CM035425.1, from coordinate 115,099,611 downwards.
TCCATTGAAGCGATCTACTCCTACCATGGAGGTGGATGCCATATCTCTACTTGTTATAACTTAAGCAAGTCAATACTCAAGTTGATTCTCTTATATACTCTCACAAACATGCTCTCATACCAATTATTGACCGGCAACTATCTAGTTCTAATAAATCCATCTTTTTTGAATGGTAGTTTATATAACTCTCCTTCAAGACATCCTTCAAAAAAATCTGGATCATTTGGTGAATCAAAAGTTGGCAAACTTTCAACCATACCTTTGTCTTTCATGTGTTTGGGAGCAGTATAACCAATATGACCAAATCTTGCAAGCCATCATTTCATACTTTCCTTTGGAGAAATAGATAACCTAGCAAGATTAGCATGGCTGATTTTTTATAAAACGAACATGCCACTTCTATTTTCATCTTGTGATAGAGAATGCTCTTCATCAAGTGTAAGAATTTGACATGGATTTTTCTTAAAAATCACTTTATAACCATTTGTTAGAAATATTAACATAAAGAGCAAATTCTTTTTGATTTCTTGTTTATTTAAAATATTAGAAATGGTGAAATCATCATCAGATCTTGACTTAAATTTGACTTCTCTCACACCAACAACATTCAAATCATGACCATTTGCAATTGTCACTCTTCTACATATAAAGTTAGTAAGAGATGAAAATAATTTTTTGCAACCTGTCATATCTTTGGTTGCTCCAGAATCAAGAATCCAAGGATTCTCTTATATTGCAATTTGCATTCAATGTTGCTTGATCAAAAGACACTTCTTCTATACTAACATTTGCATAAGTATCTTCTTCAGAAGTAGATTACCTTTTGATACCGCTTCAGCATTGTTATCTAAAGTTATCTTCTTTTCATTAAAAAATCTCTTTTTGCACTTTGCAATATGATGACCTGGTTTCTTGCAATTATGGCATATATTGCCTTCTTTGGTGTAGATAGCCAAGTCATGAGGGATCATCTTGATGGCAGGGGTGAAGG